>JAQQTP010000057.1:11382500-11982500 GCA_029884605.1 Ormosia emarginata
CTATCACACTCCTGCAGTCGAAGCGGGAGGTTCTCGTACGCTGAGACTGGCTCGAAAATCATCAAAGAGTATGCGCAGAAGCCCTTTAGTGAAAATGTCAGCAATTTGATAGCGAGAGGGAACATGAAGGACACGAACCTGTCCACGAGCAACTTTCTCACGTACAAAATGTATATCCATCTCAATGTGTTTAGTGCGCTGATGTTGAACAGGGTTACCGGAGAGATATATCGCACTCACATTGTCACAGTATACCAATGTAGCCTTGTGAATCGGACAATGAAGTTCCAGAAGCAGATTACGAATCCAACAAGACTCAGAAACGACATTTGCTACCCCTCTATACTCAGCTTCTGCACTAGACCGAGACAAAGTGGGTTGTCGTTTAGAGGACCAGGAGATCAAATTATCTCCGAGAAAAACGCAATAACCAGAAGTGGACCGTCTAGTGTCGGGACATCCACCCCAATCAGCATCAGTGTATGAAATGAGACCAGAAATTGATGATTTGTACAAATGTAAGCCAAAGTCTAGGGTGCCTTGTACATAACGCAGAACTCGTTTAAGAGCATTCATATGTTCAGTCTTTAGATCATGCATGTGTAAGCATACCTGTTGTACAGCATATGATATATCTGGTCTCGTAAAAGTAAGATACTGCAATGCTCCTGCTAAACTGCGATAATGAGTTGGATCCTCATATGGAGAACTCGAGGAGACACTAAGCTTGGCTTTAGTGTCCACTGGTGTTTGAGCAGGTTTACAAGAAGTCATGCTAGCTCTATCTATGATCTCTTCAGCATATTTTCGTTGGCAAAGAAATAAACCACTTGCATGTCTGGTTACTGCAATGCCCAAAAAATAGCTGAGAGGGCCCAAATCTTTCATAGCAAATTCTGAAGCAAGGAGTGACATAATAGACTTACGAAGATCATCAGAAGAGGCAGTAAGGATGATATCATCAACATATAAGAGAATGTATGCCATGTCATTACCCTTGCGATAGATAAATAATGAATGATCAGATTTGCTATGGTAGAAACCAATGGTGGATACAAAATCAACAAGCTGTTGATCTTTGCACCATAAAGAGATTTTTTTAAGAGACATACATAATCTGGATGAACCGGATCCCTGAATCCTATAGGCTGATGCATATAAACGGTCTCATGTAGCTGACCATGCAGAAATGCATTTTGGACATCCAATTGATGAATGGGCCATGATTTAGATAAAGCAATGCTAAGAACAGAACAAATTCTTTCATGGTATCACGAGACCAAGGAAACTTTCCTGTCTACTCCTCCTAACCGTCAACCATCTCCTTCCTTCTCCATCTTCTCTTTGCTTCACGTCAGCCATGTCTGACTCAAGGAACTCCTTCCATCCGGCTCTCGCCGTATCCAATATCAAGAACCATATCTCCATCGTTCTTGAAATGGAAAACGTTCAATATGGAACATGGGCTGAACTTTTCAAAATTCATGCCCGATCTCACAAGGTCATTCATTATATCATTCCACCAGAAAAAGGCAAGGAAAAGAAGGCACCTGAAACCGATGTGGAAAAAGAATTGTGGTCGACTCTTGATGCCACGGTTCTCCAGTGGATTTATTCCACTATTTCGAATGATCTTCTGACCACCATCCTTGAGCCCGACTCCACTGCAATGGAGGTGTGGGATCGGTTACGAGACATCTTTCAAGATAACCAAAACTCACGTGCCGTCACGCTCGAGCAAGAATTCTCCACCACTCGAATAGAAGATTTTCTAAATGCATCAGCATATTGTCAACGACTCAAGATGCTTTTGGATCAATTGAAAAATGTAGGTGCACCTGTTTCAAATCAGTGGCTCGTTCTTCAAATGGTGTTCGGACTCACTGATGCATATAAAGGGGTAGGTACGTTAATCCGACAAAGCAATCCTCTTCCTCCTTTCTATCAAGCTCGTTCCATGCTTACACTAGAAGAGGCGGGTTTGATTAAGATGGCAGCCATGGGATCAAATACGGCCATGGTTGCGGCAACATCTAAGGATTTTGATGAGACCTCCTCTTATTCTGAAAATTCCTCCCACAATCGAGGTGGGAAAAAGGGTGGAAATCGAAACAACAAGGACAAAAACCGCAATAATGGTGGCGGCGGTGGCTGCGGCGGCGGGAAAGGCGGCCTCAGTGGTGGTCGCGGTCCCGGCCAGCAACAACAGCAACAGCAGTTCACGACCCCCCTTTGGCAGCAGCAGCAGCAGTGTCTGTTCCCTGGTTGGGGGTGGATGCCACAGCCTTGGGCTGTCCCCCTCTACCCATATCCATCTTCACAATGGGCTCGTCCAAATGGCCCAGCAAGACAGCAAGGAATTTTGGGCCAGCGTCCACAAGCCTATACTGCCAGCACTACCAGCACCCATTCTTATGCACCTACGGATATTGAGGCGGCTATGCATACAATGTCGCTTAACGTTCCTGATGGAAATTGGTATATGGATATTGGAGCAACATCTCATATGACAGCATCTCAAGGTACTCTCTTGTCTTATTTTAATATGAGCAATTTAAATCGTAATATTATTGTTGGTAGTGGACAAGGAATTCCAATTCGAGGTTATGGACAATCATCCCTTTCCCCACCACATCCATCATTAAACTTAAAAAATATCCTACATGCCCCGAAACTTATCAAAAATTTGATTTCTGTGTGTCGTCTCACAACTGACAATAATGTTTCCATTGAATTTGATCCTTTTGGGTTCTCTGTGAAGGACCTTCAGACGGGGATGCCAATAATGAGATGTGATAGCATCGGGGATCTATATCCTATCACCTCCACCAATAGTTATCAAGCCACCTGTCCATCCACTTTTGCAGCTATTACTCCCAGTTTATGGCACAATAGATTGGGACACCCGGGACCATCTGTTTTACGATCCCTTAGCAAAAATAAATTTATTTGTTGTGAACATTTATCATCCTCTACTGTTTGTGAGTCTTATGTTTTTGGGAAACATGTCAAATTACCATTTTATGCTTCATCTTCTAATACTTTGATGCCATTTGAAATTATGCATAGTGACTTATGGACCTCTCCTATTTTAAGCACTGCAGGGCATAAATGCTATATTCTTTTTTTGGATGACTATTCTAATTTCTTGTGGACTTTTCCCATTAGCAAAAAATCCCAAGCATACTCGATTTTTTCATCCCTTAATGCTCTTATTAAGACACAATTTGAAAAGAATATTAAGTGCTTTCAATATGACAATGGGAGAGAGTTCGACAATGAGCCTTTCAAAAATTTTTGTGACAAAAATGGTCTTATTTTTCGATTTTCATGCCCTCACACTTCTCCACAAAATGGAAAAGCCGAACGAAAAATACGAACCATAAACAACATAATTCGCACCCTCCTTGCTCATGCTTCCATGCCCCCATCATTTTGGCATCATGCACTTGAAATGGCGACATATCTTTTGAACATTCTCCCAAACAAATCTATTAAACACAAATCCCCAACTCAACTTCTATATCATCGGGATCCTACTTATATGCATTTACTGGTTTTTGGTTGTTTATGCTACCCTCTCTTCCCTTCCACTACCATAAATAAATTACAACCTCGTTCTACCCCGTGCATGTTTTTAGGATACCCATCTAATCATAGAGGATATAAATGTTACGATTTGTCAAGCCGAAAAATAATCATTTTGAGGCATGTCATTTTTGATGAGTCCCAATTTCCATTTGCTAAGCTGCATACACCTTCTTCTACTGCATATGACTTTTTGAGTGATGAATTAAATCCAATTTTAATACATCAATGGCAAAATCAAATCATACAGCCACCACAACCAACTTCGCCTACTGTAGTTCATTCCCAAGCTGCACAAACAATACCTCCAAGGCCCACCCCAATTCCCGTAGCTCCAGTCCAAGCTACAACCCCAAACAATGGCCCAGCTACCAACCGCACACCAGAACCCACACCAGAACCCATAAGGACCATGGCCACTAGAAGCATGCATGGCATTTTTAAACCAAAACGTCCATACAATCTGACCGCTTCAGTTACCCGACTTACCCCATCTCCTCTTCCCAAAAACCCAAAACTGGCCTTGTCCGACCCGAATTGGAAATCCGCTATGCAAGACGAATACGATGCTCTTATTAAAAATAGGACATGGGATTTAGTACCACGACCTTCTGCTGTTAATATTATTCATTTTATGTGGATTTCTTGGTGATTCTATGATTCTATTTGTTCTGTGAAAGAATACCATCAAAAAATTTGTTCCGTGATTCTATTTCATTCAAACAGTCAATAATATACAAGAGTGCCAGCATAATTCAAGGCTGCAAATTGACTACAAATAAGGCTAATTTGACTAAGGATATTAACTAACCTAATATAAAAGATATGCACAGATATAGAAAATATTTACAAGAATATTTACATATTCTATCATTAGGTAACTTATTTTATTAAATGTATTTTTTAATGGATGAGAGGATTTCAGAAGGAAAGCCTATTTTAATTCTTTGTAGAAGCGTCTATTCAATTTTGCAAGTGTGCATTCTTGGGTTGAACCGCCTTGTCACCCTAATTACTCTCTATCTCTACTACTACCTATTCCACAATACTTTCCATTTTTCACTGATCTCATTTGCAACGCCATGCTATTACTTTTTTTTTTTCATTTGATTCGCGGTGCATCTTCATATTACTCCTTTAGGGCTCAAAATACTCAAGATATTCCTCTTTCTTTTTCCTCAAAAGGACATGATCATCTCAGCGTTACATGGGGTTGTCTCACTATGATTGGTAATTGAGGAGAATATAGCCATTTGGACACGCAAAGCAGCAACGAGAAAAGCTTCATTCTTTAGCACACAACTAGAGCTCTTTATGTGAGGCCTATATAAACTAATCCTCTATTCTTCGACACCTTCATTTTCTTCCTTGAATTCCTCTCCATATTCATTCTCTTTGTTTTCTTTGTCCTCTTCATGTCACCGTTTGTAATGTTCTCATCTCTTCTTATACTCTTCTTTCTATTTCCTTTTTTAGTTGGACATGAGTCATTTGATTATTACATCATAGCGCTACAATGGTTAGGCACATATTGCAAAACAAATATAAGTGCAAAGTACAAATACAAAATGTAATATGCTAATGTCAGATAAATTTACAGTTCATGATATCTGCCCATCCAACCGCACTTTACCCGTAGTACAATTTTGTTCTAATATTTCTCTTCTTAATTTGCCTACTATCCAACACTGGTCATGTTCTGCTGACCTTGACCTCTATTAGCCTAACTTAAATGGGCTTAATAAGATAATCTGGGAGAAAGAGTGGAACAAACATGGGGACATGCTCTACACTTTCTCCAAAAGAATATTTCACTCTTACTATGAGCTTATACAAAGACACACTAAAGATTCATGATCACTTACAAATGCTAAAAAACTTGAAAGGACAATGTGAGAGAATTTTTTTTTCTTTTTCCTTTCTTTTTTCTTGTTAAAATACTAGTGCATGTCCCGTGCAACGCACGTGATGATTAAGAAAAAATTATGTATGCTAAAGATCTATGTAAAATAAAGTATTAAGTGACTTAATAGATATAAAAATGAAGATTTGATAATATTAAAAGACTTGAATACATGTTATATAAAAATATAATAGATGATATATATATATATATATTGTATTGAAAATTTATCCTATATTTTATTAAAGTAATAAAATATAGGATAAAGTAACTAATTCATAAAAACACTTATGTACAAATTTATATTACAAATTCATGAAGTAATTCAATCCCCTTTCCCTTTTTCAAGGATATGCCAACTCATGAATAAAAATTATACCACACAAATAATCTAGTGTGAATAAATGTTGAATATTTTTTTTATCACTTAAGTCACATAACTAAAGGAAAAATATAGCCTTTGAACTGTAAATTCCTGGATTTTTGAATTTTAATGGTAAGGAATTAACTTATACCTTTTAAAAAAAATGTTGTACAATGTTTTTGTTTTGATGTAATGTCATTCATCAAAGTAAAAGCATCCTTGCCCATTAAGTCCAGCACAGATGTTTTCCACAATTTTATGATCTTCTAAACATATGGTCATTCAAAATAGGTAATAAAAATCAAATAATCATAAAAGAACTTAAAGATTAATTGATTTAATATTTTCTACCGAGTAATATGTGATATATTATAGAGTATCAATTTCTAATTTACAAATCATGCGAGCAGAACTTCCTAAAGAGCTTGGCACAACCTCATTATAACTTATAGACCAATCCTAGTTACAAAACTAATAGATTGTTAAAATACTCAAAAAGCTTGTAGCTTGCAAGACTTCAAAAAAGCTGAAGGCTTTCCCATACCATTAGAGACATGCATCATCAACTTTGTTCCCATCCAGTGTAGTAATTTGATAACATTCCTTGCAACATTTGTTCAAAAGAACCATATCTAGAAATAACTGAAACAGAAAACTAATAATATAAACATGGCTTCAATTTCAGACGAAAAAGATACAAAATCTAGAGTTTTAACAATTTAAACTCATTAATCCAACTTTTTTTGGCTAAAAGGTCTTGCAGCAAATAGGTTGTCGTCTAAAAATGATAATAAAGGAAACATAGACAGATAGAAAAGCTCATTAACACCTTTACTAGGGACAAAGGACATTATGATAACTTTCATTAAAATAAGAATACTCTTAACTCCTCTAAGTAAGTCTATTTAGAAAATTCAATTCACTCCTAAATGCCAATTGAAATCTAAACTTGAATGCAAGACTACATGATGAAAATTTAGATCCTTACTGGCAACATACATTAAAGTTAAGAGATTTTTATATGACAAAGAATAAATTAAAAAAAATAAAAAGGAAGAAGTAATAACTGTTAAATAAGCATCAACATGTTTAAAAGCTTTTTTTTAGTAAAAAAAAAAATAGGTTCAAAAATATTTCAACAAAATTCAATGTGAGCTTCCTATCCCTTTGATTATGTTCTCGTAAAATAGGTGCTATATTTGTCATTAAGGCATAATAGATAAAAAATAATGAAACTATAAAATTGATAGCATTTTAGTTTTTTTTGGTGCTTTCCCGCAGTATCCCTCCGTCTGGAATGCGAAAGACTAATCTGCCGCTGACCACATGCTTAAGGTGCCCAAGCCCATTGCCATTTAGACCAACACAAGTTAGTATTTTAGTTTATAATAGAACACAATAGATTATAATAAGATATAATTAACATTTTTACCATTATTGTTAAGAGAAAAAGATGCAATAAATACAATGTGTAACACAGAACATGACACACAATTGCAAAGAAACATGCATTTGATATAAATATATATAAGAATCCAATTCTAAAGACCTTTTTAAACAAAAAAGAAATAAAGTAAGTTAAAAATAGAGAAAACAAAGTGGTACTTCAAGAAAATGGTTCCAATGTTGACAATTATGCAAATCAAGTAGAAAAACATCTTTTGTAATCTACCAAAAAAAATTACCGATAGTCCAGTTGTAGATATCATAGATTTTCATACCAATAATCATATGAAAAGCATAACCTTAAGAGTTGTTTTTCAAGTATTCAAGTTTTTCTCACCTAGTGTGAGCTCTTTTCACTACCCCGCGCGTGAAGCATATTTCATCATGACGAACGGAAGATAGATCATGGACAAAAAATCCAAATTGTCATAGAAAAGTGAAACAAACAACATATTAAAGCTAGTAACAGAGTAAAATTATCTTGTTCTCCACTGATTCTGCATTCTCTTTTGCTACCCTTGAAGTTTGTTTGCTTGCAAGTAATCTACCTCTCTCACTCTTCCTCTTCACATTCTTGAACTTCAAATGCATCAAATCATGTGTGAAGCATCCAAAATCAATGGAGACAACATAACAGATAAAATGATTGAAAATTTCACATAAAATGAAGTATATTTAAGATAATTGGATAATTAACTTGAATCTACACATTTAGCCTTTACATACCAAGCCTTACATATGACCTTTGATGAAATATTGTAAAGCTTGTTCGTAAAGATATTGATCAAGTTAAATTACTCACAAAAATATAAGTCTACTTTGTGATCTATCAAATTGCCATTTTTTTGGGTACAAATTGATTAGGTGATTACATAAATTATTGGCAAACAGCTAACATAAAATAATAACTAAAATGAAAAATTTAAAAATAAGTGTTCCAAATCATAAAATTTTGATGAGTCATTACCACAAACACCTAGGAACTCATAAAAAAACATATATAAAACTGATAAAACTGAATCACAGGAACAAATGGGCAGAGCTCTCCTCTCCAAAACTTCAAAGGTCTGATAAGTTGAAAAACACACTTGTGACAAGGTTTGTGTCAGCTTCAATGCCTCAAATTCTACCACAGTCAAATTCTAAAATTTTATTATTTAATATAAATATATAATATAGGAATAAAAGGGGAAAAAAGTGGCAAATGCATATTTTGATGCTTTTAGCATTAACACTTACCTTTCAAACTTGTGAAAAAAATGTATATTTTAGCACCTCTTATTAACTCAATAAACATAATCATTTAAGAGTAAATAACAATGAAATGTGAAGTGTAAAGATATATAGAAAAATAGAATATAATGGTAGGCATTTCAATGGTCTTTGGACTCTTTATCATGTAAATAAATGCCTATAAAATCAATTATTTATGCTAGATTAAAGAATGCAACTACCATAATAATAACATGAAGTAAACAGGACAACATTGTAGAAGTAGGAAATGAAACAAACCTCATCAAGCACATTGATCTTTATCCATATTTACAAAACTTATGCAAGATCAATTGAATTTGAAGCCCTAGAGGATCTTCAAAAAGAATCCGATGAGCTTTATCTTTATTGAAATCCTTATAGAACAATAGTAGAAGTTCAACAAATTCCTAGTAGATAATAAAAAAAATACTATATAAACATCCATTACAAATAATGACAATGAACAAACAAATAAAGCATGATAGGAATAAACAATGAATATAATAACACTAATACATAGGAAGAATCCAGCAATAGATAAATCCTTTTTATTGCTTCGCTCCCGAACAACGTGCACCAACAACCATTGAGAAGATACATTACTTTATCTATTAAATGAAATATAAATAAATAAAATTTAAGGCAATCAAATGACAAATCATAATGTTGTAAAAAAACTAAAGTTACCTTAACATATGAAATACTTTATATCCATCTTAGTCCATTAGACACTTTGATTAGAACATGAACAATACATAAAAAGAAGAAAAATTCACATAAACCAACGAAAGAACAAATATGAAATTCACCTAAATAAGATTCACCCAGTAAATGAAGTCTGATTTTGAAGTGAAAATAGAAAAAAAAAAAACAAAAAAGGGTGTGCATAAGGAGAAAGAAACACACTGAAGCACCTTTAGGAGAAGGTTCAACAGTGATAACTGAGTGAAATGCACCAATAACCCAGAAATAACACAACCTAAGATGTAGCAAATCACAAAACCATGGAGCGTTTGCTATAAAACATTATAGAATTTTTTTTAAGAAAATAAAAGTGTGTAAGATAGAGATGTGTAAATCGGAATTAGGAGATAAAAGAATGAGAGATTAGCAAAAGAGAGTAAGAACTTACTGAAATGACATCACGTGCTAAGAAGGGAAATACATAATGGTAGAGAGATCGACCCCAACCTACTGCAAGACAACAACTCAGACCTGTATATCAAATCTCTTCAGTTTCAATATGTCCATCATCATCTCTGTTGAGTTTTGGGTTTAGCATAGTAAAATGAGGGAGGAGAGAATTCAACAAATTAGGAGGTTCTAGTTTTAGGTGATAGAAATAGAGAGGGTAAAAACAAAGAAGTAGAAATTTGTATAGGTAATTAAAATTCATAAATAGAAAAAATCAAATTTAAAATTCAAAATAAGGATGAAGAGATGAAAGATTGAGAAATGTGTAGGTAATTAAAGTAGTAGTTATTAAAAAGAATCTTTCAATTCTAAACCAAACTTTTCAATATTCAAAATACTAATAAATAATTAGCATAACCAAAAGGAATCTAATAGACTTAAAACACAATCTAGAACAATTTTACACCATAATGTGTGTCCAATTTCACAACATTACAACTACCACCCAATACAAAATACTATAAACAGAAACATAGATAACAAATAAGAAACACAAATCAAAAAACATATCAACACTTGAAAAACCAACTTCAAAATAAAGGCTCCCCAAAAACATAAATTCAAAAGGGACAACAAAAAACAGATCCTAAAACCTAGAATTGAACATCATAACGAATGAAAAGATAACACGTCAGTCCTTTCCAATCTTCACTTTCTTGAGTTTGGTGGAAGATATATCGGCACTTGAAACACTAACTGTTTTATCATAGTCTAATTAGAGACATGCCAACTTGAGACTCTAAATATAATTCATTGTCACAAAATTGATACATCATATCCAGCTACAACAAAAAATTTAATTGAAGCAATTTAAAACATATAAAAAATGAGTAACAACGGAATGACAAGGGATATCAGAGTGTAAACAATAAAAGGAAAATACAAATCAAGTTTAACATAGGTAAAGGAAAAACTTCAAACTTTAAAAAGGATAGGAAACAAATTGAATAATGCTACCAATAACAAAAGGCTAGAAGAACTTGATATTGCAGCCTTATAATACAACATACCGACATAGAAAATTATACATAATAATATGTTTAACATGACCAACATATGGAATCAATATTAAAGTTTTAATTACCTTTGAAATGCTAGAACTAACATATGGAAGATCACTTGCAACATTAACATTACTAACATAAAATCCAGTAGTAATAATAGCTGAAAAGAGATGAATAAAACACTATAAATATAAATTATCAAATAAAAAATGATTTGTTTAAAAAAATTAAACAAAGGAAGCATTTGTTGTAAAGAGTTGGGAGAAAACCTTTTTTGGAGTGGTAACATATTCAAAATCTAAAAATTGCTTTACAACATAATATTCATAAGTACAATTTTTTTTTTCACACAAACAAAGGCTCACTACTTGACCAACAAATCAGGTTCACTATTTGACCACATGCCTCATATACCAAAATGTAAAAAATCATTGTTAAAACAAAACTCAAAACAAATCAATAAACTTTATGTTTGTTTCTTAGAATAAAAATGCGTCAAAATTGAAGGAAAAAAACACTAACCTAGACAAAGGAGTTAAGGGCAAGTGTTGATGAGGCTTATATGGCTAGCCCTACTATAGAACTTGAAAAAATACCCAATACCATTGGAAGGTAGCGAAATTCGAAACTTGTAGATATTTGAAGGATGGAGAGCTGCGAATTTGACAGAGAACAAAACAAGACACAAAGAAATCAGAAAAAGTACTAAAATGTAATGCAATAGAAGAAGCTGAGAAAAAAAAACACGTCTAAGAGATGGGAAGAAGCAAAAACAGTTCACCTGTGATATTATTATTCACCCAATAAGCTTCTGAGATAAGCTAAGCATCTCTGACCAACCGAGGAAGGTAGAAAGAATAAAAAGGAACCAAGGAAGAGAGAAGAAAATATAAAATCCTCTGCATTACCTGTTCATGTTCCTCATTTACGCCTTCACCATCACTCACAATCACCAAAAACCCATTACCATCACCGTCCTCGATGGCCCTCACCCCACAAAAGAACACCACCAGTTGTCGACAAACTTGACGTTGTGGATGCCGCCAAACCTGACATTGCAGATGCCATTACGACTACCGTTCGAGGTAAACCATGAAGGTCTGATCGATGATTTGATGGAAATAAGAGATAAAAAGAGTGAATTAGAGATGGAGAAAGAAAGTGGGGAAGCGGGGGGAGGAAATGGGAGGATGCATTGGAAAAAGGGAGGAGGAAATGGGAGGAAGCAGTATTGGAGTGTATAGGAGGAGAGTAATTCAAAGGCTGGAGTTTCACATCTTAAAAGTTGAAATTCAATCTAAAAAAATTAGATGAAAGGATTTTTTTTTCATAATTTAATTTTAATTTTAAAATACAAAAAACTCATTTAATAGCTAAAGTTGGTTTAAAGCTTACTTGAGAAGCTTCTCTTTAATGGTGTACAACTAGCATCTAATATTTTTTGTAATAGAAATTATCTGATTGGTTATTTTTATTTTGAATTTTTAAATTATTTTATTTTGAATGGAGATAATGAAATTTTATATTAATAATGATAGCAGCTAGTGCAACATAGAAGCATTAATTTTTTTTCTTCAAATTATTAAAATTAAATTTTAAAATAAGATAGTGGAAGACTAAAATATTAATTGGTTGAGGTAATTTATTGCTTGCATATAAATGTTATTCAATTAGGTTGGAGTTTGAAATTTGAATTTGAATTCGAGTTATTAATTATGTTTGTTGGTATCTTTAAGGAAGGGTGAGATTAACTTTAAATTTTATTAACAATGATTGATATTAAATTTGGGAGGAGTTTCGAAATTGAAGGTGTTTTTATTAATAGCAAATGTAATTTTTATTGTCATTAATATTTATTTTCTGATGAGGCATGAATACAGAATTAAATGGTAATTTTACATAAAAGAGATAGTAGAAAGCTTAAAAAATAATTAGTTGAGAAAAAAATGATCAGATGAAAATGCCCTTAAAAATTTGGGTGAACAAATTTTACATGAGAGAATGACATCTGTCTTTTTTTTTTGTTGGTTCTTGAAGATAATTTTGTTTTGTATAAATAAATTATAGATTTTAATTTATTGGTTTATTTATTTTTGTAATTGTTGTTGGCAGTAGTTCCTCATCAAGGTGGCTACCCTCTAGCCACACTAGAAGCAGCATTCAAGGCCACACTGGGAGGAGGAAAAGATGGTGCAATAACAAAGGATATAGAGACCTCTTTTCGGAAGTTTGGGTATACATGGACCCTAATTCAACAGCTGTAATCCCAGCACGTAAAAAAGTGACCAATAAGTGCCCCAACACAACAATTTTCCCTCCTGCTTGATGCTTCAATATCAAGTTTAAATTAATAAAAAGATGAATTTATATTATAGTACCATCTCATATTCACAGTCTTGGTTTTAATAAAGTTTATTGCACAAGAAACTCTTTTGACTTACCTGCACAAGTAAAAATATGTAAAAAATTTGACTTTAGAATCACTTTTCTTAATTTTAACGCTCAGCAGCAGGGTCCAACGACAAAAAGAAATTTCAGATTTTGCATAAAAATAAAAATAAAAAAATCAAATCTAGTCAACATAAAAAAATTTGGAGTAAAAATGGTCTCCATCACCTAGAACTCCTTCCACGAGGTTTGAACTTGCAGCAAACATAATTTAACAGGCACACTTTGCTGTGATGATTTCACATGTTTTGGGGATATATTTGAGTTTTTCCAGTTCTATTTTTCTTGCTGTTGAAATGCATGCAATTGTTGAAGCTATTTCATTCTAAAACAGGTTCTATTTGGAAAAATGAAACTGTTCTGCCACACAAAAAATGCAGCTATTAAAACAACTATCATTCAATATGTGATGTGTCCACTCTTTCAAGATTATTTCGCTCCTCAACATTACAAGATTAGTTATCTGGCCATATCCTTGTGTGTGTGTAATTCTTCTGTGTCTTCTTTTTTTTTTGTGCAAACATATCTCTTTGGGTTTTATTATTTTACTTTTTGAATATAATTTTTATGTTGTTAATATAAATAAAATATTATATATACCAACATTAAGTTATTAACTCATTCATTATCTTTATCTAGTAATTCAACTTCAAAATCTAGAGTTCAGATTTAATGCATAAATCTGACATTTTCATGCCTAAGGAAGCTGATTTCATCCTTGGAATTTCCTTTAGTTTGACAAAACTCAGTCGATGAAAACAATAATTATTATTATTATTATTATTATTATTATTATTATTATTATTATTATTATTATTATTACTATTGGATGTTTTTCTGTAAGAAACGCTTGTGATCTTGTGATGATGAGGTAGGTTACAAGTGGGGTTTTAATAGTTCTTCGGAATCAAATGTAGTGTGTTATTGATTGTAGAATCAAAGAGCACAATTGGTATTTTCATTGGGTAACATTTGAATATGCAACTTAGTAAAATTGCATTTTATTGTGTTTGTCCATTGTCCTAGTTTGTCAATTTATGCATCAATATACAAAATTTTCTCTTCTTGTCGGTTTTATGACAAATGATGTGTTCAAGAATGGAATTTCCCGTCAAACACAACTTTTTAACCCCAGGCATAATTTCTATCTTAAATTGAAGTAATTTCTTTTTCTATTGAGTATTAAACCAAGCTTAGTGACAATAACTCCTCAAGGAGGTATAAAATCACTTTCGCCAATAACGAAAAGGATCCAAAGACAAATTAGTAAATTCTGTCCCCAACAATCTATCTCAAGAATGAACCATTAATTCTATGAAAGACACAAAACTGTACTCATGCTACTGAAGCTTGGACTAATGGGAATAATGTTAAGATGTATGCATATCAATTGAGCATGCATATCAATCACAGCAATTACGATCACTTAAGCATATGGAATAACCAGAATCTTCATGGATTCACTCAGGGAACATAAAAAAACAGGGCAAAAATACTAAACATGTGGAAAACTAGGACTTCACAAAACAATGAAAAAAAAAAGAGCAAGAATACTTTATACCAAGTCAATGAGTGAAGAAGAGAAACTCCCTTTGTGGCTCAGATTTAAAACCACAACCAGAATGAACAACCAAATCAACACCACAGCATGGCATTAACATTTTCCAAGACAACATCCATCCATGGTAATTAAGACATTAACCAAATTCTACAACTAGCATCACAACACACAGTTATAAATCCACCTTGCAACAAGTTATAAATCCAAGTTTAAAGCTGCAACAAGACCTATTGGTCGGACAAGCATCACAATACAAACATAGAATCTAAACATTTCCTAAACCCATTTCATGATTTCAGGCATAAAACAAAATCCTGGGTACGCATTTTAATCATGTCCTTGGGAATTACACAAGCATATATAGGATCTAGAATGGCACAAATTAAGCATGAAGAATAGTCCAACTCCATACATACACAAAGACATAACTGAAACAAACCACTGAAAATTCACAAAACATCCCATTTCTTCTTCTTTTTTTTTTAACAACACTAGCTAAAACATCATCAGAATCAGACCTGACTTACTCTTAATCCACATTTGAAAATAGTAGAGGAAATCCCCTTCTGTTAATTTGACAGCATATAATCAGGTTTAGTATCCATGTCACCCAACCCGCAAAACAGAGACACAGAAATTCAATCCAAGTTACAATAAAGTATTATGTATCAGCAAGATTTTCAAAGCATCAAACAACATAGCTCTTTTTATCTAAACACTTTACAACTCACCATTCCATCCCAACTTGAAATTACCCTATTCACAAAATAACTTTAATGGCGCAAAACACAAGCACATCATGTAATTATCACAGGCAATATTACAAAATGACTGCAACTATAGTGACATTTAACAAGGTGAGTATTTCATTAAGAACGCCCAAACAATGAACCATCCTACAACTTCCACATACAAATGAGGATTAAACTTGACACACTTTCAGCCAGCATGATTCCAGATAGAACATCAAGCTAAACATGCACAACTAATGTCAATTGAAATCATATAAACGTATAGAATATCCAGAATTGCACAGATTCAATAAAAACAAAAAAAATTACTCCACAAAACAGCAAAACCAAGCCAAACCTCTCAAAATTCACTTAGAATTGCTCAAATTCAGTAGAAAAGAAAAAGAAAAAATTTATCAACTCCACAAAAAGAAACGAAACAGAGTCAAACAACTGAAAATCTGCAATTATCTACATATCTTTTTTTTCTAACTCTGGAATTTAGCCAAGACCAAACAACTCTTGCTAAATGTCATCACATAAAGCAGATCAGCTTATTTCACAAATCAATTCTTAATATAACAAAAATGGAAAGCTATATTTAGTTCAAAAGAAGGATGAAATCAGTCAAGTTACAACACACTAAAATGGTTACCATTCTAGACTTTCATCAAACAGAACGTATGCACCCAAAAAGGTACCATAATAACACCAAAACTTTATTATCAGCAATCACCATAGATTGTAGAGCTTCAAACCATCACTCAAACGACCCTATTACTATGTTTACATTGCATTCAGCAACTGACAAACTAATATAAAATAAACAAAAAGAAGAATTTACCCCAAGAAATCCTACAATTGAAATTGCCTCATGAATTCTCCTTCGTATCCTCCTTTCTCTCGGTTCTTCCTTTTACTTTTTTCCTCCTCCTTTTCGTTCTCTTTTCTTTTTTCTCTTCGTCGCACCTTCGGGACCCAGAATATCTGGTTTTGCCCCCGTTTATGAAATCCTGTAACCCTAGCCTCGGTTGGGTGTTGTAGTGGGGATATCTGACATGAAAATGGTGTAAGGGATATGGGTAGTGGTACTGAGACGCGCTTGGCTTGTGGGTTTGGAGAAGGTGACGATGGTGGCTGTTCTGAAATGGATTCAGAGGGTACCCGAGATAGGTACGAATACGGTGGTTTCCTCTTTGCGCGGCTGCAGCCAAATGTATGAAGTCCAGGGGGTGGGTAACTGCAATGGGACTCCAACGCTCAAGTCAGGCAATGCACAAGAAGTGTTTAGCAATGGAATAGCATATATCGCAAACCTGTTATTAGGTTAACTTAGCCTGGTATATATGGAGAGCGTGACTGGAATCCTCATGCAATCCACGTAGGACGAAGGTACATTAGGATCGTGCCTTGGCAGAGGTTTTAGCCTAAGATCGTTGAGGTCCGTCTCTGACCTTGTCGGGATTGTCCTACGATCGTTGAGGTCCGTCTTTGACTTTGTCGGGACTGTCCCACGATCGTGGAGGTCCGTCTCTGATCTATTAGGGTCGTTTCCTTGGTGGTCAATCCTTGTTTTAAGGGAATCCTCATAGGTCTGGCTATCGTTAGAGTCTGATGCCCTTGACCGAGGTTATGAGGCCTTGGCCATTGAGTTGATGGTAGAGTCCGGTGGTTCATGCATCGGGTCGATCCTTCCGGATGGGACCCTGGAGCACGGTCCAGAACAGTTGCCTCCAGCTTGGCGCTTTGGATAAGACCTAAGTATCAAGATATGGGATCATCAGACTCGCTACGGACTTCGCCCCAGCTTTGAAGTCGGGTTTTGCTGTGTCTCGTGTTGAGGCCGAGGTCCATTATTGAGTGCGGGGTACCCCGGAGGTTGGGATGTGGTTGGAGACCGCAGTGGGTCCTTGCCTACATTGCCATTCCTTATTCCGAGGTTTTCTTTCTGTTGCCCCTGAGTGTGGTTCACGGGATCTTTTGGCTTGCAACAACGTTCTTCATTGATCTTTGGATCCTTCGGGAACCACTGCTCTTGATTTCCTCGAGAATTGAGGAGTTTTTAATGAGGGACGTTAGCTTTGCGTACTTTCCAACCGTCTGTTGCTCTTGTAGCCAATGACAATGGGAGAGCATTAAACACAGCTTTATGGCTTGACAGGCTTTTCTTTTCTTAAGGACCAATCAGAGCGTCCCATCCTTTCTATAAATAAGGGATGTTTGCGTTCGATTTTGGCATTCCCTGCTTCCTTTTTGCGTTTTCATTTGGAAGTGACTTCCCTCATAGAAATGGTTCCTTCTTTTCCTATGCGTTTCTGGAGAATTTGGTCTCTTGCGAGAGTTTTCTTCTTATTCTTCCCCAAATCTTCGAAACTCTTATCATGCCTTTGTGAAGATGTTCTTGAGTAGATATCTCACTTTCTCAGCGTATTAGCGATAGATATCTCACTTTTCCAGCGTACGCTGATTGCTTGTTTGATATTTCTCGTCGCTGGGGAGACTTGAGATATCTGTCGTGTTACACAGAGGCAAACGGAGGGGTAGGGCCCAATGTCGCTTTCCTTACTAGCCGCTCCTAAGAGCAGTTGGATATGCAGGAGGGACTATTGGGGCTGCTTCGCGGCTTTGAAGCTGCTTGGGGTGATCAAGGTTTCGGTGGAACGATCTTCCCATGAAAAAGTTGTGCCTCGTCTACTAAAGGAGAGTGCGTCCCAGTCTCTTCCTACCTGGCGAAGAAGGAAGTGAAGAAAAACGGTGGATACCGGGGTTCAACAGCAGTGTTCCGCTCCGAGTTTCGAAACTAATCCACTTTTTCAAGATGCTGCTTCGGGGGGGAGGAAACCGGTGCTAGTTCTCGGAGGAAATGTGGATGCGACATGGCCCGGGATGCCAATGATGTTAATGTCGGCTCGCACCTCTAGGGTTTCTTTCCTTATATGTTTCATGTCTCTATACTTTCTTTTCCCTCTTTTTGATGTAAGATGATGTATGGAATGAGAAATTTAATAAAATTTTCATTTTGTTTTGAATCTCATGTCTTCTATCTTTCTTCTTTATGCAAATCGTGGTATTTATATTATACCGGGGTAAGTCCAACGCTCACATTGACTACGCGATATGTTAAGTTGCCCCCAGCTTGGTACTTAGTCGAGACCGGCGAAGTGCCAAGTTTAAATACTTGGGTCTGGGGTCTTTATACCTTGGGGGAACGTTTACTGGGGTAATCAATATTCCGAAGTCTGAACGAGTTTTCCGAACTCTTAGACCTTGCGGTTGCGTGGCTGCTAGATTGTTGGATAACTGTCCTTTGAACTGCCATGACGGTTATGTGGGCCACATGGCATGTTTGTGTTGAAGAGACGTATGTAGTGCTTCGCGCGCCATAATGAATATCTTTTCGAATCTGAGGTGCTCGGACAGAATTGCCCCCTAACCGTAGCCCCTATAAGTAAGGTGTCAGCCTTTTTGTTTTGTATCGTTTGATTTTCATTAGAAACTAGTGGCTTGAGGTGATTTCCGACGAGCATTGCGACGGTATGAAGTGGTTCTAAAATTTTTTAGACTTCCCAGAACTGATTTCTTCCTATTCTTCAAGGTATTCCCCTTGCCCTTGCTCTGCTTCTGTTTGTTTTTGTTACTTTGAGAGATTGTATACACTCTTGGTAGGGCGCATTTCTCTTTCTTTTTTGCGAACGAGAAAAAAGGGGGGAAATATTGTTTCCCTCTTCTGCCAACGGCTTTTGCCTTTCATAGAGCACCTCCTCTATCGCACCGTGTGTGGCAGAGGCGTCCTTCTGAGGCTTTTTGCCTCGGTGGGTGCGGAGGCCAGTACGTGGGTGTGATTTAGTTTCCTCTGTTCGCCCACTGCTGCATTTGGATCTTCGAACTTGAATTGGTTCTGACCCTGAGCTTCTATGTGTCTTCCAGGAATTCGAATGGCTAGGAGAAGGGTGCTAAGAATTGAAGAGCTCGCCACAGATCCTGAAGCTTGTGAGCCATAGGGTTAAGAAGCCGAGGAGGAGTTGATTCGTATTCGCCGGGGCCCGGGATTGCTTTACGCCTGGGTCGCGGATGATGCTTTCGATAAGATCTCCCGCTATGAGTCCGGAGCTGAGTTGGATAAATTAAAGGATTACTTGGAGCTTACTGAGGGAGGAGCCCGGGATGATGAGTTCCTGATCCTATCCCCAGGGAGAGAATGTGTGTGTTCAACCCGTGAAGCGGGGGAACACTTCATGTTTCTCTACGAGGACTTCTTCACGAGGTTCAAGCTTCAACTCCCTTTCAACGATTTCCACATTGCCGTCCTCTGGACTTTTCATGCTGCACCCAGTCAGATTCACCCCAATGGTTGGGCAAACATCCTGGCTTTTGAAAGAATATGCCGGCTGTTGGGGTTACGATGCTCCGATAAAGCATTTTTCTATTTCCACACTAGGTATTCCGTTCACGGTGCTCACACTCATCAACAGTCTTAGCTGTCAGTACGATCTCGGCAAGGAAGGACGATGTTTTCCCCTACTTGGAAAGTTATAAAGATTTCAAAGAAAAGTTCTTTAAGTTAACGTCGACAGGCGAGACTCGTCCATTCTGGTTGGGGAACGACATGGAGCCGACATTTAGCTTATACTGGAACCCAACGACATGTAGCATCCCGACTCAATCGTTCGAGAGGGAGATTGGTCACTTGTGTGACGAAGAGGTTGAGTGCGTCAACTTCTTCGAAATGTGGGTTACCGAGGTCGATAAAATTCAGCCCAAGGATATATTGGATGTCGTAAATGATGTGGAACTTTGGGCTGTGCTAGGTAGTATAGGCCCTTATTCATGTTTATTTTCTTTTCCTTTGTTGTTTATATGGACCTAATTGCATGTGTTTACTTTTTAGAGAGCTTGGCTGAGATGCCTGAGGAAGGAAACGTTCTGGCTATTCTTGAAGCTGAGGGCTAGGAGTGAACCGGGGCCTTCAGATCTTGCCGCGGACGTGGTGCCAGTCTCATTAGCCCATCGGATCGAGGTGCCGTTCGCAGAGAGGGAACCGATCCCAGTGGAGGATTCCCCTCCACATGCGGGGCGTAAGAGGAAAGCAGTTGGTGAGGGGCAGTCAAGTGACTGGAGTAAGAGGACCGCGGTTGAGGAAGACGGCGACCCGAGTAGCGGAGGGCCAATCAACCTGTACCACGAGAATCCGGACCCCTGTGAGTTCGTCGATAGCTTCCTCCTACATGAAGAAGTAAAGGCTAAACTGGCCCTGCGTAGCGGGAAGGATGCTCTCTGTTGCTTCCAGACTCTTAGGCTCCGTCTTGCCATGGAGGCTCGGTACTTGGAGCATGTGATCGAGGACAACAAACAGAAGGTTGCTGCCACGGAGCGGGGTGAAAACCAAGCTCTTAGGGAAAATAAGGAGGCTATTAAGGCCAAGAATGGTGTTGAGGCCTTGAACTAATAGCTAAGGGATGAAGTGGCCACCCTGAAGGATGCAATGAAGGAAAAGGAGGCCAGCTTGGCGGAGGTCAGAAGGTATATAGTCAAGTTAAAAGCTGAGAATGAAGGTCTTCGTGTTAAGAATGAACGTCTCGGCGGCCAGGTTACCTCCTTGAAGGGCGATGTCATGACGCTTATCACTGTCTGTACCAATATTAAGGAACAACAGTTTCGGAATGCTATTAAACAAGTTTAGCTCTTTAATCCCGAGGTTGATCTGGTTCTGAGTTCCTTGGACTCCGGGAAGGTTGTCCAGGATGACCAACTTGTTGTTCCTCATCTTGCTGCTGCTGGTCCAAGTGCTGGAGGCTCTTCTGTCGAGGTTCGTGGTCCAGACCCTCCTGCAGAATGATTTAGATGTTTACTCTTGCCCCTTGTGTGGGGTTTTATTTTTTGTATGGACAAATGTTGCTCCTATTTTTTCAGAGTTTGTAATTGAATTGCCTTTCGTTTTATTTCTTTGTTTATTTTCAGGGTCCAACGCCCTTTAAGAATTTTGACTATATCGTAGTCTGGGTCCAACGCCCATTTCTGTTGAGCGCCTTATGGCTCCATTTAGGACTTCGTGTGATAAAAAAAATATATAAACCTTGTCTTAGGATCCGATGTCTAAAGTGGTTTGGCATTTGGGATCCGTGCCTAAGGTAAAAAACCTTGTCTGGGGTCCATTACCTTCTGTTTAGGTATTTTGGATGCCGCGTGACTTTGGTTTGGGGACTGGTCCATGCCGGGGTCTTTCGTGCTCATGGTTTGGTGCGAGAATTTTCCCAAGTCGAGATTTTTCTACTACACTACCTATCTAGCACAAGACAACTCCTCGGTTGGTATGATAAGTTTTGGGTCTACGTGGCCGGGCTTCTTCGAAAACTCCGTTTACCAAATTGGGCTAACTTTATGATGGATGTTTCATTAAATATCCGGAAGGATAATATCCATACAATAATTTGTGCTAATCAGACATAAAGAAGACTAGGAGACTAGGCCTTAAAAGGCACTTAGCTGTAGTACTTTCTGAGTTTGTCTGCGTTCCAAAAGTTCTTCACTGGCTTGCCCGTCAATGTTTATAGGGTGTAAGCTCCTTTTTCGGTACTGATTATGATACGGTAGGGACCTTCCCAGTTAGGGGCTAACTTCCCTTGGGAGGCATTCCTTCCGCCGATGTCAACTCTTCGGAGTACAAGATCGCCTGGCTGGAATCTTCTAGGAATGACCTTCAGGTTGTACCGGGCTACCGTTCTTTGCTTGGTTGTGGCATCGCGTATGTGCGCGATGCACCTTCTTTCCTCCAACAGGTCCAAGTCTTCCCTGATTAACCCAGGGTTGTTATCTAGTGAGAAGTTCTAGAGACGCCAGCTCGGTTCCCCTTTTTTCCACCGGAATCATTGCTTCGCACCCATAGGTTAATTTGAATGGGGTTTCACCTATTGTGGAGTGAGGAGTGGTTCGGTAGGCCCAAAGGACGTGGTCTAACTGCTCAGCCTAGTTTCCTTTGGCCTCGTCTAGTCTTTTCTTTAACCCCCTGACGATAACTCGGTTGGCCGCCTCGGCTTGCCTGTTTTTTCGGGGGTTTTCCACGGCACTGCAGTGGTGTTTTATCTTCAACCCGTCAAGTAGTTCTTCAAATAACTTGTCCTTGAACTGCGTTCCGTTATCTGTTACGATGGACTCTAGCACCCCGAATCTAGTAATAATGTGGCCCCAAGTGAACCTTTGAATCCGGGCCGAGGTGAAGGTGACCAAGGGCTCTGCTTCTATCCACTTAGTAAAATAGTCTACGACTACGACCAAAAACTTCAAATGCCCGGGGGCTTGAGGGAAGGGGCCCAAGATATCCATGCCCCATTGGTAGAAAGGCCAGGGTATGGATGTCGTGGACAGTTCCTCTGGCGGGGCGTGATAGTGGTTGGAGTGTCGTTGGCATTTATCGCATAC
Source organism: Ormosia emarginata (assembly GCA_029884605.1). NCBI lineage: Eukaryota > Viridiplantae > Streptophyta > Magnoliopsida > Fabales > Fabaceae > Ormosia > Ormosia emarginata. Next base: position 11,405,410 of record JAQQTP010000057.1, read on the forward strand.
TTGAACGTGCGCAAGGGAATCTGCCTCTATCGTGGGCCAATAATAGCCTGCCCTGAGTGCCTTTAACGCTAGAGCCTTGCCTCCGAGGTGGTGTCCACAACTCCCTTCGTGGACTTCGGCCAGGACGTATTGGGCATCTTTTGGCGTGAGACATTTGAGGAGGGGTGAAGAAAATCCGAGCCGATATAACTGCTCATCGAAGATGGTGTATATGACTGCGGCTTTCTTCAATTTGGCCGCTTCCTTGGAATCCTCAGGGAGGCTACCAGACTGCAAGTATTCTAATAGTGGCGTGATCCAGGTATGCTCTTGCTCGTCAACCTGGAAGACGACTACGTCGGAGACTGTGGGGTGCGAGAGGGTTTCCTGAATCACCGATCAGTTGTTACCCGGATTCTTGGTGCTCGCCAACTTAGATAAGAGATCGGCCCTGGAGTTTTGTTCCTGGGGTATATGCTCCACTTTAACTAGCTGGAAGTTTGGGAGGAGTTCTTGCACTCTCGCCAGGTATTTCTGCAGGAGGGGCTCTTTGGCTTGATACTTGCCTCGAATTTGAGAGGTCATGAGCTGAGAGTCACTACAAAGTTTGATCTTTGTGGCCCCTAAGGCTCTGGCCATTTCCAGTCCCGCGATGCATGCCTCATATTCTGCCTGGTTGTTCGAGGTGGAGAATTCGAACTTTAGTGAATTCTCAATAGTCACCCCCTCTGAGTTTTCCAAGATTACTCAGGCACCGCATCCATTTGGGTTTGAGGACCCATCCACGAATACGGTCCAGGATATTTTGTCGGTGCAGCCGGGGTCTGAGGTGAGTTCGACCATGAAATTCGAGAGCACTGTGCCTTGATTGCTACTCTGGGCTCGTAGGCTATCCTGAACTCGAAAAGCTCAATGGACCAGGCGATCATCCTTTCCGCTAAGTCCGGTTTGTGCAGTATCTGTTGGATGGTTTGATCGGTCCTTACGACCACGGGATGGCATTGGAAGTACTGCCTCAGTCTCCTGGCCGTGACGATGAGTGCAAAGGCGACCTTCTCTATCTTTTGATATCTAAGTTCAGGGTCTTGCAGTACTTTGCTCACGAAATAGATCGGTTTCTGGCTTTCCAGTGTTTCCCTGATGAGTACCAAACTCACAGTCTCTTCGTGGACTGAGAGGTACACATAAAGGATTTCCTCTGACTCTGGCCTTGTGAGGATAGAAGGGGATGCCAGGAGGCTCTTAAGGGATGCGAAAGCGTCTTCACAGTCTTGTGGCCACTCGAATCCGGTCCTTTTTTTCAATAGCTTGAAAAGAGGGAGGGATTTATGAGCGACTTTGGCCAAGAATCTGGTGAGAGCCGCGATTCGTCCATTTAACTGTTACACCTCTTTCACGCTCTGGGGGCTATGCATGTCGAGCACCGCCTTACATTTGTCGGGGTTTGCCTTTATGCCGCGGTGGATCAGCATGAACCCTAGGAATCTCTCAGCTTGGACCCCGAATGCGCACTTTCCTGGATTGAGCCTCATGTCGTGCCTTCTCAGCTGCGTAAACACTTCTTCGAGGTCCGAGGTATGTGATCCAGACGATGGGGTCTTGACTATCATATCATGGATGTAGACCTTTAGCATTCTCCCCATCTGTTCTTCGAAGACTCTGTTCATCATCCTCTGGTAGATGGCCCCAGCATTTTTCATCCCGAACGACATTACCTTGTAGCAGTAGCTTGCCCTTTCGGTGATGAAGGTCGTTTTATCTTAGTCTCTAGGGTACATTAGAATCTGGTTGTACCCCGAGTAAGCATCCATGAAGGACAGTAACCGGAAGCCGGAGGAGTTATCAACTAACTTGTCAACGTTTGGGAGAGGGTATGGATCTTTAGGATATGCCTTGTTCAGGTCGGTGTAATCCATGGACATCCTCCATTTCCCGTTTGACTTTTTAACCAGGACGACGTTCGAGAGCCAAGTGGTGTACGAGATTTCTCTTATGAAGCCGGCGTTTAGTAACTCCTTGACTTGCTCCTCGATGGCTTGTTGCCTCTCGGGGCCAACTTTTCTCTTCTTCTGGGAGACCGGCTTTGCATCCCGTTTAATAGATAAACGATGGCAGATGAAAGCGGGGTCAATCCCAGGCAAGTCGGTGGAAGTCCAGGCGAAAAGATCCTTATTTTTCTGTAGGAGCTCTATCAGCTGGATCTTTTCCTACTCTTCGAGGTTTGCTCTTATTATGGTGACTTGGTCGGGTTTGTCACCCAGCTGGAGTGGGATCAATTCTCCTTCAGGCTGGGGTCTCGTACCTCGGATCTCTTCACGGACATCCAACTCGGTCATCAGGATGTTGACTTAATCGTGGGTGGGGCTGGATGTTCGTGCCTTTATTTTTCTGGAGGCCCTACTAATCTTCAAGCTCTCATTATAGCATTTGCGGACTGCAATCTGGTCGCCCTTGACCATGACCACTTCATTGTTCCTGTTGAAGAATTTCATGGCCTGGTGGGCGGTAGAGACCACAGCGACAATTCCATTTAGCGTAGGGCGGCCCAGGATGATGTTGTAGGCCGATGGACAATCCATGACTAGAAATCTCACCTTCACCGTTTTGTAAGTGTTGTTGTTACCTAGGGTTAGGAAAGTTTCAAAGTAACCCTTCGGGGTAACTTTTTCTCTGGAGAAACCGGTTAGTTCGCCTTTATACGGTGTAAGCGAAGATAGAGGGAACTCTAGTCTCTCGAAGGTGTCCATGAACATGATGTTCGCTGAACTCCCCTGATCTACAAAGATGCGACGGACTTCGGCATTAGAGATTATTCCGGATATGACCAGGGGGTCGTCATGATCTCGGATAATGTCGTCGTAGTCCTTATCGAAGAAGGAGATGGGTGGCACGTCCTTGCACTCCACGTGGGGTTTCCGCGATGAAAAGTCGGATACACTCAGGACCGCTGTTCGGAGTGCCTTCTTCTGGGAGTTACTAGACGGACCGCCCCCTGCGAATCCCCCCGAGATGGTACTAATGAGTCTGTCCTTCCTGTTACCCCCGGCTTGAGTATCCCATTCCTGGTCCTGCTTGTTTTCGACATTGCGGCCCGGAGGGGTCTGGGATCTTCTGGCAGGACTCCGGCTTCTCCTTAGGCGCTGGTTTGGACTCTGCCTGGGGCTGCGGCTTCGTCTTCGGTCCCGGTGCCTTCCACGGTCTCCTCTTCCTCGGAGATCGCTGATGTACTTTTGCAGACGCCCCTCTTTGATCAGGGACTCGATAACATCCCGGAGTTGGTAGCAATCCTCCGTCTCGTGGCCATAGCTCTTGTGCCACCTGCAATGTTTCGAAAGGTCCCTCTGGAATTGCTTCTTTACGGGTGGTGGCATCTTAATATCCTGGAACTTGGTTTGAAGGACCTCCTTCAAGATTGTCTCTCGAGGGGTATTCAAAGGAGTATACTCGGAATACTTGGGCCGATATTGTTCGTTCTTGGAGGATTCACAGGGTTGATTGTTGTTGTGGTTCTTTTTCTGGTGAACCGGCTCGCCTTTCTCCAGATTCTCTTTTGCCCTAGTGACTTCCTCCAGCTCGACGTACTTATCCGCCCGTAAGTGAAACTCATCCAAGATTGCTGGCTTGTTCTTTGCCAGAGACATGAAGAAGCCCGAGTCAGTTCGGAGTTCGTTTTTGGCGTAATGCAGGGCTATCATGTCATCCAGGTTTTCAATGCCTACGCAGGCCTGATTGAACCTTTTAACGTATTCGCGCAGGGATTCAGAACTTCCCTGGTGGATCCCGGAAAGGGAGTCGATCGACTTTGGTCGTTCCTTTGCTGTGGTGTAGTGTTGCAGGAAATGTTGCGTCAAGTCTTCCCATCCGGCGATCTTTGTGCATAAGGTAACGAACCAATGGAGGGCATCCTTCTTTAGGAAGAGGGAGAAAGCCCGGCATAGCAGTTCCGGGGTGTACCCGTAGAGTTGCATGGACTGGGTGTAAGCGTCCAGATGCTCCTGGGGGTCTGTGGTTCCGTCATAGGCCTCCAAATTGCTCGGAGGCTTGAAGTTCATCGGAACCCTGTATGCCATTAGAACATCAGAGAATTGTTGTTGATAGCCGAGGGCCAGGTTATGGTTTCCATAAGCCCCGGCGCCGGCATGCTAGATGGTGCGCTCGTTATGAGCCACATCTCGTTCTTCATTGTCGTTGTCCGTCCTCACCGATCTTTCAAGGTTCTCCAATCGACGTCGCTGTTCTTCCAGCTGACGCCGCTGGCCTTCGATGAGCACTGTTTGTTGATGCAACAACTCTCGAAGGCCATTCTTTGTTGTTTTAGATTCGACATTGTCTTCGTAGTGAGACGCATGGTCCACGTTGTCATGGGAGGTTCCCAAGCGAGCATGCATGGGATCCTGGCCTCGCGGTTTGTATTGTTTGCTCCACTATAAGGAAAGACAAGCCTGTTACGAATTGAAACCTTTCGAGATGGGATAGGGCTTTCAGTAGAGGCTGAAGTCTCGTGTCCATCGTTGAGAGTTTCCACCATAACAGGCATGTTTCTGGCAGCGGAGGTTTCTGGTGGTGTGACGGAAGGAGGGTCACACTGTGCTGCTGGGCCCTGTATTTGACCAGGGGCAGCATGCGCAATGCTTCCCTTCCTCTAGTTGTGTCTTGTGCTCACCATAGTTAACGTAGGAATAGAAGTTTATCAGATCTCCACAGTCGGCGCCAATGTTCTGAAATAGATTCAGAGGGTACCCGAGATAGGTACGAATACAGTGGTTTCCTCCTTGCGCAGCTGCAGCCAAACGTATGAAATCCAGGGGGTGGGTACCTGCAATGAGACTCCAACGCTCAAGTCAGGCAATGCACAAAAAGTGTTTAGCAATAGAATAGCATATATCGCAGACCTGTTATTAGGTTAACTTAGCCTGGTATATATGGAGAGCGTGACTAGAATCCTCATGCAATCCACGTAGGACGAAGGTACATTAGGATCGTGCCTTGGCAGAGGTTTCAACCCACGATCGTTGAGGTCCGTCTCTGACCTTGTCGGGACTGTCCTACGATCGTTGAGGTCCGTCTCCGACTTTGTCGGGACTGTCCCACGATCATGGAGGTCCGTCTCTGATCTGTCAGGGCCGTTTCCTTGGTGGTCAATCCTTGTTTTAAGGGAATTCTCATAGGTCTGGTTATCGTTAGAGTCCGATGCCCCAGACCGAAGTCATGATGCCTTGGCCGGGGTGTTGATGGCGAAGTTCGGTGGTTTATGTATCGGGTCGATCCTTCCGGATGGGATCCTAGACCACGATCCAGAACAGTGGTTGTACGACGCTGAGCGCCTAGAGACAGACTCTGATAGAGGCTTGCGTGCATGTACAGGGATGAACAGACAAATGACATATTGTGAGGAAAAGAGTCAGTATACGATGAGGTATTAAGGTGATTCTGATTAAAATAAGTTTAATATTATTTAATTCGTTTATAAAATTTTCTTTTTATGTTGTGAGAATATTATAGTTATATATATATAATAATAATTTAATATTTTTATATTAATATTGTGTATTATGATATACATAAAATATTTTTTAAAAAGAAATGTTTGAATGAAACAGTGTTTGCAGAGGTTGGAGTAAGAGAGTGTTCGATTTTTTACTTCTTCTTTTTTCATCTTTTCTGTTCTTCTATGTTTTTTTTTTCTTTATTTCGCTTTTTTCATTTGTTTTTTTTCCTTTTTCTACTTTTTGTTTCTTTTTACTTAAAAAATATTATTTTACACTTTTTAAATAAAGTGTAAATACTATTAATATTTTTTAAAAAATATTAGATTTAATAAAAATAATAATAATAAATATGTATGATAAATAGTATTAGATGAAATGTGAAAATAGGTATATGTATTATTTGATGTAAAATTATTAGAATTATTTTACTTTTTCTCTTTTCTTAATTAATTTTTCAACCTTTTTTTTTATTATGGACTAATTGAATTATAAGTTTTAAAATTGGGTCAAGGTTGCTTCTAAATTATAATAACACAAATTATATTATTTTTTTATTTTTTTCAATTTTTTATTATTTTTCATTAATTTTTTTTCTTTGTCTTCACTTGAAATTTATTATTACTATTATTATTATTATTATTACACAAACAGAAATAAAATTTTTTTAAAAAAAAGTAAAATTAAGTGTTCACCCGTATACAAAAGTCTTCAAGAGTGGTGCATATCTGAGACAATTTTATTTTATTCAATTTTGTTTGTTGCACATTCGGTTTAATGCAACACATCCTAGTAAAATTGGAGACAATATAAAAGTACCTACCCCATTTCTTTTTTTTTTTGAATAATTTTTCACGAGACGAGAATTTTTTCTGCAGAAAAAAGTTTCTTTTTTTTAAAATTCCCTAAATTGTATGTTTTTAATCATTTGGACATTGAATAGAGTGTAGATATGTTTTGCCTTTCATAAATAAACACATTAAATGCAGTTTATGTTATACACAGTTAAATACAAGAAATAATTCAAGACCGCATAGTGATATCCACTTTGTTTGTGGGTGCATATGGATGTATGAGTAGAAAGGCATTTAATAGCTTATAGCTCCAACGAACATTAATTACAAAAAAAAAATAAATACGTAAGCGCAAAGAACAAACTTGCCAACACATGAACGTTTGTATTATGTTGCGCTGCAACCTGCATGTGTGATTCTAAAATAAGGGTTGCAAATAACATCTTCCACAAAAAAGGCATATGTAGCAAAAGAACATTGGGGAAAAAAGAAAGTAAAAGTAAATGGCATATGTGTATGGAGAAATGTTTAGATAGATATAATTTATTATGTTATTATTTAAGTATTTAAATTATTATTTAATATGTATAAAAATATTATTGATAATTAATATAATTCTATAATTATTTTTATTATCTTATATATATTAAATAATAATTTAAATATTTATAATAAATCATATCTACTTAAAAATCATTCTATATGTATCTTTGGATTCCACGACCTCGTTAACATTCCACAACCTTGAGTTTTCATCCTTGGATTTTGGAAACAAGGAAATGTCGCTTATAGCTTCTTCGGTGGCCGGAGGATAAATATCTTTGACCACTTTTCTCTTGATGTTTGGGATCCCTTCAAGGATTTTCCATTCTCCAATTCTCTCACCGCTTCATTTTTCGGAGAAAATTCTGCATTCGTGTACACCAGGATTGACTAGAAGGAGACACCAGAAGCCCATGTGTTCAAGGCTAATGTACCAAGGATAAAGAAGGAGGAATTGAAGGTGGAGGTTAAGGATGACAGGGTGCTCCAAATAAGCCTAGAGAGGAACGTAGAGAAGGCAGACAAGAACAATATTTGGTATAGGGTGGAGCGTAGCATAGGAAAGATTCAGGTTATTAAAGAACAACTCTTATTTTTTATCACATTTTTTTTTATATTATTTTTTTATTACTCTTTATACTATTGAAATTAATATTCACATATAATATTTTTTTAATTTAATCACAATTATTAAAAAATAATATAAAAATAACATAAAAAATGATGTGAAATCATTATTTTCTATCAAAGAATGCCAAAATGGATAAGATAAAGGCATCTATGGAGAATGGGGTTCTGATTGTTACTGTGCCTAAGGAAGAGGTGAAGAAGCCAAACGCCAAAGTCATCGGGTTAAAAATGCTTAAATTTCTCTTGTAAAGTAATGATATAACTTGGTGCATATATAATCTGACTGATCCGATCAATTCGAACTAAATTAATTAAATTAATTTGATTTGATTTGATTCGAGTATGTTGATTAATTCGAACAAAATTCGAATTAAATGAGATTTAATTGATTAAGTTCTCAGATTAAAAATTTTAAATCCGAAAACAATATATATATATAATGTCCTTCGAATACAATGCATCAGAACAACAAATCATAGTGCTTGACATCTAATTTATATAAATATAATAACTAAACTAAGTGTAGAAGTAAAAAAATAAAAAAAGATTAAAGAGAGTGCAACTTAATTTATTCCATGTCATATGTCAAGAGCTTTTAAGCTTTGACCACAAAATATTAACATAACAACTTAATCCAAAAAAACTTTTTAATACATAACAAACATCAAGTCCAGAAGTATAAAAAAAAAGTTCATTAATTCAACTTGAAACTAACATTCTAAAAATTGTATTACATGCATTTTGTTGCTTTGAAGCAACTTAACACAAAAAAACTTTGTAATACATTATAAATAGTAAGTCTAGAAACATATACCATAATTCACCGTTAAGGCTATACAACATACAAATTAACCAACTTATGTCTTTACTTATATAAGGACTAAACACTCAACTGAAGATTCTAAAATAAATAAAATATCATACATCAAAGGCACTAATTGAGTGTGTTATCAGTGTTTTAGGGTAATGTGCTCAATATATAATTTTAAAGTTTGTATTTTATAGTGTACTTATTAAAATAAACAGATTTGATTTCATTTTTTAAAATTTTTTCATAGATTTATTATGTTTTTTATGAAAAATTAATTATTTAATTGATTTTTGTATAAAAAAATTAGTCAATTTGACTATCTAAACCAAACTAATCTATAAGTATTCAGTTTGATTTAGTTCATATTTAATTATAAAAAATAAAAAAATCAAATTAAATTAATTAATTTAAATTTAGTTTTCTCTAAGAATATTATACTGTATAAGTGTTGGGATGTAAACTTGGCAATTTGAACTTAACTCGTGGGTACCCACCCGGCATGACGGCAACCTGTCCCTCTCGTACTATAAATTTAAATGAATATTATATTTATTTTAATTTTTAATAATATTAATTATATTAATTATTATTATTAGTTTAATGATTATTTTTAAAAATATATTTTTAATTTATATGAGATAATAAATTAATTTTAAAATAATAATTAATTATTATATAAATTATTTTTAAATATTCATAAATGCAGTATGAAGTGGGTACGATTTTAAAGTTTCTTGTAGAATAGGTGTGAATTTTAATTCTTAAAAATGCAGGACTGAAACGGATTGAGCAAAAACACTATTCTTACCCATCCCATTGGCAAGCCTCATCTTTCATTCTGTCTGTTGTACACCTTGTATACACAATGGTTGGCAACTGTAATGTGAGGAAGAAGTAAATAAGATATTCTTATTCCATAACTTGTTAATTATTTTTCGTGTTGACCTATCTATTTTGTCCTTATCTTTTGATGCCTTCACACAGAAAACCGTAGGTGGTCTTTGCTAATTGGATTGGGTGTACAGTTTGACTTGATTACGTCGCCCGATGAGATGATACTAATGGGTTCAATAATCGTTGGTTTTGACTAATTATTGTTAAAACAATTAGGAAAATACTATTAATAATGAATGGGATTGGTAAAAGAAATATTTTTGTATAAATTTAAAATATTTAATTAAGTGTATTAAATTAATTAATATTTAATATTTTTATAAATATTTATATTATATAATTAAAAAATATAAAAAATTATAAAAATATTAAATATTAATTAATTTGATATATTGAATTTGAGTACTCCTCCAAGAGTCCAAGTTTAATAAAAAAAATTTCTGCATGAAAACGGTATACGAACCACTTCAGAACCGTTATTTCAAATACTATTTTGACTACTTTTTTGTTCTTTTATTTTATTTTTAAAAAAGAAAGGCAAAGCAGCAGTGCTTTTGTGTTTTGTAATTTGTAAAATAGCGGTGCTAAAAAAATTATTGCAATAGATTAAAAACTCATAACGAGGGCAACACCCAGTATGAAAACCGAGTATTTGAGTAAATATTTGGGGACTATTTTCCGTTCTAGCCTCAACCGCTCTGCCTGGTTGATACAACTGCATAAATGACAAATCAACTTCGATAATCCTACCATGCACAGTAATCACACTCGTTTCAACATCGATTACTGTTTACAGGGCCCACCCATAAACAGTACCAAATCATGTTTTTTATTTTTTTTTTAAGTATATGTCCATTAACTAACTTCGTTAGTTAACCACTTTTTTATTCTTCGTTAACCAACTTATTTCACGGCGATAAAAATTATGTGGTAAAATCTTATGTCATTAACCTTCTTTTTATGCGTAATTAATAATCTTTTTTGTTTTTCATTAACCAACTTTTTTCACGAAAAGATAGAAACAAAGTTGGTTAATGAAGATAAAAAAAATGTTAATTACGATGTAAGTTAGTGATTTTACCACGTGGTTTTATGTTCGTGAAAAAAGTTGGTTAACGAAGAATAAAAAAGTGGTTAACTACGTAGAGAAGTTGGTTAATGGACATATACTTAAAAAAAAAAAACCAGTGATTTGTTTGATGATACAATCCCATAAATTAATGAGTGTTAAAAATAGTATTGGTACTGTACGCGGTAAGATGAACATTTTCCATAACAAATAAGACATTGAAACAAACTAAATTCGTCGTGCGGTTTATTTACTCATTAAAATTGAATTGTCAACAAACGAAAAAATTAAGTGGGTTGGATTTTTAAATTATTAACTCGTTTAAATAAATTTATTTTCAAGTAAAAAAAAATATTTTCAGCTTGGCTTGTTTAGAGTGATACTTGGCTTTGTTGGGTTAGCCTTGTGAATTATTATTATTATTTTTTACAATAACAAGTTACAAAGCAAAATATTTTTTATTAGTAAATGATGGGACTGCCAATGCAATGCAAAGGCCCAAAGAAAAAAGAAGGTAATTTTTTAAAAAATAAAGTCAGCTAATTAACAAAGAAAGCAAGAAAGAGTTACAGAGGGTATGAATTTTTAAAGTAAAAAAAAAATCTAAAAAAAAGGTAGCTCTTTTATGGTCATGGACTACCCTTATATGACTTGTGCTAGTTAAATGTCAACCCGTTTAAATTAACATATTTTTACTTAATTTGTTTAATTCAGGCACTGAACGGTTGGATTAACTCATTTAACCGCTTTAATGATAACTAAATTTCTAGCAATCAAGTAATAGCATTTTACTTTTCTATTTTTTACAATCTTAAGGTTGAAATTAATAGTTATCAACAAAAGCATTCTCTGCTACCTTGGTTATAACATTTCTTTAATATGACACTTGCTATGCAATACATTATATATTTTTTTTCCAGTGAGTAGCTAACTAGTTATTTACTCATAAAATATCATTCTCGAAAAGATATTAATTTGTTGGTTGAGTCCGTGTCTTACCTTAGCAAGCCTTAGATACAGTTGAAGTCAAATTAAACTGTGATATTTGTTAATGTATTTAAATAATAAAAAAAATACTTTAACTAACAACTGTAGTTCTCAGTGAAATAATAAACGCTCAATCCAATATAAATAACTTTTTTAGTTGTTATTCACTTATAAATTAACATTCCTGGAAGGGCATATAATTTAGTTGAATTAGTTAGTAACATTCTTTATAATGAAAGTCAAATTGCCTTTGAACCCGCATTGAGAACATATTATACTATATATATGAGTCATATTATTTGTAACTTGAAATAGATAACTTTTGAATAACTTAAATAAGTGATGAATGTTTTTAAAATAAATGATAATTTTAATTATTTGTGGTAATTTTTTTATATTACACATAGTGAATTGAAATTAAAATTCACTACATCTTATATAAAAATTATTATGTGATGATCAATAAGACTATAATTGATGATCCTTATTATTTAAGTGATGAATTCTAATCTCAACTCACTATGTATAATAGAAAAAAAATCACCATAAAACAAATAGAATCACTACTTATCTTAAAGATATTTATCACTTATCTTAGTTGTCCCAACGTTGTCCTGTTAAGTGGTTAAAAAAACATTTTCCTATATATAAAGGTTGAAAGACATAGGGGAAGGTTTTTTTACATTTAAATGAAGACATGGGAGACTTTATTGACATCATTCAAACCAAAAGAGTCACCAACAAAACTAGTGAGTCTTGATCACATATTGGGACTACAGGGAGAACTTGACTTATGCCTCGATCTTGTGAACCTTGCTAACAAGAAGACTTACACCATATTTTGGCATTAACAGCATTTTATACACAGGGCAATGGCGATAACTTGGGGAAAGAGCAAAGGAGAAGTTAGACAGAAGAAGGCAGAGTACTACCTTCATTTCTATCATGGCAAAGTTTTGGCCTAAGCAAATTCGACTCCCAAGGCCAAATGGTATATAAGCTTGGGGATACTTACAGGCTGCAGAAACACCACCGGCAAACCTTTCTGGTTTGAATTCAGAAGCATCTGGTCCCCAATTATCAGGGTCACGGTGCAATGCAGGCATGAACAACCACACGTTGATGCCTTTCGGCAGCACAAGTTCTCCCAGCTTCATCTCAGCCAAAGCTTCCCTTGCAGCTGTAACCGCAGGCCCATAAAGTCGTAGACTCTCCTGAATCACCATTGTTAGCTGCACAAGAGCAGAAAATTAAGGTTCAATTATTGAGAGACTCTTAGGACATCTAATGTAAGAGAATGCTTTTGTACTGTACTATTAAACATACGACATGCCTGCTATAGCCCCACTATATGTTGTCACATTTTTTTTTAGTCTTAATTATTGTTAGTGTATATATATGGATAGTAAAAAAAACGCAATGGTGTCGTATATAGGTGACTGTGACATATGATGCCTTAATTATCTTCCATGTAGCTAACAATCCCTCACTTATTTCATCCATTTTTAAAGGGTTTACGGGCGGGATAAACAACAAAAAATTAAAAAAAAAATTAAGGAGAGTACAACAGTTGAAGTATAGAGTTACTATGCAATAAGTTTTGATCAACAATAAATTAAATTCCAGAAGGAAGTAGTGAAGTGTTGTACTGACTGCTTTCAACTTTCGAAGTTTGTCCATGTCATTAAAGCTAAGAGGAACCATGTTACCGAAGGTCTCCACAATCTCAGATCTAACACGTTGTTGCCAGTCAGGATGTAAGGCAAGCAGCAGCAGTGTCCAAGTAAGTGCAAGAGCGCTAGTCTCAGAGCCTGCAAAGTAGATATTTTTGCATATGTCGACAATCAATTGATTCATTTCATGCTTCTGCTTGAGCTTGAAAGTACCCCTTCCGCTACTATGTGAAGTGGTGGCACTGGCAGCACCTTCTAGTATTATTTGTAATAGATCCTTTTGATTCTCATGTATACTACTGTTTTGGTTTTCTACTTCACGATCATTGATGATTTCCAGTATCAGCGTGTCCACCTCTTTCTGCAACTTCCATATCTCTTTGTTTTCCTTGGTGGGAAGATATCTGAGAATGCATCATATCATTAATTAAGTTAATGATATAATATACTATTGATTTCTTGTATAAATTTGACAAAAAATGAACAAAGATATAACCTTAGGTTTAGAAATCCAAACAGAATACTAGGCCTTGATAGTGCAGCTTGCATAGTGGCCAATTTTGCAAAAATTTGATTGCCTTGAGCATAAGAGCTGCCAAAACAAGCTTTTGAAATGACATCCGCTGTGAGAGCCTTCAGATCATCATCAATCACAAACTCTGCAATTCCCCCCTCACTTTTTGTTATACGACTCTCCCAAGTTCTGATGATTGCCATGGTAGATTCTTCCATAAAATCCACCATATTCTACAAATTAAACAAAACAACCAAATCCATTGATGATATCAAAGTTCCCATTTTGTGTTTAGAGTATTTTATCTTTTTTATCTATGTATATAAATATCAGCATCTAATACTACTCCTACTTCACACACACATATATATATATATAGGGAAGGGATCTACTTACACCAAGTGTAAGTCTTAAGACTTACACCTAATCTCTTGTCATTAAACTTATTTTAATCTAATGGTTCAAAATAACTTAATTAAATGAAGAAAGAGAAAACAATCTCTCATATTAATAAAGAGAAAGAATTATTAAATATAATTTTAATGAAAAAATAAATGTTAATTATTAAATCTTTTTATTAACTTAAAAATAATATAATACTGAATATAATTTATAATATTTTTATTTTTATATATTTTACCTACTTTTAAAAAAGTTGATAAGTAGAGACCTTACAATTTGACATATAAATTTATTAAAAGTTAATTTTTATATATAAATATCTAAAAAGTTAGAAACTATATATATTACATAAATGAATAAAAAATTAACATTATATAATTATTTGATAGCAATAAAATATAATTAATTTTATTAAATCAAATAATAATAATATATCAAAATTAAGCTTTTCCATAAAACATTACCTGTCCTTAAACTTTATGCCGTTTTGAATGGCCAGAAAAACTATCTTGAATTTGCCTAATTAACAACGAGACATCTACAGTCGATAATTTGCATTGATGTTTTGAAGGTCGTAATTAGTGAACCAATATATAGGGATGCTGTATAATATGGTATTATTTACTTATTTTATTGCTTACACATTTCATGTACCAACAATTTGATATATAAATTCTGATATTTATCCATTTTGACTACTTATTACTATTGTTGCGTTCTTTCTTTCCCACGTAAATTGATGGGGATGGGACCGTGATATCATAAACTTGGTAAAGAACTTAAAATTTGACATATAAATTTATTAAAAATTAATTTTCATATATAAATAGCAAAAAAAAAAAAATACACACACACATATTCATAAATAATTTTAGAATGTAGTTAAATTGTTATAATGATTTAATAAAATTAGTTATATTTTATTGCTGTCAAATAATTATACAATATTAATTTTTTATTTATTTATGTAATATATATAGTATCTAACTTTTAGATATTTATATATAAAAATTAACTTTTAATAAATTTATATACCAAGTTTTAAGATTTCTACTTATCAATTTTTTTAAAAGTAGGTAAAATATATAAAAATATCAATATTATAAATTATATTTAATATTATATCATTTTTAAGTTAATAAAAAGACTTAATAATTAACATTTATTTCTTCTTAAAAATTATATTTAATAATCCTTTATCCTTATTAATGTGAGAGATTATTTTCTCTTTCTTTATTTAATTAAGTTATTTTGAACCATTAGATTAAAATAAATTTAATGACAAGAGATTAGGTGTAAGTCTTGAGACTTACACTTGGTACAAGTAGATCCCCTCCCATATATATATATATATATATGAGGGAGGATCAACTTACACCAGTGTAAGTTGATTTTCTCTTACACTCATTTTCATTTGTTAGATCTACTTTCATCTAATGGTTATCTTTAATGAAATAATCTTAACCATTAGATGAAAGTTGAACTAACGGTTGAGAATGAGTGTAAGAGAAAAAAACTTACACCTACAGAACGGATCCTCTATATATATATATATATATATATATGGTCATTTGTGTCAAATCTTTTTTTTTAAAAATAAACATCAATAAAAATATAATCAAATAATTTATATTTGAATATGTTCAAAAAGTATATATCACGTTAATCTCAGTGTATATTAATGAAGTACAAAACAATTTTGAAATTAAAAATTATTTTATATATATACATATGCGGACAATAAATACTCATATACAAACCTTAATTTTGGTAACGAAAAACTCAGGAGCAATAAGATTCCTTTGAAAGGCCCACTGTAGTCTATTAACCCTAATGATGCCTGCACCCAGCATTGGCTTCAACGTTTTGGACAGATACGAAGGCCTGCCTAGATCAAAGGACGTATGCAGATTCACCTCTTTAATCAAATCGGGCTTTCCCACGTATAGATGCTGCTTGGTTCCGGTGGAGTACATGTATATTGAACCTGATGATCATATATTCATCAAACAAACAAGCCCTTACTCAAATAAAACAAAAATACATGTCACAAACTATACAGTAATCAAACTCCAGAATTTTATGGCAAAAAAATAAAAAAAAATAAAAAATTTATGCAAATTCTTTTGAGACTAATCAACTTGACTTGAATTAACTTATTTTTATAAATAACTCATAAAAATTATATAAAACACTCGTGTTATATTAATGCATTATAAGCTTTACACAAAAATATACATACATTTAACAACAATATATTTGATATATCAATATTGACTTACCATACTGTTGCTTCCATGTATGGAAATATGGGAAGAGTGAATAAACCCATTCGTCAAAGGCATCAACAGACACAGGAGCTTGCTGATGGATCCGTTGCATCTCAGAAATGTTGCCGAAGGGGAAGGAAGGCTTTGGTCCACTGATGCCTTGCTTCTGAAGCACCGATCGGATCCTTTTAGGCCTCAACCACACTTTCTCACATAATATTATCACACTGCATACAACTATTAATATGGCTGACCAAAATATCTCTTTTCCCACTCTCTCTGAATGAAACTGCCATTGGCCTTCAGCTTCCATCTCCACTTTCTGTTTCCCTCGCTTTGTCACTTGGAGTGGTTCTCCTCTTTCTGCCTTTTATAGTAGCAAGCCTAGCTAGTTGACCTGGTCATCCAATAGCAACTCATTAAGTAATGTTGCCTGGTTTTTTTTTGTTTTTTTTGGTTGAATTATTGTCTACTTTGAACAAAGACTAATGTTATATTCTCCTAATAAATTTCTTTTCATTTTCCTAATTATTTAAAATAAACAAATTTATTCATTAAATTAAAAAATTTAAACATTTAAAAACTTAAAAAACTAAAAGAAATTTAATATTATCTTTTTAAAGTAATTAAGAGAATTATTAAAAAGATTCATTAAGATGACAAATAGCTATTTTTTTACCTAAAAGGAATGCAAACAATTAGCATATCAGATGAATGTACCTAAACTAACTCTTTAATTCTATATATTATCAAATAGTACTATTTTTAAACACGATATATAATTTTCTTTATTACACAATAAAAAATTAATTAACAGGGGTTGGTGGAGCAGAGGCTAAAGAAGAAAGTGACTATGTCTTGCATACATTTAGCATATCAGAATAATGTATTTAGAGTAACTCTTTAATTATTTAAATAAATTATTAAGAAAATTATTTTTTTTACAAGAAAAAAGATTCTTAACATAATATCATTTATTATATTAAATAATAATTTAATTTTATTTATTAACACATTCAAAAATTAATTTATGAGGATTGTGTAGCAAAAATTAAACAAAGAAGATTTTCCTCATTTCCAAAACAATTCCAAATGCATTTTGGGTATTAAAATATTAATAATGTTTGTACTTTTCTATTTAATACTATCTATTTTTGAGTAATTAAGAAGATTTTTTAAGAAGACATAACATTACCTTTTAAAAATGCTAGCTAGCTTCTAAAAAAGGATTACTTTCAGTTTATTTTAGGAAAGCTACATTTGAATATATATTTTTTAGTTTATTTAGATTTCTTTGCTGTAATAATACATATGAAATATTTTGTTCATGTTTGGATAAATTTTGAAATTGAAATAAGTTATTTTGAATTAGTTGTCTTTATATAAAAAATTTCTTAAATTAATTTTAAGTAGAATCGGCTATATGAATTATTAAATTTTATAAATCAAGCCTTCATTCCTTCCTAAATATTTCTCAAATGTATATCCAAACTCTTAGCTTATTTTTAGACTGTACTAATGTTTTTAGAGCTTATTTAACATGCTCTATTTAAATGAGTATAATTTAAACCTTGAACTTTAGTAAATATGAAATTCTTGATTTTTTTTCCTTCAAAATATGTGTCACAACCTATGAAGCACGGACACGCCGATTATAAGACGTGTCTACATGTCGGACACGTGTCTGTGTCGGACACACATCGAGACACTGGAGACACCCGTATGACACATGTGTCATGTGTGTCCGAATGTGCTCGATTAAAAAAAATTATTTTTTCAGTTTGGACACGTCTCGGACACGCTCGAACACTTCTCGGACACTCTCGGACACTTCTCGAACACAACTAGGACACGACTTGAACACGACCCATTAATATTTTTTTTAAAAAAAACTTAGTTTTCATGACTAACGTTCAATTAGTAAGTTTTTAACTCATTCAAGTTCACATGACTGACGTCCCAAGCCACTATTTTCACATACTAGTATTTTAAGTTTTATCTTTTCACACGGCACAATTAGACTTTTAAGTTTTATCTTTTCACACAACACTATTTTCATCTGCTCCTTCTACCTCTGCTCGTACCAAGTCATCCACTTCGTTGTCACCGAAGCTTGCCTCACACCAATATTCCCTCTAGTTATTTTTTGTATGCATATGTACTTGTACATGATTAGTTCTATTATGAGAAGTTAGTTTAGGAGATTTTTTAGATTATGTCAATAGAAATTATGTTCCATATTTTTTAGGAGGGACTTACTAGATAACAAATATTGGCATATATGATATATATTAAAATATTATAAATCTTCAAGCTTATAGAAATGATATTAATGAATTATAAATTTTTTTCTAAAATTTTGTTATAAAAATGATATTAATGAATTATGAATTTTTTCTAAAATTTTGAAATTTTATATATATATATATATATATATATATATATATATATATATATATATATATACGCGTAGTGTGTATTCTATAATTTTTGAAATTAATGTGTCATCGTATCCGTGTCTGTATCCGTGTCCGTGCTTCGTAGGTCACAACCCAAATCCAAGACCCATAATCGACGCATAGGATGAGCTAGCTAACGGAGAAGCCAAGCAGAACCATTAAGTATAATGGATCAAATACATTAATTTTATGAAAATTTGAAAGTTTGTAGTGTTTGGAATATATTAAAATTAAAAATAATTTGATTTAAAAATAAAATTTTATGTTTTAAATTTATTTAAAAATATAATATTTAAATTAGTTTAAAAATTAAATTTTATATTTGAAACTAATTAATATGATAATTAATTTTATTTAATTTTAATATTTTATATTTTTTTTTTCTTCCGAGAAATAATTATTAAAGGTAAAAAAATTTTATTACTAATAAAAAATATTCCAAATAAAGAGAAACAAAGGCTAGGATTTACCAACGATGGAAACAAAGACTAAATAAAATACATTCTAAATAAGCATAATTTTTTTAAAAAGAAAAATGGTTCCTAAACACATTTGCAAGTTAACAGGAATGAAAGCTTAGCACTTGTAGCAATTACAGGCCCAAATGCCATTTTTCTTGTATATTTGTTCATCAAGCACAAGCTAACATATAATTGCAATCAGTGTTTGACAGAAAAAGTAGTCAAAGTGCATAACAAAATCTTCAAAAAATAAGAATAAAAACCAGTCTAGTTGGGGAAAAAGTTGAAAGCAGAGAAAGGTTACATGCAAGGGACTAAAGGGAAAAAACCAAGCAAGGTGCAATAATAATAATAATAAAAGTTCAACAATATAGTAATAAAAACCAAGCCACTGTATTTCAATATCCGGTTTATCAGGCAAGTATCATGTAATTATATTCTAATGAATCTACATACCAGCAACCAATCAAATTTCTTTCACTCATTTCCATTAAATCTATCTCTTTTTTTCTCTCATGAGTATGGATAAAAAGGGTCCCTAGTTTCTTAAACCGCGTACTAGTAATTACGGAGAGAATATCAATGAATTCATTACATCAATGGCCACATATAACATGGCATTTTCTAAGAATCATATCATCATCGCATCATTAAAAAAGGCATAATTATCAGTCAAGTTAGGATCAGTCAACTTCACTCACCAGTCACCAAACAAGTTCACTCGGTCAGTAGCAGCAACAATCAATCGTCAAGTTCAAACCTCAACAATCAGCACTACAAACCAGAAAACGAATAAGGGGTTGGGTGAGAACAGGGTTCGAATGAATCAAATGCAGAAGCAGAACTTGAACGGACTAAGGAAGAGAAGACACTTACCAGAATCGAACTGCATGAATGACACCGTTGGCATGAAGTGATTGGCCGTTTGGGCTAAGGCAAGTTTCGGGTATGAGTAGCAGAGGCGAGAGAAGACGAGAGTGTGTGAGCTCTGTAGGGAGGAATGGGAAAATTTCACTACAAGAAAAATACACTATAGTGATTTTTTGCATGGAAATCACACAATCAGAAGATATTTCATGCAGATTATAATCCGTCTCAAATTTACAGCAGATTTTCTTGTGCAGATCTATTTCATACAGATTTCTCCCCCCCAATTTTTTTTTTCCGACGAAACATTTAGTAAAAAGTTTTTTTATGAAAAAGTTTTGTGGCGGATATTTATCGCAAATTATTAAAAATAAAATAGAATTTATTTTTAAATTTAAAAAATAAAAATAAAAAACATTTATGGCGAATATTGAGGCGGATAAATTTTATAGATTTTACGGTAGATTTTTTTCACAAAAAAATAATATATTTATGAAATATCCGCAAATCTCCGATGACTTTTCTAACGTAAAATATATTTTTTTCGGATAAAAAAATTGCAGAGATTTCATATAATAAAAATTTTAAAAAATATTAAAACAATCGGTTGTAAATCTAAATTTCAATTTGCGATGGAAAAATCTGCAAAAATTAATAAATATAATAAAAAATTCTAAATAAAATATTAAAATATTTTGGGCAATTCAAAAATATATTTGTGATTTTTCCGTCATAAAAAAATTGCCGCAAAATTAAATCTACTTCATCTTCTTCCTTCGCCATTTTCATTTTTCGGATGGCATTCTTTCTCTAATTATGTCTCCTCTCTCCCTTCCCCTTTCTCACTTCCCCTTTCAAGACAAAAGCTTCCATGAGCAACCTTAGTCATCTTCAAGACCTTGAGGTAGGGGAAAAACTTTGTTCTTGACTCACTTTCCTATTCTTTTCATCTTGTTCTTGAGTTGTGACTTGATGTGGGAATTGAAGTTTTGAGTTGTTTTTGCTTGTTTTGGCTTGAATCTTGTTAGAAAATTTGATAATAACATGATTTGGTTTGCTAGAGGCATGAGAATAGTTTTTCATTACTTGTATACCTTGATTTCCATTTGAAATGAGAATTTGGAGTTTTAGGTTTTCAATAACCAATGATGAGATTTGTAGTGTTTTGATCTATTTTTAGTGAAATTTTTTAGTGTTTTATGTTCCCTTCATGTTTGTGAACTTGTTTAGGACTTAAACTCACCTAGAAACTGGATTGGAGTGGCCAAAATCCAAGATTTTGGCCAATGGAACTGTAACCACAGTTCTCCAAAACTTCTATCCTAGTAACACGGCCCGTGTCTGAATACATGGGTTGGGCCGTGTCCCTCTCTGCCAATGCAAATCTAGTGGAAACGTGCAGAACAGAGTAGGACACGCCCCCCCCCCCCGTGTCAGAATTAGCTTTTGTGTTCTTCATGAAAGTTGTAGCTCTTTCTCTTAGCTTTCCAAGGACACCTAATTCACCTCATTTCGACATACGTAGCTCAAGTTATGCTCATTTTACTGAGCAAAGGTCAAGGGTTGAAATTGAGAAAAATGTCAAAATGTTGTTTTGGGAAAAACTAGCTTTCCTAAGTGTGGGAACCTTTCTTGTATGCATTTATAAGTGTGATGAGACCTCAGTAAGAGTGTTTAATAAAGTGTATTCATGATGCATGTAAATCAATTGTTGTTTTGACTTATGCCACTTTTCTATTTAATAATTAAGTAACTTGTTTTATATACAGTAATTGGATTTATTATGAGATTATGTTGTATAAATCTATTATTGAGAATTTCAAATTCTCACCCCAACTTCTTATTTTCATGGTAAATCTAGTATATGATCAAAGCAGGAGCGAAAGAAAGTATTGAAAACTTTGTATAAATTCAGAATAGTGAAGATGATCATGATGAAGATGACAATGATAATGAGGATTATTAAACTTTGTATTTGAACAAACTTTGTATGCGATTTGTTATGTTTGTTTTATGGATTGATAAAATGCATTGACAGGTTGAAATTGATGTCTGTGTGGATTTTGTTATATTATGGATTTTGAATATTCAATTTAATTTTTTTAATATTCAAAAAAATTTGCGGCGGATTTTGCGGCGAAAATATCAACCGCAAATTTGGGTATATTTTTGGGGCAGATTATCTGCCACAAAATCTGCCGCAAATTAGCGGTGGAAAAATCCGCCACAAATTAGCGGTGAAAAAATCAGCCGTAAATTAGCGGCAGAAAAATCCGCCCCAAATTAGAGGCGGAAAAATTGTACAAATTATTCCATTTTTTAAGCAACTATCCGACATGTCATAGGAGAGTTTTGCGAAAAAATCACAAATTTGCGGCTGAAATAAAAATCCGCCGCAAACTATATTATGTCGACCATATTTGCGACGGACCCGAGTCCGTCGCAAATCCGCCGCAAATTGTTAATTTGCGGTGGATTTTGGGTGATTTGCGGCGGATTTATCCTTCGCCAATCTCCTTTTTTCTTGTAGTGTTTTCTCTCAAATTCACTATAACAAGTGCAAAACACACAGATCAGGAGAAATTCTTGGACAGACACGGTCTATCATGTCATCATTTATGCACTTAAGTTATTATTTAATATGTATAAAAATATTATTAATGATTGGTATAATATTATGATGGTCTTCACTATCTTATACGTATTAAATA
The DNA here is from genome assembly GCA_029884605.1 of Ormosia emarginata. Lineage (NCBI taxonomy): Eukaryota > Viridiplantae > Streptophyta > Magnoliopsida > Fabales > Fabaceae > Ormosia > Ormosia emarginata. The sequence goes on from JAQQTP010000057.1 coordinate 11,427,960, forward strand.
ATAATTTAAGTGCCTATGATAGACCGTACTCACCTAAGAATCACTTCCGATCCAGACCAGGAGATTCATATGTGTTCAGGTTGGGTTTGGTTGAGTTTAGATGTATCAAAACAGGCCGAGTCAATCTATACTAGAGTAAGTATATTTTGGGTCAGGTCAAAAAAGTTGTGAATTGATAAATTATTGGCTTAGCCAAACCTTATGCGGGCTCCAGATTGGGCTTAGTCAGCCTATCAACTTGCATTATATGTTTTTTTTTTAATTTTCAACACTTAAAAATTTTATTCTTATGTTTCAATAATTTTTTTTTACATATTTTAAATCTCATCAAACATTAAATAAAATTATTTTTGTCATGAAAGTATTAATTTACATTTAAAACATTAAATAAAATTACATGGGTACTGGTACAACTTAAGTAGAAAGATAAAGAATTTGTATTGTTTTCATACTCACTTACACATATCTCATCTATTTTCTCTATCATTGGACAAATCAAGATCTTGAGTATCACTTCATAAATAAAAAAAAAAAGATCTTGAGTATCACATAAATGAACAAATCAAGAATGGAGGGAAAATATGTATAACAGATCAAAATAGAGAAAATTCAACAATGGTTTGAGAAAATTCAAAAAGATATTGAATATTTTGATTTGTTCATGTCATTCCTAGACAACTTTACGTTGTCATTTCTAGAGTAAAATCCAGAAGAAGTTTGAAAATTTTGATTGTAGATGAAAATGGCAATCCATATAATACAATAAAAATTATTGTTTACAAAAAAGTGTTTCAAAATATTTAACTTCGAGGTAATTCTTTATTTTTAATCATTTGTTTTTGGTTCAACTTTCAGTTATTTTAAATTTAAAATTATATAATTTTAAATTCAATTAGTTATTTTTTTCAAGACATCTCAATTGATAACTTTTTCATTTTGCATCTAGAATTCAAAATAAAAATAATTATAAAATGGTAAAATTTTAGTATGTTATATTTTTTTTGGTAATTATTGTCTTTTAATTATATAATTATTAATATTATTTTTTATTTTTTTAATGTAAGGGTCAGACATGAATATTATATCTTGATGTTTTTGTTCATTACCGTTATAAAGATTACATTTGAATTTTTTTAATTATTGTTATTTATCCTTTATGTTTATTACTTTCGATATCAAAGTTGATTGTTTTTGTTAGTAAAGTACCAATAAAGTAGTATACGTTGATCTCGAACTTTATTATACGATTATCTATTATGTTTTTATTTATTTATTTATACTTAACATTCATTGTTATAATTATCATTCACATTATTAGTTTTATATCAAATTGTAAATAATTTAAGAGTTAGTTATTATTTTAAATTTAGTTTAATAATAAAAATGTTTAAAATAAAAAAAAAATACCTCATGTGTTGCACAAGTTCAAAATACTAGTTTATTAAATAATTAAAATCATATCAAGCACTATATTTTCATTTTGGGTTGTAAATTAAATATAGTATATAATTGTATAAAAGTTTTGAGCACAAGCCACTGCACAAAGAGCTTGCAAATGTATCAAAATCATGAAAAAAAGTTCAAACTACAGTGCAATTAACAACCAATGGATTTAAGGCAAATTACTATTTTCCCTCTTAAGTTTTATCATTTATCACTCAACCTCCTAAATTATTTTTTTGTGTTATTAAATCTTCCTAAACTTTTGGTTTAAAGATAAAACACTATATTGCTCTTAAAGATAATAGATTTCTTCCCATGTGCAAGGCACATGTTGTCTTCTTCTTTCATTTTTCTCTTTAAAATAAATGAAGATGAAATAGCCTAACAACTCCAGTAACCCTTCATCTTCTTCATCAATGGCAATGGCTGCACAAATTAACACATATCTTAGAATGTAACGTAGCATGAAACTTGTTCCTTTTCTCACAAAATCCACGGTCTCCCATTGCTTTCTTTGTTACCCTCATTCTTCTTCCTCCCTCCCATAAATCCTAAATTTGAAACCCTTTCAAAATCCCCTAATTTCTATTCCATCTCGTTGCAAATTCAAACCCCAGAACTCGACAAGGACAACAAGGACAAAACCCCCTAGAAAAACAACCACTTCAATTTCCTCAAGGTTTTAGTTACCCTCATTGTTATCTCTACTTCCCTCTCACTACCCATTGCTTTGGCTAGCTCCACAATGAAGGGAAAGAAATGGGCACCTAAAGAATCATCCACCAAAAAGGTCGAAGCTTTGTTGTTGGAGGATCTGAACTCATGGACTCAAGGGCTTCCTATGGTCTTTGATCGCCTTCCCTATAGTGAAATTCTCGAACTGAATAAGGATGGCAAGCTCAAGCACATAATTAAGCCTACTTTTGTGAATTTGAGGCAAATGGTTAAGCCAATTCTAATAGTTTTGGATGATTATAGAGTGTTAAGGACAATGTTGCCTTCATTCGAGAGTCATAAGAAGTTTTGGAATTTTTTGGATAATTTGAATGTTGATTATTTATGTGTCAATGCATTCACACCGCCCCTTAAGAAGTCTGAGTTGCAACCTACTCTGTTGTCAAGGATTTGGGTGCCCCCTATAATGCAGGATTTATGGAATTCCATTGGAAATAGGAAATTGAAGAAGGAATTCTTATGTTGTCAAGAACAAAAAAGATGTTTGTTACAATGTCTACGAAATCTAGTACATGTAAGAAAGTTGAGAATAAGAAAGGCATCGCTGGAAATCAATTAGGTAATGGACATCAATTGGCTATTGATGAAGGAGATCTTCAAGCTATGCTTGACCATTTTATGTATATGCAAGATGACAATCCTAACTTCTTTTATGCAAATAGATTTGAGTGAGGAGCAATAATTAAGAAGTGATTTTTGGGTTGATGCTAAAGGTTAGCTTGATTATAGACGCTTTGGTGATGTGATTCTTTTTACACCACTCATATCAAGAATGAATATAAGCTGCCCTTTATTCTTTTTATTGGAGTAAACCACCACTTTCGGTTCCTATTGCTAGGATTAACATTAGTGTTTAATGAGTCTAAATCAATATATGTGGTTGATGTAAGCACGTTTCAAGGCAAATGGTGGACGTGCTCCAAAAGTAATACTTACAAATAAAGACAAAGTTCTAAAAGAAGTTGTTGTTGAAGTGCTTCCTGACTCTCGTCATTGATTTTGTTTATGGCATATGCTAAGAAAGATTCCAAATATATGTTAGTTGGTGCAACCATTGCCATTGATGAAGAAGACAAAAAGGTTGCTGGGGTTGTTAGGTTATTTCATCTTTTTCTATTTTTAAGAGAAAAAATAGAGAAAAAATAAAGGAAGAAAACAGCATGTGCAAGTCACATGGGAAGAAACTCGTTATTTTTAAACAGCCACTTAACATTTTCACTTTAAACCAAAAGTTTATTAGGGTTTAGTGACACATAAAAAAGTTTAGGGGGTTAAGTTTTAAGTGATGAAATTTAAGGGAAGTAAACTGTAAATTGCCTATGTATTTATATAGAATATTGTTAAGAATTGAGAAGAGAGAACATTCAAATGCCTTTCTTAACTTTCTAGAAGCCCACCTATAAAAATAGAGTATTGGGGCATGAATAGGGACGCTATTCTATATTCTTTAGGCCATGGGAGATAAGAATGATAATTTGACTCCAATTTTGTAGAACATTCCAAAACATTCATTAAGGTCACAAATACTTAACCTGGTGAACATCCAAATGCCTCAAACATATTGGACTTGTCCTTCAATCACTTTAAGTAGCCCACCCAACTTGGTTATTGCCTAACTAAGCAAGAAACAAGCAATTAGAACTTAGAAGCAATTACCTCGTCAACTTGCTATAATCTCAAAGTTCACATTTTCAGACTTGAGAAAGCAAGAAATGTCTATCATTCTAAGCTTCTTCGTTGGCCGCAAGAGTAATTTCTTTGACCCATTTTCTATTGATGTTGTAGACCCCCTTCAATGATTTTATATTCTCCAATTCCCTCAACACTTCTTTACCTTCATTTTCTAAGGATAATTCTGCATTCATGAACATTAGGATTGTTTGGAAGAAGACCCCAAAAGTGTTGAGAATTTTAAGTGTGAGTTAGATATGGGAGAAAAAGTCTTACATTAGAAAGGAATGAGCAAGTTGAAGGCTATATAAGTGAAAAGGACTCATAGACTTAATGTCTTAAGGTTTTAGGTCAAGATATAGTGTCAAGCACATCGCTTTACTTATTAGATGCAGATCTCCCCGGAGAGTTGGGCTTCCCCAATCCTAACAAGTGCTATTAAAGTCGATGGTTTGGATGGGACATGTATTGTCGTGGGCAGCGATGGTTATCGGATCTATGTGTAGGATCCCTTGTGTCAAAAGTATTCCTAGCAATGTGGAGGCTAGGTGACATGTTCCATTATAGATGATAGACAATGACGGTACAAGTATGAAGAAAAGCATGTATGGCCCGATTTGGGGGATATGAAGCTCTTGGATGCGGGCTAGCCTCTTGGTGATACCATCAAATGCTTAATAGGCTTCTGCTTGAGGGGAAGTAAACGTGTGTGAAGGACTCACACTTGAGGGAGAGATTGTTAGAAATTTCAAGTGTGAGCTAGATGTGGGAGAAGAAGTCTTACATTGGAAAGAAATGGGCAAATTGAAGGTTATATGAGTGGGAAAGACCTATATACCTAATGTCTTAAGGTTTTAGGCCAAAATGTGGTGTCAATATCACTTATGTGGTTCATCGCTTAGCCTATTGGATGCATATATCCCTGACATTTTAGGCTCCCCCGATCTTAACAAGAAGTGCATGTGTTCAAGGTTGATGTGCTAAGGCTGATGTACTTGAGAATGCCAAGATGGATTAGATCAAGGCATCTATGGATAAATGGGTTCTCATTATTACTATCCCTAAGGAGGAAGAAGCCAGAAGCCAAAGGCATAAAGATTTCAAGTTAAAATGTTATAAAATTTATCTTGTAACATGTTGTGTTTTTCTTTATATATGTTCTTCTACTTGTATACTATGACATTGCTAAATGAGTGTGTAACTGTAATGAGATGTGATACCAAAATAAGAGAGAATCGTGTTCCATAATGAATTAATTATTTTTTGTGTGTATAAATATATTTTTCTTTTAATTTAAAGGCAAAGCTTTAGCTTCTCCTTAGGATATGTTTAGGAGTTAGGGTTTTGGAGAATTTTGGAAGGAAATGAAAGAGATAGCTTATTCTTTATTTTGAGTGAACACTCTCTATATTTGATATTTTTTTAAAATGAAGGAATAAAATGAAAGATGATCATATTACCTTTCAATCATCCTTTATTCATTTTTATAATTATTTTATAATTCTTTTAATTTAAAAATAAAAAACAAATCTTCCCTTTCTCCTCCAAAACCCTCCATTCAAACATAGTCTCTACCTTCACGATGGGTAGTGATGCATAGTGTTAATTGCATGATAAGATGATAGTATTTGGGTTAAAATACAGTTGGTGTCTTTGGCTAATTGTTTAGAATGGTATGTGAGTCACAGTGGATTGGTTGACTCAATAAGCTTCAAGCTATAGTGTATTAAGTACATGGTATATTATAGAATTTACATGAATGTTGTTCCATTATTTGTATAGGTTTAGTACACAATTACAAATTAAGACAAGAAAATTTAAGGGAGAAATTTTAATGAAGTAAAATTTCTTATTCCTTAAAAGTTAAAAAAGTTTGATATATAAATAAAAATCTTGTTAGCCATGACAACCATCACTCAAGAAGGGAGATGAATTGAGTTATTACAAATTTTCAAAATAACTTTGAGAAATCATGCATTTTGATACTTTCAATCAATACTTGCAAATAAAGATACACATAATAGAGATTTCTCAAATACAACTTGGTCTATAGGATAAATCAAGCAAATAAGCTAAATATCAAATTCAACTCAAGCATATATAATTAAGACATAAATGTAAAGAGATAGAGTTGATAAAAACAAACACAATGATTTATCTTGGTTCAGCCACCCCTTGTGACCTGCATTTAGTCCTTAAACAAACCACTTGAGATTTTTCACTAAACTTCAAGCTTGAACGAGTGCTTGAAAACCTTTACACAGTATAGCACTCATCACACCTTGGGATACCTCACCATTTGTACTTGAGCCTCAAAATAGGGATACCTCACCCTTGAGGGATACTTCACCCTCTTTACAACCTTTGAGGGATACCTCATCCTCTTCACAACCAAGGGATGCCTCACCTTTTACTCTTGAAGGATACTTCACCTTCTTTATAAACAAGGGATACCTCACCCTTTTTCTCTAGAGGGATATCTCACCCTCTTTACAAATTATACAAAGATTGAATGATATGAAACTCTCTCAAGAGTGGATGATACAAATTGAAACTCTATGGGTATCAAGAATTCACACTTTAAAGCTCAAAATATGATTTTGATGATTCAAGGATTGAACCAAGTGTTATGGAGTTTCTCAAGATGTAAATGCTTCAATATACACTTATTTATAGAGCTCAAGTGATAAAATAGTTGTTGGTAGTGTTTAGAAATGATTTTTTTTATGAAAACTAGTCGTTTATAATTGTTGGAAACGTTTCTGAGCACTTGGTAATCAATTACACACTTTTGGTAATCAATTACATGGCTTCTGCCTGAGTTGTGATTGATTACAGGACTTGTGTAATCGATTACATGGTTTCTGATTTTGAAAACTGACTTTAAAAGGTCACAACTTCTTCATTTCTTATCCGATTAAAGCAAATAACCAGTCATTGGAAAGATCTTTGAGTCTATTTTCAAATGAAAAAGTTTCACAATAAAACTCAAAGTATTTTGAAAGTTATGATCAAAAGAGTGACCAAATGTCAGTTTTTCAAAACTCAAACTTGACTATATTTCATAGTTTAAAGCAAATGGTCATAACTTCTTCATTTCTTATCCGTTTAAAGTAAATGACTATTCATTGGAAAGATATTTGAGTTTATTTTCATATAAAATAAGTTTCATAACGAAACTCAAAGTATTTTGAAAGTTATGATTAAAATAGTAACCAAATATCAGTTTTGTAAAACACAAACTTGGCTATTTTTCAAAGGTTTGAATTACCACCAAGACTAGCTTTCCAAAAATAGCTTGTTGGGCATTTAAACATGTAAGAAACACTTTTAAAGATGTTAAAATATATTTGAGCTTAATGTGATTTCTTTTTACCTTTATAAAAGATCTAAGTCCTATAAATTATTCTTGAAGATTCTTAAGACTTGATCATTGCACTTCTATTTCTTGTCTTTGTTTGTTATCATCAAAACCATTGCTTTAGCCAATGCCAATTACAAATCTTATTTAAAAAAAATTGAATATTTGTGAACATATGTATAACCTTTTTCTTTGCAGATCCTTTCTATCTTTGCACCTTGTAGACTACTCTCTTTCTCTCTACACATTGATACATTCTCTCTGAGGAAAATGGAACCCAAAGAAAACTAAAATTTTCCTGCAATATCTCACCAATTTGCACATTTTCATTCCATGGTTCATTGTGTGGAGTGAATTGCTCAAGGTATGTGACTATTTGCACAAGTTTTAGATTGCTCTTGCTCTTAAGTTTTGTGTGCACCGATAAACTTGACGTGAATAATGTCGCCAACCAGACTCGCCATTGCTTTCAACGAGCCTAAGCATTGTGTGTTTTAGTAGCTCGAGCAGTATTTTTCACAACTAATGACATCATGGTCAACGAAGGACTTGGGTGTTAGTTTGGAGAAAGAGAGAGAGAGAGAAAGAGTAAAATTTCCCGACCTCTAAATAAGAGTAATGTTTAACCCCCTAAAATGCGATGAAATCTTATTCCATTAAAAGTTCATCCATCTGTTATGGACAATTGAACACAAGTTGGAAAGAGAAATTTTATGCTTGAAAAACTCACCCCCACCATTACTCTTATACTAAATTCAGCCTAAGAATGATATACTTATGTTTATTGGCCATGTCTTTGATATGTTGGAACACACATTTTATGCTTGATTTGACATGAATTTAGAATAATTTTGTGAGGATTTATGTGATGTATGCTATAAATACTCTTCTATCAGATTTAGAAGATGATTGATTGTTGATTATTGAATTTAGTATATTATATTCTTACTTTGAGACAGAGCCTTTTGGCAACGAGTGCCTTTGGAACCTCAAGGGTTCTTTGTTCATTTTCTCCATTGGTCCTACATCATTTTGCTATTCTAATTGCATATTTATTAGATTCTCCTTGGTAATTTGAATTTGTCCTTCTCTATGATTTTAGGCTCAAAAGGATGTTTCAGTATTGTTTCATGAAGATTTGGTTGAGTTTATTCCAAATGAGTTGAGCTCGGAATCAAAATGCCAAGATTTGCAGAGCTTTTGACTTCTGAGTGGTAAAATGAGCATAACTTGAGCTATAGATGTGAAAATGAGGTGATTCTACTAGGATTAGAAAGCTAAGAAGGAGTGTTACAACTTTCATGAAGACTATGAAGATAAATTCCCACTCTAGAGCTCTGCACGCCCCCCGATGTGTAAGTCTCTGCCAAAGATGTTCAACGAGTATCTCACACAGCCCCCCATATGAACTCACACGTGCCATGTGAGATGTCAGGAGGCCAACCAGTATGCCACAACCCCCCTCCCAGTGTAAATTCCCAAGTCACACAAGGGGCATGGATTCTTACAAAAATCATATTTTCCAAAATCTAGTCAACATTATTTCATTAATTGAGGTTAAATTAGGAAGGTTGAGTGAAGATACACCTCCATTAAGGTAAATCCCCTATAAAAGGAGAAGGGATTGAAGGATTAGAGGCAGCTTAGAGATTAGGGAGGCAACAAAGATTGAAGAGCAAGGGTTTGAGGCAAGATCAAGGAAGAAAGGACATCTATTAAAGGCATCCATTGTTCTTTTTTTTTTCTACGCTTATTTTCTATTTTTCTTGGATTGATTCATGATTGTATCTCTATCTTTTAATCTTGTTAGTGCTTTAATTGTCATGTGTTGCTAAATTCCCTTTTTCTAGGGTTAGGATGAACCTTTTTACTATATTACGTTGAATATTTGATTTCTCTTTTTGTTAATGAATTAATTCTTGTTTTTTATTCTTTCCTATGTTCTTAATGATTAGGATGTGTTGTGAATCATACTTGCATGATCTTAAGTATTAAGTGAAGGAACGAGATATAAAGTCTAATACTTGAGAATATAGGAATTGAAGTTGGGAATTAAGACCTAGAAATAGGTTTGATCTTTTGAGGGTTAACGGGATATCATAGAACTTAATAGGTTTTAACTAATTTAATTTCTATGAGAATAAGATTGATTTTGTTTTAACACATTTTTAGTGACAAGAGATTAAGCTTTAAATACCTTAGGATAGATCGCTTTCAAAAATATAATTAATCACTAATAAAGGAGAATCATCATAGTGGATAATTGTAGTAGATTCATAATCCTAGGTCTTTAATGCTTGGTTGAACTCTTATCTCCGTAAACTTATTATTTTTGTTAGTTATTTTACTATTCCTATTTAATCATATTTTATCGTCTATATAATTAAAATTGCCGTAATTTGGTAATTACACGTTCCTTGTGGGAACGATACTCTACTCACCACTTTATTACTTGTTAATGACTCGTGCACTTGCAGATTTTGCATAATAAGTTTTTGGCACCATTGTTAGGGATTGATGCTAATATCGAATGATTAATGATTTGATTAGTTTAGACATTTTTTTTCTTTTAATTCTTTTTACTTTCTTTTGTTTTTATTTTTCTTTTAAAAAACTTTGTCATGTCTGTGCAAGCTGGTATGTTTGATCCATTGAGTACACTTAATGCTAAACTTGATGCTTTTATTGAAAAATTAGACAATTTGAAGTCTTAAAGAAGCCTATATTCCAAAGCATGCAATCATGGTTGGTGGCATCACACCAATTTCTCTTGGGGAAATCAACAAATTCAAAGGCACCTGAAAATGTGAAGTCCAACTTGAAGCTATTGTTAGAAGATTCTATATAAAAATAAGGTGTCAATACTCCAATGCCTTACCAACAACCACCCTAAAGCGAGAAGTTGAATTTGGAGCTTCTTGTGGAGCTTATTGCATATCAAAAGCGACAAAATCAAGACATTGAACAACAAATTCAACAACAAAGTGAAGCTCTCCAACTAATCAAACCATGGCTTGACCAATTGGTTACACAAATCATGATGCTAGAAGATCAAGTTGCTTATAACCAAATGATGTTAGAGGATCAAATTAGTCAACTTGAGATTTCAAAAGGTGGTGATGATCAAGAGAATGAGGAAGAAGTTGAGGAAGAGATCAAGTCTAATTTATTATATGCTCCCAAATAATCAGTTATGGTAAATCTTTTCTTAGAGGATAAGTTACATATGAGCTTGATCAAGAGGTGTAAGCTAAGGAATACCCAAAGGAACCTCTAAAGTCATGTCTAAAGCATAGTACCACAAACAAAGAGGAGGTGGAGAAGTTGCAGCTTATGGTCAATTGCTAGAATTGAACCCTCTCACTCCCTGTTGGCAAAGATCAAACTTTGAGGAGCTAGAGCAAGTCAAAATCACTCTACCCCTACTCATTGAGAGTAAAGCTCCTAAGGTAGAATTTAAACTTCTTCCCATGATCAGGTTTGTATTCATTAAACTAAAATCTACATATCTTACCATTTTCACGTATGCATTTCCATGTGTTGAATATTTGATAGATCTTCTCTTATTAAAAATAAGAATAATTCATGATACTTATGACTAAGATAAAAATATGATTTTCATGTGTCAAGCTGAGGACCTTAAAGTAAAGCTTTTTGGGAGGTAACCACAGCTTTCTTTTTATTGTTTCCTTTATTTGCTTGTTATTTAAATTTTATGAATTTTGTTGATAGTTTAGTGTTTATTGAGACGACTTAAGTGCCTCCTCGAGTTTAGAGTATTTGTAAAGGGATGTATATAGTATCAGCTGTAAAAAGTTTTTTCCTTTTTTTTATAGTTCTTTAGTTTGTTATGCATGTTTATTTTATTTGTTTCATTTGCCTTTCATTTAGAGTAGAAAGCATCTTCTAAATTCATTTCAATTCAAGCACTATTGAGAAAAATTTCCAAAAAAAATGAGATTGCTTTGAGAGATAATTAAAGGAAGAAAGAGAATTTGATTCATGGTAGGCTAGGATTCTGTTAGTGGAAAATTTGTTTATGATTGTCATGCATGTTAAGCTTAGGGCATTTTGTTTTTCTTTGCATAATTCCATTAAACTTTTGACTGAGTTTGTGTATGCTTAGATATGGACAACGTGTGCGAATGTGAATATCTAATTACCTCATTGGTCTTAGAATAACTTCTTTACACCTTTCGAGGCAAAATCCTAATGTACACCCAAAAAAAGATGATTTATGCAATTTTTATTTTACCTCATCATGACCTTAAACAACCATATCATATCATTATCCCTAGATAACTCCTATGAGCCTTTTATTAGCCTACTTTCTTTCTTTCACCCAAATTCTACCTTAATCATCTACCCTAAACACTTTACCTACCTTTTACGAAAGTGAAATGAATGTAAATTAAGAGGCTCATTAGGGATACAAAAGAAAAAAAATGATGATGAAGATTGGGAGAAAAGAAAGAAAAAGAAAAAGAATCAAAGATCTCTAGCATCAAAAGTAAAATTAGAAAAATTCCACCCGAGGAATTGTAAAGAAATAAGTTTGGGGATGGAGGCAAAATAGTATAAAGTTAAATTTCATATATTGCCCAATGAGAAAATAAAAAATAAGTGAAAAGGAAAGAAAAAGAGAAGAAAAGCATGCTAGCATATAAAGCATCCCTCTTGTATCAAATTGCATTGAAATTCTTAGTGAGTTTTGGATTGTTGCATCATAATACTCTCATATTTGTTTTCCCTTTATCCTTTCTTTTCATTTAGCCAACACCCTTATCCACATTACAATCCTTACAAAGACCCTTTGATCTTTTTAAGGTGTACATTACATTAGTGGATATAGGGGTATAAGATTTTCCTATAGGACTAGGAAAATTACATACAATCATAAGTCATGAGAAACTAGAGATTGCTTTAGGATGCATAGTCTCATCCGGGTATGAATGGATTCATGAGATTGCTTTTGGAAGCATGCTTTGTTGAGAAAATTGTGTTTTGTTAAACATGTATGCATGAGTGGATATTTCAACTTCTTGGCACTTTAATGAGCTATTCATAGATTGAGTTTCTCAAAGTTTCTTTGGAAGTCTTGATTTGCAATCCTTATCTCCTTTTAAAGAGAAAATACCTTTTTTTTTCCTTTGAGATTTTTTATTGTTTAAGGACAAGCAATTGTTCAAGTTTAGAGGTATTTGATATACTGCCTTAGAACACACATTTTATGCTTGATTTGACATAAATTTAGATGAATTTTGTGAGGATTTACGTCATTCTGATTGCATATTTATTATATTCTCCTTAGTAGTTTGATTTTGTCCTTTTTATATGATTTTATGCTCAAATGGATGTTTTGTTATGGTGCATGAAGATTTGGTTGAGCTTGGAATCAAGAGCACTAAGATTCATGGAGCTTTTGACCTTTATAAGGTAAAATGGGCATAACATGAGCTATAAAGGTGCAAATGAAGTAATTTTAGTGGCATTGGAAAGCTAAGTAAGAGAATTCCCATTCTAGAGCCCTACACGCCCCGCGTGTGAAACTATACAATCATACGTCCCCCGGTATGTAAGTCCATGCTGAAAATGTTTAACCAGTATATGACACCGTGTTAAACCTTTTGTATACCGCAAGTGCACGGGTCGTTCAAGTAATACAGATACGGAGTAAAAGTTTGTTCCCACGAGGACAAGGTTTCCATTACTAAGTAGCAACCAATAGCTCAGCTAGATTCTATCCAAGGACTTATAAAATAAAGTAAAGCAAATAATCTAAATCTAAACTACAAAAGCAATAAAGATAAAGGTTTAGAGATCTAGGAAATCCTTCTTCACCTTCTATTTCATACTAATGATATGCAATCCTTACAAGTAACATCAATGATTAGTTAGTTTAGCTTAAGAATCTGATTTAGTCAAACGCCTATGTCTAGGTCGATCAACCCTGGTGTCATTTACCTAATCCACTATGGTTCTTATGGTTGCATGAGGACTAGTGTAAACTCCACTAATGAATGATCTATTCTCAAACACACGCTAATACATGGCTAAAAGGTATATTTCTATCCAGTTAGCGAGTTAACTCATCCAAGCCAATTGAACTCGTCGAACATGCATCAACCATACCATGTCCATCTCCACAAATCCCTATGTCTAGTTCATTTGCATCAATTAAGATCATGCAATTGTTGATCAATTTGTAAGCAAGCATTAAGGTAGGCATGGAAGAACATAGCTAAACATCAATAGAAACTCAAATTCATACATAAACATCAATATCATACAAAGATTCAAAGTATATCCTAAATTACTTTGGCTAAACATTGAATACGAAATTACAACCAAAAACTAGTATTCAAAAGATAAGGGAGAAGAAGAAACTAGGGGAGAAGAGGAAGGATCGCTTTCAAAACCCATTGATGAGATCCTTGAAGCTTGAATCCTCTTCCCTAAGGAAGAGGACCTGACCTAGCCTCATAAGGCTTCCAATGACGCCCAAAAATGAAGTCCGGCCTTAACTTCTCTAAACTCGCTTGGCTCCCGAGCTCTCTTCAAAATTCTATTGAAAATCTATTTATAGACTCAAAATCTCGGGCCACGCCGCGGCAATTAATCACTTTCCATTGCGCGGCGCGTATTAAATTAGGTCACTCACGCAAGACTTTGTTTTCTCACGCCGCGACGTTCAATGCTTTGTAGCCCTGATTTTGGATGGGAGGATCTCACGCCGCGGCGTACGCTTGAATAAGCCTGCGGCGGCATTACAAGCCTTGTCAAAAAGTCTCATCAAACGACACTTTTTTTCGAATTTGAACCTACTTTGGGTTCCTCTTGAGCTTTCTAAAGTTGATAAAATTCTGCATTAGAGAAATCACCAAAGTATTAGTAAATGCAAAGTTCACTTAATCATATACACAATAAGCACAATTTGCTCCATAACATACTGGAAAGGTATCAGAATTGGATATAACAAATAGAAGCAGAAAACCTTCCAAATATGCATGAATACAAGGACTTTAGCACTCTTTATAACTCAGATATAGGGCACAAATAACTACACTTTGTGTAGTTATCACACCCCCAAACTTAACCTTTTGCTTGTCCTTGAGCAAAACAAAGATGACCAAGTAAACTTTCTTAACATAGCACATACATTCAACAGCTTTAATTTCAATTTTCACTTTTTTCTTCAATTAAAGCTAAGCTACTAGTATGTACTGATTACTTCAATCCATAAAAAGTATGCAAAAGCCCCAAAACCAGTTTCACACATATATAATCATTCACATGTTAACAATTCAGCTTCCTTTCATGCAATCCACATTATCCATGAACATGCAAGATAAACTTCTCCTATTCAAATCATACATATCCGGATAAGTTTATAAACATACATATATATAAATCATCAAATCCGCAAAAATTGAATCTAAACTCTCTCTCCACTAATGTAAACCATGAGCAAGATATTTTGTTGAGGATCAAGAGGGTCTTTAAAGCTTGTAATGTCGAGGCCATGGTAATAAAATTTGCCTTAAAAGGGAAATGATACAAACAAACATTGAAATACATGAATATGTGATTTCAAGACTTGAGAACAAGCGAACTAGCGGGGTATTCTTCAGTGAAAGATTACAACTTGCCAGAACCATATAATTCTTTTCCTTTTTTTAAGCTCTTTTCTTTCTTTTTCATGCTTTGCTTTTCTCTCTTTTCATTTTCTTTATTTTCACTTTTACAAAGCATTTCTTTTGCTTTTCTTTTGTTCGCATTTAGTTCCTTCAGGCTCATTTTTCTCAAACATACATACCCCTACTCACTGGACTCACTTCAAGAATAACACATCATGTACTCAACAAACAATGAAGGGTAGGAAGAAAATGCAATGCTTTCACATGCATTGGACAGTTAGGTTAACGATGGCAATGGTTTGAAAAACAAATAAGGCCAAACAATTATCAGGCTTCAAAGGGGACCTAAAGATATAATCATTCAGGGTAAGCTTTTTAAGGCTCAATCGGTCCAAAGAATGCCCTAATCATTTCCTCAGTCATGCACAATCTAGGATTTCGCCTCAAGAGAGTGTAAAAGTAATTTTTAGGATAATCAAAACTCTACATGTACATCCATAAGCTTTCTCTAAACATGCACTCATCTCATATTCAAAATTAGACTTGCATCTAAGCAGAATATAAATCATACATCAAAATCAACTGAACTGTTTTACATACTTCAAGATCACATAAGGTTTCACTCACAAAGGGGCAAATAGCAACCTTCCATATCATGAAAAATCAAACAACACCAGCAGTCTTTTCAATCATTCAATCATAAGTGAAAATTTTTAACTCAGAATCCCAACAATAATAGTCAACTCAGCATATGATCATGATAACATACTGACTATCATTACTGCATACTCAAAATATCATCACATGAATACAAAATTCATCATAGTAATCAAAACATGTAATGATACTCCCCCAAACTTAAGTGATAGAATGTCCTCACTTTCCATGATACCCAGGGTTCTTGAGCCTATAAATATCTGAATTTAGAGAGCTGAGTGTACTAACAATATTTAAAAACAATAATATGAACTAAAGAATGAAATATGAATAAAGAATAAAATATGAATATATATATATAAAAAAAATGAAATATGAAAATACAAATGACATATAAACAAAGTATGAATAGAATATATACAAAACACAAGATAAGAATGACAACAAGACATCCATGCCCAAGGGGACTTGGTCAAAATGGATGCCATGGTAGCACCAAGACAAGCATTTTTTTTAACAAGTTCAGCAGGGGCGCCGCAGCTTTCACATTCAACGCCGCGGCGCTGAGGCCTCTGGAAAATGGCTGAATGCGCATAAAAACCAATAACGCCGCGGCGTGCAACAATATCACGCCGCGGCGTGAAAAGCCAGCCTGCAGAATTCTGCAGCAAATTTAGTTTTGCTGCACAATTTGCTCCAAAGAGGCCCTCAACACCTCTAAAACTTGTCCAAAAGGCTAAAACCTAATATGTACAACTAAAATATATAAAAACTATAAAATCCAACTTACTACCCTATAGACAATCTAAACCTAACTAAAGCATAAAAACTAACTAAAATTACTACAATCTAACATACTAACTTATAAAAATAACTAAAGATACTAAAATCTAACATACTAACTACAAAAATACAAAAATCAAACATATAAACATATTTAAGACTTTAAACTAAAGAAAAGCCTAAAAACTAACTAAAACTACAAAAACTAACATACTAACATATTTATGAATTAAAACTTACTAATTACATACTATTGTACAAAAACAATAAAACACTATAAGCACGAGTTATAAAATAAGGACTTTCACATGGTTAAAACCGCCGAAATGCACTTAAGTATGCATTTAAAGGAGTAAGATGGTTTGTTCACAAAAGTGATGGATTGGATGGTAGGCCTTCCTGTCGAGTAGAGGTTCTCCATTGGGAGTTCTCGAGCTCCCACAAAGGCCTCGAATAATAAAGCTCATCCTCCATTTATTGTTCCTACAATTACAAAGAATAAAGACTGAAATTAACATAGATTATTTACAACTTGAATTAGAACTAACCAAACTCATTGTTGATATTAGTAATATGGAATTCAACCGTTATCCCCTAGCAATGCTAAGGAATAAGGCTAAAGACTTTGGAAATACACCATTGTCCCGGCTAACAAAACGGCTCAAAACTTGTTTGACCTTTTGTGTAAAAAAAGTGCACGGGTCGTTCAAGTAATAAGTAGAACGGAGGATTCGTTCCCACGAGGACAAGGTTTCCATTACTAAGTAGCAACCAATAGCTCAGCTAGATTCTATCCAAGGACTTATAAAATAAAGTAAAGCAAATAATCTAAATCTAAACTACAAAAGCAATAAAGATAAAGGTTTAGAGATCTAGGAAATCCTTCTTCACCTTCTACTTCATACTAATGATATGCAATCCTTATAAGTAACATCAATGATTAGTTAGTTTAGGTTGAGAATGATTTAGTCAAACGCCTATGTCTAGGCCGATCAACCCTGGTGTCATTTACCTAATCCACTATGGTTCTTATGGTTGCATGAGGACTAGTGTAAACTCCACTAATGAATGATCTATTCTCAAACACACGCTAATACATGGCTAAAAGGTATATTTCTATCCAGTTAGCGAATTAACTCATCCAAGCCAATTGAACTCGTCGAACATGCATCAACCATACCATGTCTATCTCCACAAATCCCTATGTCTAGTTCATTTACATCAATTAAGATCATGCAATTGTTGATCAAACAGAAGCAAGCATTAAGCATAGGCATGGAAGAACATAGCTAAACATCAATAGAAACTCAAATTCATACATAAACATCAATATCATACAAAGATTCAAAGTATATCCTAAATACAGCTTTGGCTAAACATTGAATACGAAATTACAACCAAAAACAGTATTCAAAAGATAAGGGAGAAGAAGAAACGCAGGGAGAAGAGGAAGGATGCCATTGATGAGATCCTTGAAGCTTGAATCCTCTTCCCTAAGGAAGATGACCTCCAACCTAGCCTCCAGGCTTGATTGCCTAAAAATGAAGTCACGGCCTCAACTTCTCTAAACTCGGCTTCTCTCCTAGGAGCTCTCTTATAAAATTCTATTGAAAATCTATTTATAGACTCTCTAAAAATCGGGGCCACGCCCGCGGCGTTCACTTGTCATGCGCCGCGGCGCGTATTAAATTAGGTCACTCAAACACTTTTTTTCTCACGCCACGGCGTTCAATGCTTCGTAGCCCCGACTTTTGGATGCTTATGGGGATCTAACGCCGCGGCGTACGCTTCCCCAGCCGCGGCGCATAAGTCTATTGATTTGTAGTGCAAACACTATTTTTCTGAATTACTCCTTTGGGTTCCTCTTGGGCTTTCTAATCGCTTTAGGCTCTTCTGCATTAGAGAAATCACCAAAGTATTAGTAAATGCAAAGTTCACTTAATCATATACACAATAAGCACAATTTGCTCCATAACATACTGGAAAGGTATCAGAATTGGATATAACAAATAGAAGCAGAAAACCTTCCAAATATGCATGAATACAAGGACTTTAGCACTCTTTATAACTCAGATATAGGGCACAAATAACTATACTTTGTGTAGTTATCACACCGCAGTGTGAGACGCAATGACGCTAAATAATATGCCAAGGCCCACCCCCTCAGGTGCAAATTCCTAGGTCACATGAGGGGGGTATGTGTTGTTGTGAAAATCAGATTTTCCTAAATCTAATCAGCATATTTACATTAATTGAGGTTAAACTAGGAAGGTTCAATGAAGATACACCTTCATTAGGTAAATCCCTTATAAAAGGTGAAGGGATTGAATGATTAAAGGCAACTTAGAGGATAGAGAGGTAACAAAGATTGAAGAACAAGGGTTAGAGGCAAGATCAAGAGAGACGAGACATCCATTGAAGACATTCATAGTTCTTTTTTCTTCTACTCTTATTTTCTATTTTTCTTAGATAGATTCATGGTTATATTTCTATATTTTAATCTTGTTGGTGCTTTAATTTCCATGTGTGACTAAATCCCCTTTTCCTAGTGCTAGGATGAAACTCTTTACTTTAATATGTTGAATATTTGATTTCTCTTTGTTAATGAATTAATTAGTTTTGTACTCTTTACTAGTGTTTTTAATGATTGGAGTATGTTGTGCACCATATTTGTATGATCTTAGGTATTAGCTAAATGATCGAGAGATGAAGTCTAATGCTTGATAATTTAGGAATTGAATTTGGGAATTAATACCAAGAGATAGGCTTGATCCTTCGAGGATTAACAGGATATTATAGAATTTAATGAGTTTTAACTAATTAAATTGCCATGAGAATGATGCTAATTTAGTTTTAATGCTTTAAATAATTTAGAATAGATCGCTTTCAAAACCATTGTTAATTATTAATAAAGGAGAATGAATATTAATCATAATGGGTGATTGCAATGATTCCTAATCATAAGTCTTTAATGCTTGGTTGAACTCTTATCTTCCTAAACTTATTATTTTTGTTAGTTATTTTACTATTAATAATTAAAATTACCATAGTTTGGTAATCGCATAATACTCGTGAAAATTATTCTCAATTAATCACTTTATTGCTTATTGACGACCCGTGCACTTGCAGATTTCATAACATTCTTCCATGCTCCCTCCATGTTAGGGAGTATCCATGCTACTTGAATAATAACTGTCATTTTTGTCAAAAAAGTCTCATCAACGACAATAGTGAATTACCTACTACTTGGTTAGGAGGTAAAAAGTTGATAAAATTAAAATTATAAATATAATTTGTTAAAAGATTGTTATTTCAAAAGAACTCAAAGTAATCCCCAATCTCTACATTAATTAGTTTTACATATTTATGGTTTAGGGAAGGAATCAGAAAACAATTTCCAATGAAGCAGAGTGATTGGCAACTCGTAAGATTCCATCAAAGCAGCCACCGCCAGCGATCATCATCCACGTGACAACATTCGGAGTCAGGAGGAAGAGAACGTATAACTCAGAATCGCAGGGAGAGAGAGAGGAACGAAGGCACTCTAGCCATTGATTTCTCCTTCTCACCCACCTTTGACTTCAACTTCGAATTATTAGGCAAGTGGGAATAAAACATCCTCCTCGAAACCGCACGAGCCATTGCAGAGAAAAATAATTCTCGTGTGCAACAAATCATATGGATGCTCAACGAGCTCAACTCCCCTTATGGTGACACCAATTAGAAGATCTCTGCCTTTTTATTGTTTATAGAGAGCTTTACAAGGAAGAGAAACAAACATTTGATGTTTGTAGGGAGCATGAGCTTTGCTGGCAGTGTAGCAACGCCTTCAATAACCTCTACTCTTCTGTGTATGATGGAGTTAGAATGAGCAAGATATTTTGTGGAGTTGGAGTAACTAGGTTGTAATAATTCCTCACATGGACTAAAATAAAATTTGCCTTACTTTAGGGGTTATGTTTTAAGGTAACATTAAATTGGTAAACATCCCACATTCTTTCTAATAGGAGGTCAAGCAAATAGTGCATCATGCACCATAACTTGACATGGTGCAGAGTAGAATTCACCATGTTTATGGTATGTAATACAAATCAATTATTTTCTCTATTCGCTACATGATTGTCTCAACTTTCAACTTAACATTATTTATAAAAGATTTTTTTGATGTTTTTATTTCTAGTCCAGTTAACTTATCTTTCTCACTTGTGCTTATCTCTATGTTGCTTTTACATTTCTTTTTTATTTCTTAACATGCTAACTCTTTCTTAAGTCTCTCTGGTGTATTTTACATTGATGTTTGGCTCAACCATTTATAATTGATATTTTTTCCTCCCCAAATTTTTTCCTTCACCTCTTTTTTCTCTACCTTGCGTTCTTGACAATGTGCAATAATCAAAACTAACCTACAACCTAAGTACTCATTTTATTTATTTATAGTATTCGTCAAACATTTTATTGATTATTAATTATTTAGAATTTAAAATATCTACTATATGAATTTATTTTTTGCCAAAGATAATCAATTCATTGCTAGGAATAAAAAAGTAATCAAAGTCACAAATACAGGAGAAACGAGCATGTGCCAAAAACTTCTAACAAGCCTAGAAGAATGGTTCAAGGTGTCTCTTACGCACCACTAATCAAAGGAAATGTGTTGTGCACATAACCAACACACACAATATTCTTTCTTTGACTCAAATACAAATACCTAACATTCACTACCCCTAAGATAAATCTCATGATAGATTAAAATTGCAGGACACATTTTGTTTTTTTCCCAAATTGCAGATTGCATTGAATCATTATAGTGTGGATCTGGATCTTGTTGCTATAGAACCTCTCATCAAGGCTAGTCTTTGTTATACCATGAGTTCTTCATGTTGCTTCTTCTCGTTTAGGCACACGACCTTATCATCATCATCGTTGTCGTCATCGACATCGTTGTCACATTTGTCGTTATCGCCTAGATCTCATTAGGGTACTAGAGGAAGCCATGGGCTACAAATCTATACAGATTTGGGAGTCTTACACGATGGTAACAAACAAAGATAAGAATAACAACAAGTGCAGAAGCACCAACGGGGGACAATTTTTTGACTGATGGCACAACCAAAGACTAGACGTTGAGCATCAAAGGCGGGGATGGCCGACAAATGCGAGGCGCTGTGGGCAGTGACCTTGTACTATGAGATGAAGCACCTAGAAAGGAACGACGCACTGGGTCGGGAGGTTCCATGGACTGTGGTGGATGGAGAAGATAGGACTAGAGGCCGGTGGCCCTAGATAGAACTCTAACGAGCGACACGACCATTGGCTACTGCGGAAGAAGGCTGCACATCGATGATGGCAATGCTAGAACCCCATCTAGCAATATGAAATTAACATTTAGAATACTAGAAAGTATCATGGATTCTTTTAAATTCAACGAAAATTTTAAATAAGATGTAGATTATAAAAGCGTAATTGGCTAAAGAGTACTTAAATTTGAAATTAGAAAAAATTAAGAATGACACATGTCTTTATGTGATGGAGAGTAGAATAAGAGATTAATCTACTTTCAAATAAATGTACTATGCACACACACACATATATAAGTAGAAGTTCGAAAATAAGGAAAGTGACACATGGTTGTACGAAATTTTTTTGATTAAAAATAAATAAAGTAGTAAGATAATTTTAACAAAATCAAGGATAATAAAGAGGTATATGTCAGAGTGAGAGATTTAATTAAAAATAATTAATCAAAGATAATGCTAACAATATTAAAAAATTGAATTTAATCTAAAAAATTAATAAAAATAAAATAAGATAATGTTATTGAAAGGATTGTTATATGATTTGATTGATATTGGGATACTCATATGTGACACATGTGAACATGAGAAATTTAGTAAATAAAAAAAATTAATAAAAGATAATGCTAACAAAACTCAACTTGAATTTAGTAAGAAAAAAAGAAAAAATAAAATAGAATAATACTATTGAAAGGATTATTATAAATTTAGGAGTCACTGAATGAAGAAAGTAATACATATCAATAATACAAATTTAATATATAAAAATAATTGATCAAGGATAATGCTAACAAAATTACAACAAATTTAATAAGATGAAATTTTAAAAAGTAGGATGGTGTTATTTAAAGGATTCCTATAAATTTAGGATTCACTAATATTGGGATACTCATATGCTCGAACCATAAATTGAATAAAACGTGAGAGTTCACAAAATCTTACATTAGAGAGTAGTACTAGAAAAATTTATGAATTTAAGCCTAGAAGAAATCTCTCAAACGACTCACGAGTAAGTAATATATAACTTCATCTGTTTAGATTGCATCTCTATTGTGCCTTCTTTTATTATGTGTAATCTTCACTTTTACATTATTAATCTCAAAATAAAATATATTTTCCTATTACTAAAACTTGTTTAACATGTGACATGTGATTTTATTTGTTACTAGTGTTTGTATCCGTTTGATGCACAGGTTAAATAAAGAATTCAGTGATAAAGAAAAATATAATTATAAATAAAAATGATTTTATTAAATGAACTATATATTACAAAATTATCTAAAATAAAAAAATTAAAACTTCCATGCTTGATTAGCCTACTAATTACTTCTATATATATATATATCTTTTTATAATTGAACTACTCTAATTATTAGATACACATAATTGAATAAAAATTGAGTTACATCATGAAGTTGAGATATTATTAAAATTTGTTTAACATGTGACATGTGATTTTATTTGTTATATATTATTTGCTTATGTGTATTAGATCTGATTTATATTCACAAATGATTTGTAGTGCTCATTTCTATAAATATTTTTCATATTTAAGATTAGGCTTAACAAATTAAATTTAATAAGAAGAAATAAAAAAATAAAGTAGGATAATGTTATTAAATGAATTCATATAAATTCAAGGTACGATTGAGATTGAGATAAGAAATATGAATAAAACATAATTAATAACTAATCAATGTTAATACTAACAAAATCAAGATTAGCTATAAGTACTTTAATTTAATAAGAAGCAATAAAAAATAAAGTAGAATTTTATTATTGAAAGAATTTGTATAAATTTAGGATTTGTTGGGATAAAGATACTCAACAAATAAAAATAAAATAAGAAAATAAAATATAAGTCTTAAAATCAAGTAAATAAAATGTAATTGACCAATTATAATGACAATGCTAACAAAACCAATATTAACTTAAGAACTTAAATTTAATAAGAAGAAATAAAAATAAAGTCTGATGATGCTATTGAAAGGAATACTCATATTATTGAACTATAAATTGAATAAAATATGAGAGCTCACAATATCTTATATTAGAGAAAAGATAAATCTTAGAATTGAGTCTGAGAGAAATAACTCAACTGAACCACATTTGCTATGTTTGGATGGTGGAAAGGGTTGGAATAAAGGAGAATGTGATAGAATGGCATTAGTTGCCAGTGTTTAGATTTATTAAATTAGGATGGGATGAACTTGGTGAAGTTTATCCATCACATTCCATCCAATCCCTTTTTTTTTTTAACCCAATTTGGGGAGTTTTTTTTTTTTATGATATGGAACCAAGTTATTATTTACTAATATAATTATAACTCTTGTCATACTATTTACTTCTCAAATAATTGAGTGAAAACATTCCTCCAATATAATTAATAATTAATCAAGGATAATGCTAATAAAATTAAGATTGACTATAATAAGAACTTAAGTTTAACAAATCTTATTTCTCAAGATCCAACCAAATACTATTCAAAGCAGTTATATAACAAAATAAAAATGTAAATATTAACAAAAGTCATAAAATTTTTCACTCTCCGTATGAGTTTCAAATCTATAAAAATAAAATATGATAACACTATTGAAATGATTCATATTAATTTAGGATTCAATTGTGATCAAACTTTATGTGTTCAGTTATTTCTCAAGATCATGCCAAATACCCTTCAAAGTAGCTATATAACAAACTAAAAGATATGAATATTGACAAAAATAAAAATTTTCTCTTTATTTTTCCATGCAATGTACGGGTTTCAAATCTAGTTTAAATTGTTTAATATATAAGAGCAGATGTTTGACAACTCTTGTTAGGTGCCGTATCCATCAAAGTATCATAGCAACCCCTTAATAAATATTAGAAGTTCTCATTTTTGTTACTTTATAAAATGATTGCATGTTAAAAAAAATTAAAAAAAAATTATACAAATATGCCTAAAATGTTCAGTAAAAATTACATTGACAAAAATCTTAAAAAATCAAATTTAAATAAAAAATTTAAAAATATTCGTAAAACTCAAGTAGGTATATAACTAGTATAGTTTAAGTGATATGTGATAATCATTACTTTCAAATATGTAATCTCTACTACAATTGGATTTTCTTCCAGAAGAACTTCTCCAATTTCTCAATTTTAGAGTCTCCAAAGGGATCATAATCTTGAACATAGTAAGTGATAAGGATTGAGATATTGTAACTAACTACTACTAGAACTAAGGTTAGGTAGATTAGCTTGAATTTATATTTCGAATGTATTTTTTTTTTAATCTCATTTTCTATTTTTATCTTTATCTTATCATTAAGCCAGGTAATCTTATTATATATTTAATGAATAATGCCTGACTAGATGAGTTTAATTGACCTTTATTCAAAACGTCTTTATGATACAGAACTTTTACTTAACATAAAAATGTCCATTCTCCACATACATATGAGTCAAGGCATGAATGTCTTTATTAATGAAGAAACTTCAAGGCCCCGTGACCTTGGTGGCTTTATAAGTGAAAAAATTCC
This sequence comes from Ormosia emarginata, assembly GCA_029884605.1. NCBI lineage: Eukaryota > Viridiplantae > Streptophyta > Magnoliopsida > Fabales > Fabaceae > Ormosia > Ormosia emarginata. The sequence continues at coordinate 11,453,062 of JAQQTP010000057.1, forward strand.
GACGCATCATCCTATGATCTCCTCCCATGCACCTCACCATCATCCTACTGAAGACCGCCTTAGTCTAATCATACATCATACAAAAACTTCATGTGAGGTTTGATTTGGTTGATACTCCAAGATGCCTTTTATGATTTTATCTTATCCTAATTGGCAAGACACTGCTTTCATCTTCTCTATTTAGGCCCACCAATATGTTTCTAGTTAGGGACTTTTTCACTAACTCATCATCTCAATACTATGGTCCAAACTTCGCCTTGGTATAGCTTGAATCATAAACTTTTCCAAGGCAAGTTTAGATGGTAGGTTATCCGAGATGATGGCTTGTTGAAAATGTCTTATCTTTGAGGTTTGGCGGGCCTAGATGGAGAAGATGAAAGACTCTTTTGATAAGAAAGTGTCTTGCCCCTATCGAGTTGTGAAAGGCATCTTGGAATATCGACCAAATCTTAACATGAATGAGAAATCACATATAACATTTATTCAAAACCTCTTCAATAAGGAGAGTGAGAAATCAAACTTCATGGATATCGACCTATGGAATCAGCCAACTAAGAAGGAGATGCAGATTACTTTAAGATAATTATGATTTTTATTGTTAGGATTTTATTTTAGATTTTATTTTTATATTATTTTAAATTAGGATTTTATTTTATTAGTTAAGGGATTTTATCTATTTTAGAATTTCAATAATAATTAGGATTTTAGTTTTAATTGAATTCTATCAAAATCCAAAATCTCATCATCAGTTACTTGTATTTGATTTGTATTTAGTTTGTTTTGTAAGAAAGTTATAAATATCTCTCCTATCAGTACTTTAGAAGATGTTGATTATTGAATTCAGTTTAAAATATAATTATATTTTTGAGATCAAGTTTCTTGACATCGAGTGTCTTTATCCTTTTGTTTTATATCAATTTGACATCTGAGTCTTGTTGATCCCCATGCTTTGTGCTATTTGAAAGCATTGATTTTTCATATCCAAAGTCGTTCCACTATTTATCATTCACTAGATCTCCATAAAACTCGCCTAAAACTGCCAAAAAGCCATTGAAATGTGGGTCTCCGTTGCTGATAAATGCACAATCGTACAAACATCATCAAAACGTTATCATTTAAACCTCGTTTTGAGACACGACCACAACCAACAAAATCGAAAGCCTCAGATCTACAAGACTGCAAAATTTCAGCCCGATTGGCCGCTGCATGTGCCGCCAAAAGCCTCTATTCATGGTCCTCGCGCCTCTTTATTCTTCGTGCATGAATCTCATGCGCAACCCTCTACCCCCGTGCTGACATCATGCTGACTTTGACACAAAGCTGACACTAACGTGATGTTGATGTGACATTGACTTTGATCAAGGTTGACTTTGACTTCTTCTCCTAGGCTTTTGGGTGTTCCGAATCTATTTTTGCACATGTTTTTGTAGTTTGAAGTCTCTAACAAAGGGTTTTAGTCATTTCACTCTCCCATTGCCTAACAAAAGTGTAATTTTTTAACTAATCTTGGCTCTTGAAATTTTGATCTTTATTTGTATTTTTAGAATAGTTTATAATTCTCACTACTTTGCATCTAGTCTATTGACACTTCTTTTATTTCTTATATGTTCTTATTATAAACCATGAACAATTTGTTGCCAAATCACATTAATGTCATAAAGTGCATTCACAAATCTCTTATTTATGATACATAGAAAACCTACATTCAATGTCAAGGTAAAAATTGTAGTCTAATCATAAAAAAAGATAGCACATTAAATGTGATTTCTAAAAGAGGTGTAATTAGATGTGGTTTAAACCTAGAACCTCACCCACAACCTTTTAGGATAGCTTGGGTAAATGATACTTATTTAGAGCTTATCCACAAGTGTAAGGTACCACTTGCATTAGAGTCTTATGAGGAAAATATCTATTGTGATATTTTACCTATGGATGTTGCTCATATTTTTTAAAGTCATCCTTGGTTATATGATCATGATATGATCCACCAAGATAGGGATAATACATTTTCCTTTAACTTTAATGGTAAAAAGCTTATCTTGCGACTTATCGATCCTAGTAAAAAATGTCCAAAAGCGAAGGTTAGGGATTCCAAAGGCATAACTACTATCGAGAAAGAAAATATTGAGCCCATTGATCTTAAGCCCAAACTACCAGATCTTAAACATCTTGATTCAATTGAGACAATTACCAATCATATCATTAAATTGCTTGCTGAAATTAAACTCAAGTTTGCATGAAGTAGTGATGATTATAAATTTGCTTCTAATGTACATTTTAGGGATCATAATTTTGATGTTGATAATTTGCTTCATTATAAAGATATCTTTAAGCCTTCTATGTCCTCTCTAGTTATTGCTACAAATTGTCTGATTACCTACGTGCCTAAAGTGTCATCAATTCCACCATAATATCCGGACCATATTGATACAATGCTAATTGTGGATTCTTATCCTAATTTTATTTATCATTATCTTGTGAAGAAGGAGAACCACCTTGATTTTGTTACTACTTCAATTTTTGAAGATCATTCCTACTATATTGATCATGGATGAAATCAAGATTTAACTCTCTAGATACAAGTTCTTTTAGAGGGGAAAATGATGCGAATTGCATTAGAATAATTATTATTTTTATTATTAGGATTTTATTTTGTTATTTAAGGGATTTTATATATTTTAGGATTTTAATTTTAATTGGATTCTATCCAAATCCCAAATCTGATCATCAGTTAGTTGTATTTGATTTATATTTAGTTTGTTTTCTAAGAAGGCTATAAATACCTCTTCTATCAACATTTTAGAAGACGTTGTTATTATTGAATTAAGTTTGAAATATTATTCTATTCTTGGCATCGAGTCTCTTGGCACCGAATGCCTTTGTCCTTTGGTTCCATATCAGAAGGTAACTTATAATATTCCAAAGGGCTTCTTGCAGTATCTTCATATTAAAGTACCTTAGCATTTTTTTTTCTTGGTCACTGAAAGTATGCCTTAGCAAAGTAAAATAGACATGTGTTCGTTCCATTATCTATTACTAACATTACTTTTAGGCTCTCTCTGACCCTGATCTTTTGTGATCATGCCCTGTGTTGTTAAATTGCAATTTAAAGATTTATTGAGATTATATAAGTTGTGATTTTTTTTAATTAATTAAGCTATGTTAGTTTGAGTACATATAAAATGAGAAAAAAATATTGAAATAAACAATATTTAACGTTTTGTAAAACAAAGGAAAAATAGATACTTTGATCCCTTATCTTTATTTTTTTTTTCAATTTGGTCCTTTATTTTTTATTTTTATCAATTTGGTCTCATATCTTACAAATCATCATTCAATTTGATCTTTTGTCGTGGTTTTGTCAACCAACTAATAGAAATAATGACCTAACATTAACTGTGCTTACCAAGCACTGAGGTGGAGATGAGGTGGCTTAGTTAAGTAGGGAGATGCCAAAACGACGTTGTTTATGTTTCTGTTTGATCCTTTACTTTTATTTTGTTTTCAATTTGGTCCCTTACTCATAATACAATAATAATGAACAATAGTCACCAACCAATAACGTTCTCATAACATAATTGAGTTACATAATTATTACTATGCAAAAGACATTTGGACAATAAAAATTAGCCTCCACAAAGCCACGTACATAGCCATCAACCTCCTAACATACCCATAGCTTTTGCTTTATAATTATAGCTTTACGTAACCATTAACTTTATATCATACCCATAACTTTGCTTTACATAACCATGAACCTACTAACATACCCTCCACCTCCTACATTTCTACCTCAATTACAACTTTGCTTTAGGACATTGCAAACCTTGTATTGCTACCATAACTCAACCACACACAAGCAAATAGGGTATTCATTGCTAGCAAAATCACCACAAGCCATGTCAAAATCTTATTCTATCTTCTTAAAGATCTTATTGACCTTTGAATACCAACAATTCTTCTCGTTTGCCTTCAAATTATCATGCCCTTTTTCATCAACAACTTCGTCATCATACTAACTAAAATACCCACAGATTCCACCATACTGTTACAAAACCATCAAAACGAAAAAATTGCATTCAGTAGACTGAGAAAATCCCACAGTTACTTTCCTTTGTCAAAACCCTAAACCAAATCCCTAGATTTCATGAAAAAGGATACATTACCTCATAGTTCCTGCAATCCCTAAAAAGTCTCCCAACGTTACCTACGACTCTTATATTGCAGAAGCATAAATGACCTCCCCCATTGAGGAACTATGTGAATCCATTGTTGTCTCCCTACTCGGTGTACAAGTAGAAATCCTAATATAATGGAGAGGAAGAAGAAGATTCAAGGGAGGAGGGAAGGCAACAATCAAAATTTTAGAGAAACTCTAAAAATGGAGTCATTTTCATTTGTTTAGGGAGAGAGTTACCTATATATGGTGTCATTTTCATCATTTTTGGGAAAGAGTTAGACTTAATGGCCACCTCAATGTCATGTAACAATTATCAGATTGTTATGAGAACAATACTTTTGTTGTCTAAATGTCCTTTGCATGAGTAATAATTATGTAATTCAATTGTGTCATGAGGATGTTATAGGTTGGTGGCCATTGTTCATTGTTGTTGTATCATGAGTAAGGAACCAAATTGAAAACGAAAAAAAATAAAGGACCAAATTGAAATTAAATTGAAAATTAAGGGACCAAATAGAAACATAAATGATTTTGAAGTCTCCCTACCCAGCTAAGCTACCTCAGCGCCAAGTAAGTATCATTAATGTCACGTCATAATTTTTGTTAGTTGGGTTGACGAAACTGTGATGAAAGATCACATTACATGACGATTTGTAAGATAAATGATCAAATTGACAAAAATAAAATATAAGAGACTAAATTAAACAAAATAAAATATAGGGACCAAAATTAAAGAAAATAAATAAAAATAGAAGATCAAAATACTTATTTTGCTCAAAACAAAATATTGAAATGCAACTCATTTACACTCATAGCATAAAATTAAGTTGACAATCATTTTCACTATTAGCTTAAAAAATTAAAATTTTCTTAATAATATATTAGTACATAATTACATAATAGTGTAAACACTTTTACATGGGATCAAAGTTAAACTCATTAATTAATAAATGTTTTAAGTTTTTCAGTCTCTTCAGAAGGACATATGTAGTTCATTGAAATAATTTCTTATAATAAAAAGAATATTTACAGTCAAGAATAAAATAATCATTTCATTCCATTTATGTATTTGGCATGCCAAAATTAGATTTTAAAATATAGAATGAAAACAAATTGATGAGTTAAAAGACTACTCTTGGAGGATATTGCTGGTAAGTGGTGACATTGGGGGAAGGAAGCGGTGGTATAATGAGGACCTATATGGTGATTTGCAAGAAAAAAATGATAAAAAAAAATTTCTTATTAATTGTCATAATTTGATGGATGAGGTCGACCCAAATTTTGTAACACCAAAACTAAATTGCACTATCATTCAGAACACGAATTTGGTAAAACTCCAGCGACTATAAAAATTTTCTAAGCAATCAAAGCCAACAAGAGCCACAACCATCCATTTCTCTTGGGAGACTTCATTGACTATAGACAACACCTTTGCTACCTTATTATTCAAGAGAATTTGAGATATCGAACGGCTGTCCTAAAAAACAAAATAAAATTAGAAAAACAAATTGAACTAAATGTAATAAGAAAAATGCTAGCCAAGATTTTTGGCCAAATGAGTTGGCATGCTCTTTTCCTCTTGCGTGGATGAGTAGTCTCTACTATTTTATTTCATCCAATGACAACCCTTGACTTTTGTTAATATTCTGGCTAATTTTTTCAGGCTATATTGCATTACTCAAGTAATAATACTACCTGTCTGAACACAACCAATCTGAAAAGGCAGTTATCCATTATGATGGATTACCAACAGAAAAATCTCATTGCATAATAACATAGAGCATCACTTCCGTTTATGTTTACATCCTTTCAAATTCATATTGCTTCATGGTTCTTTACAGGGATATGTTAAGATTTACATTATCAAATTCAATTCAACCACTTTACCTTCCAGGATATCAAAGACACTTAGTTCACCAGATTGCAATAGAAGTCAATGTTTTTCATTTACTGCTATTGCAGGACTTGTCTTCCTCCTTCTCTCACTAAAGCTACGGCACGAAGACAAGCCTGGAAGGCACCACTGAACAGATTTAACTGATTTCTCTCTAATGGATACACGATCCTCACTCATGGTTCTTTCACTACTACAAGCAGAGTTAGCACCTGAAATATAAAGAGTACTGTGTGCAGATTTAGGAAGAACATCTTGTGTAGTTTGTTTAACTTGTTTCATTTCATTGCCATCATCCTGGTCATCTTTGATATTTTCTCGAAAAAGATCGAACAATTTCTTTTTCTTTTCTGGAGAAGGTTCAGACATGGAACCAGGAATTCTATTTTCAGAAGGGGTTTTATTGACAGCAGGGATCCCAAAAGTGTGGTGAACTGGAGTATTACCACGAGATGGAGTAAAATCTGCATATAATGAAATAGACAAAAAATCTAAAGCTGATTGGAAGGAGTATGAAAAAAATTGAAAAGAGAAACTACAGCAAAAGGTAAAACAATATATCCAAAAATTCTAACAGGAGTTCTGCATTCTTCGTATACTTGCATTACAAAAAGGCTGATTATGATACAACATCCATGACAAACTAAATTGTCATACATTATAAATCATGACAATTTTCTGTTTCCTTCTAATTTTTACCTCCACATATTATTGACTACTCTCACCTCCTACTCATCATTCAGAACATAATTATAATATAATAAAATGACCAAGGAAAAAAATTAAAAAAAATCTGCCAGAAAAAGTACAAAAGGAAAAATAGTTGCTAGAAATCCTTACCACCATTGACACTATAGAAATCGTCTTCACAATCTGAGTCTATCCAGGGCTTGGAATCAAAAAATGCTTCCTCTTTGCTACCTGTACAGGAAAAGAAATGCAAGTTCAATATATCATGAATGCAAAAAGTATGACATATGAATAGCTAACTTGGATATGAAACCTTTAGAAAGTAATTCAACAAATGAAGTAATAACAAGAAACAGTTAATCCAGCCAATTGAACTGACAAGATTTATTCTTGAGTTAGGAATGCTGCAAGTAAGAAGTGCAGAAAGCACTTCCTTCATTGATCAGTAATTCATAAGGACAAAGTAAACACTTCAGTTCTTTACTTTTTGGGGTTAGATAAATGGTATTCAACTACTTGTTATTAGGTCACTGTCACAATTTATGGTTGGTTGAACTTTCAGGAGGAAGTCAACAAGATGAATGTCATCAATGTCACATAATCTAGGATCTCAATCCCAATAAACAGAGACACTCACTTTGTGTAATCAAGCACTTGAACAAATTTTGGCTACATGCGGGAATCATTTATAATGTAGCAAGTCAGTAATACTCAAGTTTATTTCTGTTCTAGTGTGCTAGGAAGACCAAACCCAACATAAAGCAATAGAGTATGCAGTTCAGGAGGAATGAATGTCAGAACAGGTCAGAGAAGACAGATTACAATGTTTGGACACCCAACATTTACAGCTTATCTTACTAAAAGAAAGCATAACTAGAGTTAAAATAAACTAACAGCACAATGTTATCTTCATCTCTCTATTATTAAATAACAAATTGTCTTTCTTCTAATTTCAAGATACTGAAATCTCTTCCTTAATAATAACTCTCACATGCTCAGCCCATTCTGGTCCATAAGCCATAGTAAACTGCGAAATTGACATAATAATACTCAATCGCAAGTGTGGTGCTACTACTGTTCCCAAAAGGATGGAAAGTTTCAAATGGCAGGGACCATTGTCACTTATAAGTATAGTCAATAGTACAATTAAGATATCTGTTAGAAAAAGAAACTCCATCATATGAAATTAAATTCACAAGTAGCAACCAAAGCACATCATGAATCTGTGTCACTGAAATAACCGTGAAGCATGATATTCTAGTATCTGTGTCCTAAATACACAGTTCTGGTCTGTAAATACTGTTTGTGAATGTAAACCTAAGCCTTAACCCAGATGGAATCTGATAAGATATATTGAGTGTAGTTAAACCTTACTTTCATGTGCAACACAATCAGTAGAAAGAGAAACAATGTTCAATTTGTAAACTAAGATCTCCAAGGACACATGGGGCTTTCTTTTCCCATACTTTAAGCATATCATTTATATAATTGATTCCTTCTTTTTTTAAAAAAGAAAAAAGAAAGAAAATCTAACAGAAAATTCATATACACAAAAATTATCATCACATCACTTATGTTATCAACAAATTAATCAGCATTAAAGGTTATCTTTTCAATTAAATTGCTAGTGTCCTTACAATCCCTTTCAATGTCCACCATACCATAGTACATACAGACTATATTAGTAGGCAATTTGTTTCCATTCTGGAAAAAGTATCTTTCATCCCATATAGACCAGATAAAGATAAACATTGAATAGACAGTGTATCTGAAACGAAAATTAATCTTCATCTTCATATTCACACATGCAACCAAAAATAAAAATAAAAATAATGGATCTGGTGACACACACAGCATATATGCCAAAATAGGTTCAAATCACAGGATAATTTTCTATTTGGGTATTATAACATAATCATAGGTGAAATGAATAAAACAGAAATTAAATATCTGAATTAATTAGATCAATCTGAAAGAAAGATGACCAACAGATCACCCAATAGGTGAGGGCAGAAGGAATCAAACAGAAATATAAATATGCCTCACAAAAAGCAACACCAATAACAGTGAATAACATCAATTATGCAAATCACTTTTGAAAAAACATAAAAATAAAAACTGGATTTCTTCAAACACATTTACTAACAGATTAATAATTCTTCAAGAGACCCCACAACAACACCCCAGATCGCACGCCAAATGAAACCCCCAGAAACATTCACATATATTATTAAAAATAGCATCTTTATAATAAGGACACTAATCAGATAAAGCATAACTCATTCATGGAATCAAACAAAAGCAGAGAAGAACAACATATGAGGGTGTAACAAAGAAGCATACAAATCTTGAAGCAAGAAACCAACAAGGACCACACCTTTGTCCTTGAAGGTGGTCGTTGACCGAGATGGTGACCACCTCAAGTTGCCATTTTTGGGTTGTTCCTTGATGGGTGATGGAGGAATCACTAGCTTATCAGTTTTGGACCCAAATGAAAGCTTGAGCTTCATGTCTGTTGTGTCAGTGTTTCTGTGGACTGAAGAACAAGAACCCATCACTCAAAAGACAATAATTTTTTTATCATCACGGTCACGGAGTGACCCAGATGAGAGTTCTTACTATGCACTTACTTCAGACTTCAGAGAGAGAAAGAAGAGAGAGAGTAAAGTGGAAGTGAGAGAGAGAAAGAGACCGAGAGAGAGAGATGAAGAATGAGCAACTGGGTGAGGGAGGGTGCGGGAAAAATGAAAAAAACTTGCTCTAACTCTGGTTCTAATTATTGTCTTTAGTTTTATTTTTTTAATGTATTTATTAATTCAATTAAATGAATTAAAAGTAATAAATAAAAAGAAATTAAATGTGATCAGAATCCATAATTAAAATAAAAAATTGAAGCTAAATTTTTTTCGAAAGAGGATTGGACTTGAAAGGGAAGTTACGTCAACAATGTTGTGTGTTGTGGTGAGTGGTGACTCATTGCCTGCTAGGCTGCTACTACTACCAGGTTTGTAATGTAATGTGTCTGCTGTATTGATTGTGGATTCTCAGGGATGGGTCCCATAGGAAAATGAATAGTGAATAGTTTGTTGGAACAACAATGATACATTGACACGCATTATCTAATATATATATATATGAAAAACTACATTAGTAATTCATTTTTAGCTATTAAATGCAGTGAAATAAAAAAATTTATATTTAATTTTATATTTTTTATTTATTTTGATCTTATAATTATGATAGGAAATAAATAATAATCATAAAATTAAAATAAAATAAAAAAAAAATATAAAATTAAATGTAAAGTTATTTTTATTTTTATTAAGTATAAATAGATTTATATATATATATATATATATATATATATATATGTCAGTGAATGTGTGATATGAGAGATATATTCCGAAAGTTAGAATTAGAAGAGATAAGGGTGCTGTGAATGTAATTAGAATACTTGCTCTGATTTGTGTTCATATAAGAATTCATTTTATTTATATACACTTAAATATATATTATTTTATGTTTCATACCATTTTTATAATTTAATTATATTGAGTCTCGTCTTATTTTTTATACATTATATTCTAATTATGTCATCTCAAGTGATGTAAGATATGTTATATAAGAAACATTACTTAATCCATAATATGCACAAAACCATACCCAAAATGGAAAAGAAGTACTTTTTATAGTTTTTACTCAAGATTAATAGTTTCAAATCTTTACTTTTGTTCTTTAGTCTTTTTGTGATTTCTGCTGAGTATACTGAACAATTAGGCTTTTTTTTTTTTTGGTAACATGAACAATTAGGTTTTTGTGAATTGTGTTTTAACTAGTTTGGTGGCAGTTTTTTTTTTTTACAAGTTTGGAGATAATTTATTAGTAAAACAAATTCACTGTATTTGGAATCATTAAATGATGTAATTAATTTCAATTTATTTAAAAAAATTAAATTTACTCAAATTTATTTGATTTAGAAATTCAATTGACTCAAATAAGATTAGATTTGAGTAAGTTTTTATTTGTACACATAAAATTAATAGTTTTAAAATTAAATTAATTTCTATGTTATAACTATTTAAAAAGGAATTTTTTGTAAGAATTAAATTAATTCCAATTTTATAACTTTTAAAAGAAAAGATTTAATTTCAGTATCAAATCAATTTATATTTCATAACTTTTCAAACAAAGAATTTAACTTATAAATCAGGTTAATTCATAAACTTTGTGATTTAGTAACAAAATTCAACTCGTTTTAAGATCAGAATGCACTAAATCGGGCTAGTAAAAGTATATGAATGCACCTTTCCAAGCTAGAATTTGTTTGTTTGCCATGGAAATGCTACGATACAACAATGGTCGTATTATTCAGCTAATCAGCTATATATACTATATAGCCGCGTTACAAAAGGAAATTTACGGTAAAAATCTGTTAGTGTGTTTGGAATGTAAAAAAATAAGAAATGATTTGATTTGTAAATTAAATTTAATTAAATTTTGTGTTTAGAATGTTTAAAAATGAGAAATGATTTGATTTTTAAAATTTCATGGATTTCATTCTTTTTGTTTTAGAAATTCTATCAATTTTGATAGGATTTGATTTGATTTGAAATAAATAGATTATTTTACTCTTAATAACTATCTCTAACAACTTTTTATAAGGATTAAAATATAAAATAATAAAATCAAATCAAATTAATTCTCATTTTAATAAATTTTAAACACAAAATTTAATTTCTAAATCAATTCAAATTTTATTTTATTTTTAAAATTCTAAACATAAAATTTAATTTTTAAATCAAATTAATTCAATTCAAATCAAATCATTTTTTATTTCTATTCATTCCAAACATAACATTGAAATCCCGAATTGTCAAATTCTACTTTTAGAGGAGGAGTTGTGACATTTGATTGTGTAATAAGAAGGCAAATTTGTCGAATCAGGAAAAATATTTAGATAGATGTTGTGTATCCAATTATGTGAATTAAATTAATTAACACTTAATAATTTTATATATTTTTATATTATATAATTATTTATATTAAAAATAATAATAATATATTATAGATTATACTGGCGCAGCTGTATCATAATCGACAGTTGTTGCCTAACTTCTGCTTGGTGCAGCCATAGCAATACGTTGACCCAATGACCGTGAGTTTCAGCGTGAAAACCGAGTTAAAAGCAAGAATTTGAATAGGATTATTACACGCATACATCATGTGGAAATAGCGTTCATAATTAATTATAATTTATAATACATATAAAATTCCCAGTTCTCTCTTGTAAAGAAGGTTCATCACTCCAGCATAATATATTCTCCTCTTGTTGATTATTCACATTTTGTTTTATAAAAGACAATGTGAAGGAGTGGAGATTAAGGCTAAATATTTTATGTGAACTTAGAAGCACCCTGGACCAGCTAATGGGAATTTTCTGACTTTCAGATCTATTGTCTCTATTTAACATATGGAAATCCATCCAGTTTTCATGCCCGGTATTGCTGGGGGCAAATCATATATAGAAAAGGAAAATAAAAATTATAAAATAGAAGAAAAACATCAATTACATGCAGTTTCTAAACAATAATTCGTGCAGTGATAATCTTCAGCCGACTAGAGCAGATCAGTCAGCTTAATTTACGTGTGAAAACCTGGATGATTGGTATAAGCCAATAAAGTAAACAAATAAATCATATAAACAATTAAAGTAGAGATCATATCAACATTATTTCTTTTTGTTTCTTTTGTCATTGTTATCATATCAACTTTCGACTTTGAATAATGATCCACTAATTTCAGCTTTGCTATGAGAGGACAGAGAAAATTTTGTGACACAAAAAAATGCGTTGAGTAAAGGTAAACCTGAAAATGATGGAAATAACTAACAAGGTTAACAAAAATTGCTGGACCAGGCTGGTGGATGAGATTTACAATAAACTAGCTAGTTATAATGGATCATGCCTGTAGAAGTAGATATTAAGCATTATATGGCCTAGATGTCTTACTTTTATGATACACAACTTTTCTTATGTACGAGATATTGAAAGTAAAACATGAGATATTTAACCCGTTCAATCATATGCTTATATTTTGTAAAAAGTATGATATATATTACATCACAAATTTATACTTAAAAAAGTATAATTATACTTTTGAAAAGAAAATAAGCAGGTCGTTAACATGGAACGAATATAACAAGTATAGCATTACAAATTCATATTCACATCCATTACAAAAGATCAAACAATGTAAAACAAACACATTATAATAGCCACATCTTCGCAAATATTTGTTTTATTTTTATTTTTTCAAACTATAAAATACTCTCTTTAACTTTAAACTTCTTTCAAATTATCCCCGAAGTTTTTTGTAAATTTTTCACTTGAACTATAAGCATTTAATCATTCACTATTTCTGTAAGTCATTACTTACATTGTTAATGCCAAACATGTCATTATGTTTATTATTTTTTCTCCCAGCTAAATAGTTCATAGCATTAACAAGCAAAGTCGTATGAAACTTGGATTAATTATAATCAAAATTTTAGAGAAAAAAAAAGTGCATTTCTAATGCTTAAAGTTAAAGTGCATGTGGTTTTGGATTCAATCTCGATATTTATGTGTATAAAAAAATATTATTGAAAGTGGCCTCCGCTTATGTGTTTAACCGTATCTCAAGATATTAATCTCTCACATATTGAGTAAGAAAATACTCTGAGAAAAAAAATTAGTTAAAGTAGGTAAATTTCTAATTAATTAATTTGTCATAAGTCTAAATTTGAAGCGTGTAATTTTTTTGTTTGTCTCCAAAAGTTTATGAGGGGAAGTTGCAAACCAATCCAAAACCTTTTTGTTAACACTATTCGATCTTACCAGTTAAACTCACCCTAATTGCCTTGAAGTTTTAAATTTAAGTAGTAAGAAATTTATCAATTTCATAAAGGGCACACTACCAATTGAAAATAAAACCTGAAAATATAGTGGAAAACAATTAAATAAAAAAATTGTATAGTGATAGAAGTGCATTTTTTTTTTGTCTTAAACGTACCAAAATATCACTACAAGCATTACTATAAGATTAACCCCTTATGCCCTGTTGTGATTAAAAAAATGTATTTTATTTAGTAAAAACATTCTTTTGGAAATGGATTGCAGAATTTACATAAATGTCACAATAAATATATTATATTATTTCTAAGATTTAGCATCCACAAGGGCGATTCAAGTGGTAAGTACTTATAGGAACTTCTATAAAATAGGGACTCCTTCAGTTAATGTACACTTTATTTTTCATGCACAAGGGCGATTCAAGTGGTAAGTACTTATAGGAACTTCTATAATATTAGGGACTCAAGCTTGCATAAAAGCACTTATAGGGAGAAGTAGCTGGAATGATAAGTGATGATTAATCTCACATTCAAAGAATATGAAAAAATTTCTAAGACAAAAAAAAATTCAAGAGGCAATAACTAAGTTTTGAAAGAGATCAATATCTTTTCAAATGTATAAATGTTTTTTTTTTTGACGTGGCAGAGATGATTGCATTAACAAACAACTGGAAAAATATCCAATTCAGCAAGAGTACAAATGCTATTAGGGGCTTCTTCAAGTCATACAAAATCATGCAATAAACCTGCTAATTTGGTAAGAGAATGAGCTGTTTGGTTTCTAGCTCTTCTTATATATGCAACTTCTCAAATTTTCTTTGATCAAAAGGTAGTCCTTTGGTTCCTTCTTTCTTTTATTTTTCTTTCAACTTAAAATAAAAAAAAAATATTCAACAGATATTATGTAGGAAAAGATGTTTTGAATCAATTAATGAAGTTCGTTTTTTAAAAGAGTAATGCTATATTTTCTTATAAATTTTTTCTAATAATCCTTCTAATACTAAATGAAGAAATTATTAAATGAAAAAGTAAATGCATTTAATGACTTGAGAATATAAAAAACATTCAATACTTTCTTCATTTCGTAATTAGGAATATTAGTAGGAAGATTTAGTAGGAGGATAAAACATTTCTCTTTTTGAAAGTATCATAAAAAAAATGAAATGGAGTTTTTTGAAACATCAAAAAAAGTTATCCATTAAGTCATTTATACAAAGAAAAAATATTATAATTATTAAGAACTCAACCAGACCCCCTCGAATTCATCAAAGAAAGAGTGGATCCTTGTTGAGTTTGCTTTTATTTTGAAACTCAATTCATTTAATTACTACAAGGATGACCCAATCCGAAATATGAACCATAAAAGAAAATAATAATTAAATTGATCACAGGAATACCAATTACAGTACCGATTATCTAAAGAGAAATCCTTCTAGTAGTATCAGTCATTTATCCCACTTTCCTCCACATTTGATCAAGTAGTCATGCTAGAGACATAGACAGTCATAGATAATTATGAAATGATATCCTTCCGAATGGGATAAGAGAATTCCTAATATTACTATTCCCTTTTCTTCTATTAATTGAAGAAATAATTTAAAAATAAAACAACAAGTACAAAAATGATTCAATTCAACATTGGGTTTGATTGTGTCGTAGCTCTATAATTCGGATTAGGTTTATCGTTGGATGAACTGCATTGCTGATATTGATCCCAAAAAAGAAACGGTGGGTACCGCTAGTCCGTGAACAGCCAACCATCGTACTGTAAAAATTGGATAGGTCCTATCTATGGTCATTGGAGCCTCCTAAAAAGATCTACTAAATTCATCGAGTTGTTCCAAAGGATCAAAACGGCCAGTTATTAATGGAATTCCTTGTTGGTCTTCAGCAATCAAACCTAGTTATGACACAAGTTCTTATAGCTTTCACCAAACCTTGAAATACTTCAATGCAGTTTGTTTTAGCTTCAAGATTCAGGATACACAGATCACACACAAGTTGTAGGTCTAAGCACATACCTAATGCCTTCGCTAGAGTCACTTCTTTTATTGCCGAAATCTTCCAAGTTGTCGTGGCAATGATATGATCCTAGGAGTCTCGAAATATCGCACCCACTTCCCAATCAGATTCTCTAAATTATAATTCTTTTGTAAATCACTACTACGAATTTTAAAATTTTTTTAATTAGTTCATAAATTTTAATTAATATCCAAATAGATCTTTATGTTTAATTTAGATATATTAATTCACTAACGATAATAATGTATAGTATTATTTTATTTGTATTAATATTAATTAAGAACTATTAATTTGTTTATTAAAATTTAATTTTAAATATATTTTATTCTTACAAAATAAATAAAATGTTATTACATAATATTATTGTTAAAAAATTAATAGATTCAAATTAAATTAAATAATCTATTGAGATTATTAAATAATAGATTTAAATCAAATTAAATAATATTATTAAATAATTTATAAAAAAATTAAAGTTAACAAAATTGCATTCTCGTTTCTCTCAAAAAAATATAAGTATACAAGCAATGTGTATAAAGTAATGTAAAAAAAACATAATTCTATACAATATAGGGCTTGAGTGCATTAACTTGGTTGGTGATAAGCTGCATTGAGAACCCCAGCCATGTACAGTACCTGCACAACGCGGACTTTACACTGGTACACTTAATTTTGCATTCAAGTTCATTAAAGAAAGGTTGGGTATTTGTCTCTTTCCCCGTTACTTTCAATTTATTCCCATTTCCTTTCTTTCTTGTAGACCTTTGGTAGTTGAACTACAGCAGCCAGCACACGGTTACAGTAACGTCTTATTTCTTGCCTTCTTACCTAGTTCAATTATTATTTGGTCAACATTTATTTGATTCCTATCTCTGTGGCCAGTTCTTCTTTTCAGCTGACTCGATGCATCGAAAATGAGGACACGTTTATGGCCATTACAGCATCTTCTATATTTTAATTTTAATTTTAATTATGTACTAAATAAAAAGCCACAGAAGAAAGAAAGGCAATTAGAATGCGAGGCAGAACAGTTCAAAGAGAATCACAACTTGATATTTCACCGTGTGAATCAACTTTATGGTAATAATCATTGAGACGTCTAAATAAAGATCATAATAGCAAATTGATGGGCAATTTGGAAGAGCATCTGAATGGTCGGCAAGCATGTTGTAGTTTTGGTGTTTTCTTATGGCATTTAGTCCAAATGCGTATTAAGCAATGAAAGCATAAATAGAATTTTGTCTCTCTTGGAGGACATAGTTTAGCTTATCTTCTTGGCCGTGATTAGAGAAATATTACTCGCATAATTTTTTCATAATTTATTTAAAACTTATGAATATAACTATGTCTGATTCTGACAAAAAATGAGAAGAATTATTCAAATTTAGATATTACATTAATAATTTTATAAAAAGAAATTGTATTAATAACATTGATTGTCCATGAAAATCAAGTATTACTTTGTTTTATGGCTATTTGCCTATTAGCTTTGTTTGATTTGAGGTTCAAGACAATCATATGGATAATTGGAATCTCAGTCACTCATATTTTGTTTTTGTTGTAGAGAACAACATTAGCATGTAAAGGGACATTTAGATCCATAATATAACATGCTGAATTTTATAGATCATGGTTTATAATTGAAAATAGCATGTACAAAAACAAATTTTTTCATAGTTTTATATGTTTCCTCCCAAATTAATGCAATTTGTGTTTGGTGTATATATACCTATTACTAGTTTGGCAATACATACATAATTCTCAACGAGAGACAGAAGATTGACCTCGTAACAAGCAAGTTGTCTACAAAAATTGATCTTCGACAATATCATCATTTGATTATAGTCAATGATTGATTATATCTTTGTGATTTGAATTAATTAGCATCGAGCAGAAACTTCGGTCATGTGCATTCCAATTACTAAATACATAGGTGTATGTATAACTTCTCTTTTCCTAGTGGAAACAAACTTCATGATTGGTTTTTTTTTTTTTGCAAATTAAATCTATCATATTAATTAAAAATACAAAGTCAACAAATTTTTCTAAATTTCACATAATTTGTTTTCTTTTTCTTCTATTCACCCAGTTTTATGAGAGGTTTTTGGATACACTCACAGTAATGTATCAGATTAATAAAAATATAACACATGACATTTATATTTATACATGTTATTAAATTAAAAAATAAAATATTTTTAAATTAAATTTAAATAATTAAAAACTACTTAAAATATTACTCTAAAAATATTTTAGAATTTCTCCAATTTTATTTGTCAATAAAGTAAGATGATGGGTGGGAGTGCTTCCACCTTGAAGACAAGAGCAGAACACAAGGCATGGTGGGTGAATCAGAAACACATGGGTCGTCGGTGGAGGGTGTACGTTGCCAGTGAAATAGTCTTGTCTCTTGAGTAAATTAAACCCACTTCAAATCACTATAGGTGCTTACTCAAACACTATAAAATCCAAGTGCTTATAAATGCCAAATGAAGAAGGAAAAGGCTAGATGAAAAGTGGCAAAGGGGATTCAGATTAGCTTGGTGTGTAGGCCACAGCCAGTGGCCACACTTTGTGTTGTCACCAACTCTGTCCAGTGTGTGAATGTGTCTTTATCTGGTGGTGGTTCTGTTCTGGTTTCATAATGTCTCGTATTTGCAAAATAATTGTTCGCTCAGTGGTGCCGTTGAGCATGTGGATGTGGGACATTTGCACTTTAGCAGTATCCAAATCAATCATGGGCCACGTTTGGTCAAAACAAAAAAGAGACGGCCAGCCCAGTAATGGGCTCCTTCCTGTGTTGTTTCTTTGGAGGTGTTCGGTTAGTGACATGTGATTTCATTTTATCCAATTTTTTTTGTTAAATTATAATTTTAGTTCTTATAATTTTTATTTATTTTTAATTTAGTTTTTATAATTTTTTTAAATCATTTTTTATATTTAAAAAAAAATTAAAATAGTTCTTAGTATTAATTTGCATTATAACACTGTTATAATATTGTCATTGACTAATAAAATATATATTTTTATCAAATAGTATAGTTTTTTAAATATTTTTTTCTCTGTAAAATATCAAATAAAGTATTTATTCATTCTAGTATGTTCTTATTTCTTCTCAATAAATATTTTTTTGTCCAATAAGTACCTTTTTAGATATTCTTTTTTTCTCCGTAAGATGCCTAGCAAGGATTAAATTAATGATGTTAAAATGAAAATTAATGATATGAATTATTTTGAAAACATTCATAAGTATGAAAACTGATTTTAAAAAAAAAGGTATAAGGACTAAATTAAAAAAGAGTGTAAACTATAGAGACCAAAACTTTAATTTAACTTTTTTCTTTTTCAATTGATGAGTAAGGATAATTTGAAATTTGAAAAGCCATACTAGAATTTTATTAGGGCCAAAGATAAAAAAAAAATTGTTGAGATGATTATGTTAATTTTTTTAAAAAATAAGATTAAAATCAAAATCTTAAAAAAAATTAGGGGACCACAAAAGCAACAATATGAGTTGCCCTTAATATAGAGTAAGATTTTTATTTTATTTTATTTTAAGACCACAATATATCTTCATAAGTTCAACCCATTTGAATCATTAATGAGACTAATCTTTATTCGACTGTGGAAGCATAAAGATTATGCAGTCTTCCCATAATAGTTATTTTCCTAATATTTGAATTTATATCTTTATCTCAGAGGATCGAGGTTGCTCACCACCTCGACTTACCCTTTGTGATAGTATGAAATAGGATTTAACTAAATGAGTTGAGTGGATTTTGAGTAACTTAAATTGGAATAATATAAATATTACAATTGTCTACTCAAATTTAAACAATAGCAGCATATACTCCAATTTGTATTTGAATATTATATAAGATAAAATACTAAATTATTAATTTATTTACTTAAATATATTATATATTTAAATAAAATACTCAAATTCAAAATGAGTAATGTATATCAAACCAATTACATGATAATAAGGAAATTTTATCCTTTGGAGGTAGAAAGGGCTAGTGGGCATGCAAATGAGCCACAAATTTTAATACTTTGTGCTTAACACAGGTGTAGCCCAGTTCAAAGTATAGGCCTTGGATGGAGGCCCAATACGACCCATATCCAATTGTCATCCGTAGCTGCAGTAGGTAAGGTAGGTCTGAAAAAAGCAAACGAAATCATTGAACGCCTATTGTCAAATTTCGTGTGACTGTGAAGGGTCGACAAATCTTATATTTCGCATGATTAATTCGTGAACTTGTTAAATCTTTCACATTTTAGGCTTTGTAATGTTCTCACTATTTTTTTATTGTTGTGATTAGATAGTGTTAAAGTTAGTTTACACGTATTTCGATTAATTTATCTAATAAAGTTAATGTATATCATTCACGCGAGACTAAAAAATTTATGAGAATTTTTTTTGCAATCAGACTTTAAAAAATTAATATAGCTATATTCAAGTTCTCACTATTTTTTAAATTTCTCGTGCAGCACTAGGGATGACATCTGTGCTAGACGGGAGTACTCTAAAAAATTCCTCTTATCTCCGTTTCCTGTGAAGTCCCAAAATTATATTTATTTATTTTAAAATGAAAAAATATATAAAAAGTATGGATATCTTTAATTGTAAAGAAATTTTATCATCTCTATGCACCATCAATGACATTTTAGTTATTCCTTTTCGTCTCTGCATTTTTAACTTTTTTTTTAATAAAGGTTTCCCATCAAAACTTTCCTTTCTAATTTTTGTGTAAGTGCTCAATTCTTGTATTCATGGAGATGATGAAATGCCAGTGTTTACGTGCTTATGCACACTGGTGATAATATTCTGTATTTCTGTTGCAGTGATCGAAATGTGTCCAATTTCAATTGCAGTGGATGGCAGTTTAGGGCTGCATATGCAGGGGCAAATTGCATTGGGAAATAATTCTTGTACACAACTTTTTTTTACACATTTTGTTTACACTTATTAGTTTGAGAAAAAAGAAAGAGAGAATAAATATTGTGAAGTGCATTTCTCTAATTTTATTATTAAAAAAAGAAGTGATATAAAAATGATGTAATGAAAATGGTGTGTAATATTGTTGAATCACATTATATTGTTGCAGGAAGTTCAGTGTTCGGAGGCTGGAGCCCCTGAGCCAGCTCAAGTAATATCCTTACTGAGCAGTTCTGTTGAGAAAGCCCAGCAAACATGTTGACTTGATAAAGGGAGATATGCCACTTCATGCTTTCTTTCACTTAACGTATACCAACTGTGTATTCCCCGTAAATATGCTTAATGTGCTAACATTTTGATTTGCTAATAAAAGATCAAGTAATTTAGTAATGTTGGTTAGATATTGATTTTTTAATTTTTTAATCTTTAAACCAAATTCTATATGCATACACCATAAGGCTTAAGGATTTACATCATGCCAGATTATTAAGGATTCTTGGATTTTCATAAATACTTAGATCTATAGTTATCGATCACCAATTGTTGCGGAATCTTTGCGATAATTTATCATGAACAAGAGGGTAGTTTGTAATTTTCCTCAACTAAATTGCCTTAACTCCTCTATGGAACCGTCGTCTCTCTTCCAGATAGGGAGAATAAAAATTGTGTTATGATTTTGGTATATTAGGGATTATAATTGTTTCTGACGTATATTAACCAATTAGAGTTTTCATAATCTCCTAATGGGCCAATATGATATCTACTCATTAAGTTCACATCAAATTGTGAAGTCTATAGGCTCACTAAATTTGATCACTTAATAATAAGCCTAATAAATTAAATAGCTAATATAATTGTTAATTAAATATGATGCCCAATATTAATTAGGAAATGTAAATTTCCTAACAATCTCCCAATTGGGCTTCATATTATTCCTGAAACAATTATACTACAAATTCTTTAGGCGCGCATCCGTATGCTATTTATCTTTAGACTTCTCCTTAATACAATCTGTTTCATCTCATATATTAGCTATGGAACCACTGCAACTTTTATTACAATCAAGCGTAACTAAACCACAATGATCATCATAGTAATATACTTAATGACATAGGTCAAATATGGATAAGTAGCGTGGAAATTACATGCAATGTGATATCAGACATGCCTATTTCCTATTGGTCCTTCTTTAGTCCATAATGAGATCAATCTAAAGTCCTTAAATGCAATACTAACGTTGCATATACAAAGCATAAACAAGTTCAAAAAAGAATCATAAATCATCAATTTTATTCTGCAGAAAATCAAATAACACAATATCCAAAGTAAAACATAGAACATAAAAAGACTCCCACTAAACTAAGGTATCCTCAGGAATAACACCCATATGAACAGTATGCTCATTAAAAACCTTAGGTGTCAAGCCCCTAGTTAATGGATCAGCTAGCATAAAATTTGTCCCTGTATGTTTTATAGAAATTTGTCTATTCTGAACTCTTTCTTTAACAACTAGAAACTTGATATCGATAAACTTCGACTTCGCCGAGCTCCTATTGTTGTTGGAGTAAAGAACTGATGAGTTATTGTCACAATAAATCTTCAGTGGTTTGTCAATGCCATCGACCACACGCAAACTAGTGACAAAGTTCCGTAACCATATCCCATGGTTGGACGCCTCATAACGAGCTATGAACTCCGCTGCCATGATCGAAGAAGCTATAAGAGTCTGTTTAGCAGACTTCCATGAGATAGCTCCTCTTGCCAACACATAGATGTAGCCTGATGTAGAGCACTTGGTATCTTGACATCCCGCAAAATTGGAGTCAGAGCACTGGATGATCTCTAAACTGTCAGATCTCCAATAAGTGAACATGTAATCTTTTGTTCTCTTCAAATAACGCATCACGCGTTTGGCCGCTTTCCAATGCTGTATACTAGGATTGTTCAAATATCTTCCCAAAACTCCCGCTATAAATGTTATGTCAGGACGAGTACAAACTTGAGCATACATTAGACTCCATACCGCTAATGCATAGGGAATCTTCTGCATTCATTTCATTTCAAGATCATTATTGGGGTACTATTTGAGACTAAACTTATCTCCTTTAACAACGGGTGTGTCTTCTGGTTTACTATCTTTCATGCCAAATCTATTTAAGACTTTATCGATATAGCTCTTTTGTGACAACTTAAAGATACCTCGAGAGCGATATCTTAGTATCTGAATACCCAATACAAAAGAGGCGTCCCTAAGATCTTTCATCTCGAAATTTTTCGTTAGAAATTTCTTGGTTTCATGCAATAAGCCTATATCGCTGCTAGTAGAATATCATCGACATATAATACCAGAAAGATGTATTTACTCCCACTGAACTTGTGATATACACATTCATCATTGACATTTGCCTCAAAACCACATGAGGTCATGACTTGATGGAACTTGTGATACTATTGACGGGAAGCTTGTTTGAGACCATAGATGGATTTCTTTAGCTTACATACCATAGACTTTGAGTCACCCGATACAAAGTTTTTTGGTTGTGCCATGTAAATAGTTTCGTCAATGTTTCCATTTAGAAACACAGTCTTGACATCTATCTGATGTAGCTCCAAATCTAAATCAACTACCAATGCCATTATTGTCCTAAAGGAGTCTTTCGAGGATACCAAAGAGAAAGTCTCTTTGCAGTCAATGCCTCCTTTTTGAGTAAAACCTTTAGCAACAAGACAAGCTTTATATCTCTCGACATTACCCTTTGAATCCTTCTTGGTCTTAAATATCCATTTACAACAAATGGGCTTCGCGCCTTCAGGCAATTCGAAGAGATCCCAAACGTCATTATCTTTCATAGACTTCATCTCATCCTTCATGGCATCAATCCACTTTTGAGAGTTAGAACTGCGCATAGCTTGATAGAAGTTGATTGGATCATCCTTTGTTAAACCAACGCCATCCTCATGTTCTTGGAGAAAGACGATATAATTATTTGATATCGCGTTTCTCCTCTCTTTAATGGATCTCCTTAATGACACTTCTTGAGGTTGTTGAGTTTGTTCTATAGGTGGTGCTTAAGGAAGAACCTCATCAATGTTGCCTTGTTCTGGAACAATGTCAAGAATAATAGCCTAAACATTATTGTCTAATATCGAAACTATTTCTTGAACAATGATAGGTACAAGGACTTTATCACTGTTAATAATAGGTTCTTCTTCGAAGACAACATTCCTTATATTTCCTTCCTCAAGGAATCTCGTATTTCCCATTTCAAAAAGGGATCTTGATGTGAGATTATAAAACTTATACCCCCAAAGCATTCAACATAACCAAGGAAATAACAATTAACCGTTCTTGAGTTCAGTTTTCTTTCATGCGGCCTATAAGGCCGTGCCTCAGTTGGACAGCCCTAAATATACAAATGCCTTATGCTAGGCTTTTTGCTAGTTCAAAGCTCATAAGGGTTTTTGGTTACTACTTTGCTTGGTACCCTATTAAGGATATAAACTGTGGTCTTTAAGGCTTCTCCTCAAAGTGACTATAGCAAGGAAAAATGACTAATCATACTTCTTACCATACCCTTAAGAGTCTGGTTTCGTCGTTCTGCAACACCATTCATGCTGGGTTTTCCCGACATGGTGTATTACGAGACAAATCCATGCTCATTGAGGAAAAGTGCAAAGGGTCCTGGATATCACTCTCCTGATCTGTCATATCTGCTATAGTATTCATCACCACAATCAGATTTGACAGCTTTAATTTTCTTTCCAAGTTGAAGTTCAACTTCAGCCTGGAAAGACTTGAAAACGTCTAGGGATTGAGACTTCTCATATATTAAATATAGGTAACCGTACCTAGAGTAATCGTCTATGAAAGTAATAAAGTATTGCTGTCCATTCCAAGAAAGCGTAGGGAAAGGACCGCAAATATCCGTATGTTTTAGTTCTAAGACATCCTTAGCTCTTTCGGCACCTAATTTCCTTATTTTGTTCGTTTCTCCTGATACACTCAATACAGACTTGAAAGTCTGACAGATCTAAGGGTTCAAGAATTTCATCCGATACAAGCCTCTGAATTCTCTGTTTAAAGATATGGCCTAAACGCTTATGCCATAAGGTGGCTGAATTCTCTTTTTTTTTATATATATTTGTACCTTTTGAACTTGTTTGCAATATTTCATTATAGGAACCAACAATGTTAAGCATATATAGATTATCAATTAAAGAACCAGAACTAACAACACATGAATTTTGATAGAGACTAATTTTATTATTTCCAAATGAACAAGAAAAACCTGATTTGTCCAAATTAGAAATAGAAATTAAATTCCGTCTAAATGAAGGTGCAACAAATGTCTCAAACAAATCCAAATGAAATCCAGTTTTCAATTGTAATCTAAAAGTTCCTATAGCTTCTACCGCAACTTTGTTGTCATCGCCCACAAAGATGAATCTTTCATCATCACTTGGCGGTCGGCTCCACAGGCAACCCTGTATAGACATACTTATGTGAGTAGTAGCAATAAAATCTACCCACCAAGTATTATTAGGTATAGAAGCTAAATTAACTTCAGAATAAACTAAAGTGAGAAGCTTACCCTTCTTTACACACCAAGCGGCATACTTGGGACACTCTTTCTTCATGCGTCTTGACTTCTTGCAGAAGTAGCAAGTGAATTCCTCATCCTGCTTCTTCTGTTTCTTCTGATGAGAAGAACTTTCTATAGTATCCTTAGCTATCTTCTTCTTCTTCTTGTTATGAGAGGTCAAAGCCAAGTGAGCACTTTCTGTCTTATCTCTCTGCAGTCTTTCTTCCTCTTGCACACAGTGAAATATAAACTCATTGAGGGACCATTTGTCCTTCTGAGTGTTATAACTCACCTTAAATTTCCCACAGTGTACTGGAAGAGATATCAAAATCAAGTGCATAAGCAAGTCCTTAGACAACTCTAACTTGAGTGACTTGAGCTTTGATGCAAGATTAGACATTTCCGTAATGTACTCTATTATGTTCTCTTTGCCCTTATATTTCATTGAGATGAGTTTGGCTAAAAGATTAGTCGCTTTCTGCTTTTCATTCTTGGCAAAATATTGCTCAATTTCCTCAAGGAACTTCTTAACATTCTTGCTCTCAATAATAGAGCCCTGAAATGCTTTCGGAATAGAGCACTTCATGATCATCAAACACATTCGATTAGAGCGATCCCACTTCTCAATTTTAACCTCATTAGGGTTTTCTGGAGTAAGAATGGGTCGCTCCATCTTAATCGCCAGATCTAAATCCATACAGCCAAGAATTATCTTCACGGCTTCTTTCTAGGATTGGCAATTTGTCCCATTCAACATTGGGATAGTATTGACTCGAGCAAAAATATTTACAGCACTAGCAATAGAAGTTGGATAGAGAACAAAATAAACAAACATATTCACATAAATAAGCGCATCAATAAAAAAAGACATGAACAATTATCCAGAATAGAGAATCCATCACAAGATACTTAGCACAACATTAATTCTTAGTCTTTGGACAGAGAAATTAACTATAAGTGGTATTCTCAATGCAATGATCAAATATTGATAATAAGTTCTGTCAAACAATAACCTTTCTTTAGACCGACTATTATTCACATGAAAAATAAAAATTTTATAACCGTCACATATTCACCACCGCAGACATGTCATTATTTGGCCAAACTGTGTCTTCCTTTGGGCCCAACACAGTTCGTATAAATAACTTCACTCAAACATCTATGTAATTTTAATTAAATTAATTTACACAACACAGGATACTTTGGCAACATGTTGTTTCAATTAACTTAATTAAAAATACTAGACCAACCAATTTTTTTTTTATCAATACAAGTCACGACCGTTGATGCGTAGTTTAAAAGAGTAGGGGGAGAATATACTTGATGGTGAAATTTACTTAAAGAAAGAGAACCTCAATAAATTAAAAATTCAAATCAAGTCCCCGGCAACGACGCCAAAAACTTGATGCGAATTAAAAGTTGCAAAGCCAAATGTAGGTTGTTTCAAGGAATAAATTCTCGAGAGTCCGAGGTCGATCTACAGGGATTTAATGAAGAAAAATTCTTTGAGATAAAGAAAAGATTTGTTACAAAATAAAGATGATAAAAGTTGTTCAGCAATGAAAAAAGATTTACTTGGGTTAAGAGATCCACTCTTGGTAATAAATTAAAGATAAGATTATTTTTTTTTATAACTCAATTGAAATTCACACATAATGGAGGTTCTATTCGGAAAATATAACATTCAAAGTTTATTTAAGATTATATATGTAATTATATTATGATTCATTTAAGTATCCACTAACACCAATACTTATAAATGAGATTAAGAATTCATTGTGTCAACCTCTTGTCTACAATGAATCAAGATCTCCACTTTACAAGAAGGGTTTCTAAATTGATTGGAAACAAAATATAACTCATATAATGACTACTTGATAATACATTATTTAAGCACAAGAAAGAAATTAATCAAAACTTAATATATTACTAAAAGCATCACCCTTTCACCTAAGCAAAATGAAAATTAGTTATTTATGAACAAGAAAAAAGAAAGAGATAAGAAGAAAAAGATAAACATAACTTCAATTTAGAATAAAGAAAACTATAACAAGAAAAACAAATAACACAATAGCATAATCTTGATCTCTAAGCTAAGATGATCAAAATGATCAGTCAATACTCCTTTTTATAGAGCTTAAGGAGTACAAAATGATAATGGAGTTGTTTGATGATGATAAGTAAATGCCAAAGGAGTTGTTTGATGATAATAAGTGAGTGGGAAATTATTTTGATCATTGTCACCCTACTAGCACCAAATGATTCGGTGTTTATCTCATAGATGCCATCAGAATTGAGCAAAATGATCTTCATGAAAGTTGTAGATAAAGGTCTTAACTGTCTTTTGGTAAAATTTTAGCTCTTAGAACCACCTACAACCTGAGATATGGCCTAATCACTACACACTGTTCAGGCCCAACTATAGCTCTTTTGTTTTGACTTCCAAGCCCAATATAACCTCCAAGACATTAGATCTGACTCTTGTATTCTTCATGAAAGTTGTAGAGAATTGTCTTAGCTTTCAAATGGCACCAATTTAAGTCCAAAATCTGTCATATAACTCAAGATATGGTCTGATGAGTTCATATAGGTCAAGCTGTTAAGTTCAAAACTCTAGATCTTGGTTCAACTCCAGTTTAAATTATCTAAACATATGATTAGGCTCTTGAGGTCTCATGAAAGTTATAGAGAATTGTCTTATCTTTCCAACAAGACAGAATCACAGCAAACAAATATTTGTAACTCAAATTATAGTCAGTTTACTGAAAGATGCAACTAAGCAAATTAAGGCCAATTCAAGCAATAATTTCTTCAATGATCCAATTAAGCTCAATACCATAAAATGTGACAAACCCAATGATCTGTCGATTATTTTCATATCTTTAGTGTCTTATGTTTTATCTAATTGGACTTCATATGTGCTTAATTGTTAACTTTTAGTTAAGTTTGTAAATATGAAGTTTAATTGGATTTTTATTGTGAAACTATGCTGAAGTATGTTTATAAGCACTCATAATTGCATTGTGTTTTTCAGAAGATCAATATCACCCCTAGAAGTAAAGAAAGAAGGTTGAATTTGAAAAAAGTAAGTGACACAACCCGTGTCATCTAACACGAGATGGGTTGTGCCCTTCTCTGGAATTTAAACATGGACCTGACCAACAACATGACCAGTGTCATCTGACACGGGTTAGGCTGTGTACGTCTCTGTCTTCACAAGAGGATCCAGTTTTGAGCTCACTTAACAACATGACTTGTGTCATATGACACGGGTTGGGTCGTATTTCTCTCTGACTTGCACTTCACTTGAATTTGTATTACTATAACCTAACACGGGGTAGACCGTGTCATACGACACAACCCGTGTCGTCACATCAAAACATTAGATACGAATTCTAATGATGTGCTAGGTATCCAAAGTTATAAATAGGGTTGCCTAGGGTCCTAAAACACAAGTCTGGACTGGAAAACTGCCAGGAGGTTGAAGAGAAGACCAAGAACAAGAGAGAAGGAGATTGAATCAAAGATTGGAGTGTCAGGTTCGACCAATTGGAGATCAATCATCCCCAACCTTTGGAAACTAGTTTGATCTTTAGTTTTCTTTTGCACTTCTATTCTTGACAATGTTTTTCTTCTGTTATTCTCTTGGTTTTGAATTTGCCATGTATGGCTAGTTTTCTTATATGGTTAAGGGAAGATGAAATCCTAGTTTTGATTATGTGATTCTTGCATATTTCTTTATATCAATACAATTGTGTTTTTATTCATATGTTTCTATTCTTAATTTGGTATAAATGTTTTTATACTCTTTGCCAATTTCGAAAGTGGTAAAACTAGGATTGCTATGCACGGTTGCGGTAATAGGACTAGTGAGACATATGATCTAAGTAATTTAATCCCGATGTGTGATTGGATCTTAGTGTGATTGATTTTATAAATCTTAATGCAATCAATAGGTGGGTGTAAGAGCAGTTGCTTTACAAATAACTATTGATTAGGGATTGATTTGAGTAATTGCTGAATTAACCAAAACTTAAGGAAAACAGGGAATTAATCTCACAATCACATAAAAACATAATTGATCATGTTAGTATAAAGGATATGTGGGCTAGCATAATCATATAAATCTAGTAGTGGATTCCATCTCTTAACCATTGTCATTTAATTGATTTTCCAAATCGTATTTACTATTTTTGTTTTGGATTCAATTTCTATTTTTAATTTTAACAAACAAAATCCTCGTTTTATTGTTTACTATTTTAGTGTTTAAATTAGGATTCAAATTATAATGTTAATTGAATTAGTTCTCTGTGGATCAACCCTTGCTAACTACAACTAGTTGCAAGGTTTTTATATTTTTGGTAGAACTTGACAACTATTTTTAATCTCAATTTTAATTCATAATCCACACCACGCTAAATTTTGGCGCCGTTGCCGGGGAACTAATTGTTCAATTGTGCTATTAGTTTGTTTCCTATTTTTTTCACTTTGTTTTTACTACAGTTTTTAATTCTTTTCTTCCTTCTTTCCGACTATTTTACAGGTGTTCATGTCCAGTGATGAAGTGAACGAACAATTGAGAAATTTAAGGCATTACTTAGAACAAGTCAGCCTAAGTTTCCCTTACAATTCACACCTGCTGACGTCGAAGCTGTCCGCCACATAGATCTATCAAATTCTGAGATATCTAAGGAGATATTTGAAGAAGTGGTGATGACAGAATCTACTCTAAGGACGTTGGGTGCTTCAAACGTAGATCAATAACCTCTATGCATAGAAATTCCAGTAAATAAGGAGGCATTTGAGTTAAAGTTTGGCTTGATCCATCTTTTACCATCTTTCAATGGATTAGCCGAAGAGGACTCCAACAAGCACTTGAAAGAAATCCATGTGGTGTGCTCTAGCATGAAGCCTGCAAGAATTCCACTGGATCAAGTCAAGCTAAGGGCATTCCCATTCTCTTTGAAAGATTATGCAAATGAGTGGCTATACTACTTGCCACCCGGATCCATTCAAACATGGCAAGATATGACTCGAGCTTTCCTAGACAGATATTTCCTTGCCTCAAAGGCTGCAACCACCCGAAAAGAAATTTGCGGCATCCAGCAAAGGCATGTGGAATCATTTCATGATTATTGGGAGCGGTTTAAGAGGCTATGTGCTAGTTGCCCTCAACATCAAATTAGTGAACAATTTTGGATTCAGTACTTCTATGAGGGTTTGCTAGTTATGGACCGCAACATGATTGATGCTGCTAGTGGCAGAGCTTTGGTTGATAAGACTCCTCAAGAGGCCCTGAATTTGATCTCCAGGATGCCTGCTAACGCTCAATAATTCTTTACTAGGAATGATACTGGAGTGAGAGCAGTCAAAAAGGTAGAAATGACCAGTCTACAGCAACAAATGACCCAGTTGACTGCCATAGTTCATCGGCTAATGGACAATAGAAAAGCAGCAGTGAATACTTGTGGGATTTGTTGTTCTCCAGGACATCCTACTTACATGTGTCTTACTCTGCAAGAGGACATAAATGCAGAAGTAAAAGAAGTAGAAGAATATTCTGGATCTTCCAACAACTACAACCCCTACTCCAACACATATAGTCCAGGGTGGAGGGATCATCCCAACTTGAGCTATGGAAAGCAGCCCCAGAATCAACCTTCAACCTATGGACCTATAGGATTTTAGCAGAGGCAAGCACCTTTCCCTCCGAGACAACAACAAGTTCAAGCTCCTAGACAACCTGAGCTTTCACTAGAGGAGTTGGTGAAGTAAATGGCCACTAATAATATTCAGTTTCAGCAAGAGACAATGGCCACCATTCATAACTTATAGAACCAAGTAGGGCAATTGGCTGCAGAGATCAACAAGGTTCAGAGCCAAATTTTTGGGAGAGTTCCCTCACAATCAGAGGTGAATTTGAGGGAAAATGTGAGTGTTGTCACATTGCGAAGTAGGATGAGGTTAGATGAACTTCCATCTCTCCCACAAGGCACTAAAGAGAAAGAACAAGAGCCTAAGGAGGTAAATGAAGAGGGGCAATACTCCAAGGTCCCCAAGGTAAGTATTCCTGAACTATATCCTAGGTATGTCACGAAGGC
This sequence comes from Ormosia emarginata, assembly GCA_029884605.1. NCBI lineage: Eukaryota > Viridiplantae > Streptophyta > Magnoliopsida > Fabales > Fabaceae > Ormosia > Ormosia emarginata. Next base: position 11,484,360 of record JAQQTP010000057.1, read on the forward strand.
TCCATTCCCTAGTCGGCTGGTTAAGAGCAAGAAAGATTAGGGTAAAAAGGATAGATATATTCTTGAAACTTTCAGGAAAGTGGAAGTCAATATTCCTTTACTGGATGCAATTAAGCAAATCCCAAAATATGCCAAGTTTCTTAAGGAAGTATGCACCAAGAGGAGGCGGCTGAAGGGTGATGAGAGAATTAATATGAACCAAAATGTTTCAGCCCTCATTCAGCCTATGCCTCAGAAATGCAAAGATCCAAGGACTTTTACCATTCCATGTGTTATAGGCAATTATAGATTTGAGCATGCCATGCTAGATTTAGGTGCTTCTATTAATGTAATGCCTATGTCTATTTTTAACTCTCTTGGGCTTGTCCCTTTACACTCTACAGGTGTAGTGATTCAGTTGGCTAATAGGAGCACTGCGCGTCTAGCTAGGTTGATTGAAGATGTGTTGGTGAAGGTTGATGAGCTAATCTTTCTTACATATTTCTATGTTTTGGAGATGGAAGGAGAGTCCCCATCTAATAAGGCTCCACTCATTCTAGGGAGGCCATTCCTCAAAACAACGATGATCAAAATAGATGTGCATGCAAGAACTCTATCCATGGAGTTTGGAGACTCAATTGTTCAGTTTAATATTTTTGATGCTATGAAGCATCCTATGAAGGAGCATTCTATTTTTTATATTGATTTACTTGCTGAGTTAGTTGAAGTAACTCATGATGAATTGTGTGCTGAATTTCCTGATCTTATTAGTTTCAATGATTCTATCCTTAGCAATGCATGTACTGATTGTGATGGTGATATGACTTGTGCTATTTGTGTTGAGATTTCTGCATACTTAAGAGCTGGTGATTCTATTCATGCAACAACTAATAATATTGAAAGATCTATTAATGATGTTCTTGACACAGTTGCATAATCTAAGACACAAAGGGAGATAGAGCTGAAGTCGTTATCCGAACATTGAAAGTATGCATACTCAGTGGATGATAAATAACTTTCTGTATTCGTGACCAAGAACCTCCTTGCTGAACAGGAGGAGAGATTGCTACAAATTTCGAGGGGGCATAAGAAAGCTTGAGATCCCGATGATAGCGCTTTAGTGAATTCCAAAGAAATTAAGGAAAACCGATGGGACCCCAACAGTGAAAGCTCTCATGCTACTTCAAGTTTAACTTGGTCATTACACTTCAACAGATGGGATCCCGATGACTGTTCTCATGAGGTTTCAAACAGTGGAGGCCTCCTCATTTGATAAAGATGTTTCTTCTCTCTTTCTTTTATTTTACTTGTCCTGAATTAATTGATGGTTATTTGTTTTTGAGCTATACATTGAGGACAATGTAGAATTTAAGTGTGGGGGAGGAGTTGACATTCTATTTTCTGTTTAAATTTTTGTTTTCTGTTTTTCCTATTTTTATAAAAAAAAAATTGTTGTGTTTTTATTTGATTTCCAATGATATTTTGGGATTTGTGAAGTTTATGAGTTTGAAGCAATTGAAATTCAAGGGTATGTTTTATAAATTTCTTCTTCCGTCTTGAATTTAACAGGTTGGTTTTGGATGTTTAAATGGTGAATTGAGATTGATAGATGCATATCTTGTGAGATTTTGAGCATATTGATGGATGAATTTAGCATTTATGTCATTCTCCTTTTTCTTGTGTGATTTTCACTCATGTCATTTGATCACTCTAGAACTTGCTTTGATTCTTTTTTAGGCTACATTTTCACTTGCATTCATGTACATGATTGAGGTCTTCTTTCTTGAGTAACTACTTTGGCCAAAATAGCTAGCCTTGTACCATTTTCCTTTGATTAACCCCTTAAGCCAATTTGCCTATTCTTTGTCTTACCTTATTATATGCCTTATGTGAAAAACTATGATTTTACCTTACCTTAGGGAATAGGAGAATATTGGTTCATTTTCATTGGAGGAGCTCTTTTGCTTGTGAGCAATGTATAGTACAAGTGTGGGAGTTGTGCAAATTGATATACAATATGCAAAGTGTTGGTTGAAAAGAAAAAAAATGCAAAGAAAAAGAATAAAGACAAGAAAGGTTGTAAAAGAAAAAAAAGAAAAAGGAAAGGAATATGTGAAGAGAATGTGCATTATATAAAATTGGAAAAAAAAATCATGCTTGTTACTTGTCAATTGAGTTCCTCCCCAATATTCTTTTATTCTCTTTGGTATTTATCTAGCCATATCCATATTATTTCCTTCCCTTACCTTGACCCCATTGCAATCTTAAATAAAGTTCTCTTGATTTGTGTGTGCATGTGTTTGAGTAGTGGAGAAGTAAAAGATAAGCAAGCTTATGGTAGTGTATTTTTCATTGGTTAAATTGAGTGAAATACTTACCTAGTAAGCACTTGAGAGATTGAGAGTGTATCTTGTGAGGATATATCATTCTTGATTCATGTTTTTCAAATTGAAGATGCCTTGCTTGTTGGTTTAAGGTGTGAAGAATTGTTGTCTCTTGAATGTTTTGATCCCTTGAATCTTTTTTTGCTTGTAAATTTTTGCCTTTCTTGAATATCATTGGAAATTGAGTTTTTTTAAAGTTTTTAGTTTTGTTTTGTTTCTCCTTGTTTCCTGGTTCGGTCTTATGCTTTACCTAAGAGTGCAAAAGGCTAAGTGTGAGGGGTATTTGATCTGTTAATTATTTCCATATCTTGAGTGTCTTATGTTTTATCTAATTAGATTTCATGTGTGCTTAATTGTTAACTTTTAGTTAAATTTGTAGATATGAAGTTTAATTAGACTTTTATTGTGAAACTATGCTTAAGTATGTTTATAAGCACTTATAATTGCATTGTATTTTTTAAGAGATCAATATCACCCCCAGAAACAAAGAAAGAAGGTTGAATTTGAAGAAATTGAGTGATACAGCCTGTGTTATCTAACACGGGGTGGGTCGTGCCCTTCTCCGAAATTTCAACATGGACCTGACCAACAACACGACCAGTGTCATCTGACATGGGTTAGGCCATGTACGTCTCTGTCTTCACAAGAGGATCCAATTTTGAGCTCACTTAACAACATGACCCGTGTCATATGACACAGGGAGGGCCGTGTCTCTCTGACTTGCACTTCACTTGAATTTGTGTTACCAGAACTTGACACAGGGTAGGCCGTTGCATACGATACGGCCCGTGTCATCGCATCAGAACATTAGATACAAATTCTAATGATGTGCTAGGTATCCAAAGTTATAAATAGGGTTGCCTAGGGTCCTAAAACACAAGTCTGGATTGGGAAACTGCCAGGAGGCTGAGGAGAATAACAAGAACAAGAGAAAAGTAGATTGAATCGACGATTGGAGTCTCTGGTTTGAGCAATTGAAGATCAATCATCCCCAACCTTTGGAAACTAGTTTGATATTTAGTTTTCTTCTGCACTTCTATTCTTGACAATGTTTTTCTTCTGTTATTCTCTTAGTTTTGAATTTGCCATGTGTGGCTAGTTTTCTTATATAGCTAACCTAGTTTTGATTATGTGATACTTGCATATTTCTTTATATCAATACAATTGTGTTTTTATTCATATGTTTTAGTTCTTAATTTGGTATAAAGGTTTTTATACTCTTTGTTAATTTCAAAAGTGGTAAAACTAGGATTGCTATGCACGGTTGCGATAATAGGACTAGTGAGGCATATGATCTAAGTAATTTAATCCCGGTGTGTGATTAGATCTTAGTGTGATTGGTTTTCAAAATCTTAATGCAATTAATATGTAGGTGTAAGAGTGGTTGCTTTACAAATAACTATTAATTAGGGATTGATTTGGGCGGTTGTTGAATTAACCAAAACTTAAGGAAAACAGGGAATTAATCTCACAATCACATAAAAACATAATTGATCATATTGGTATAAAAGATATGTGGGCTAGCAGAATCATATAAATCTGGTGGTGGATTCTATCTCTTAACTATTGTCATTTAATTGATTTTCCAAATCATATTTACTGTTTTTATTTTGGATTCAATTTTTGTTTTTAATTTTAACAAACAATATTGTTTACTATTTTTTAGTGTTTAAATTAGGATTCAAATTATAGTATTAATTGAATTTGTTCTCTATGGATCGACCCTTGCTAACTACAACTGATTGCAAGGTTTTTATATTTTTAGTGGTAATAACTTCACAATGTATAGTTATTTGTGCCCCATTTCTGTATTTCTCTGATTGCTAAAGTCCTTGTATTTATGCATATTTGGAAGGCTTTGTGCTTATAATTGTTATATTCAATTCTGATACCTTTCCTATATGATATTAAGCAAATTGTGCGTATTATGTTATTGATTAAGTGAATTTGTTTCTGTTACTGATTTGGTGTTTTCTCTATCATAGGAAGGGCTCCAAACAAGATGATATATGAGGCAATTGAGCTAAAATAGGAAGAGAAATCCAAATTTGCATTTCAGACCTCAACGCCGCAGCGTGGCATGTGAATGCCGCGGCATGAGCCTCTCTTGCATCAAAAGTCAGAGAGCTTCGCAAATTGAGCACCACGGCGTGGAATATTAATGCTGCAACATCCTTGACCTAATTTGATACGCGTCACGGCGTAGGCATGTTAATGTCGCGGCGTGCCTCTATTTTTCTTAGTCTATAAATAGATTTTTAGCAGAATTTTAGAGAGAGCTCCATTTTAGTTTCTAGGTTTTAGAGAGGCTGCGACCTGTTCTTCATTTCTGGGTTGATTGGAGGCCTAGGGAGGCTAGGTTGGATGTCATCTTCCTCATGGAAGGAGATTCAAGCTTCAAGGATGCTATCCAAGGATTTCTTCCTCTTCTCCCTTTGTTTCTCTTCTCTTCCCTATCTCTTGAGCATGGTTTTTGTCTGTAATTTCGTGTTCAATGGATTAGCAGTTGTATTTAGGAAATACTTTGGATCTTTATATGACTATTGATGTTTATGTTATCTTTTGAGTATCTATTAATGTTTAGCTTTGTTCTTCTATACCTATGCTTAATGTTTGCTTCTGTTTGATCAACAATTGCATGATCTTAATTGATGCAAATGAACTAGACATAGGGATTTGTGGAGATGGATATGGTATGACTGATATATGTTCGACAAGTTCAATTGGCTTGGATGAGTTGATTCACTAACGAGATAAAAATATACCTTTTAGCCATGTATTAGCATGTGTTTAAAAATAAATTGTTCATTAGTGGAGTTTATACTATTCCTCATGCAAATATAAGAAACATAGTGGATTAAGTAAATGACACCAGGGTTAATTGACCTAGACATAGGCTTTTGACTAAACCAGATTCTCAAGCTAAACTAACTAATCATTGATGTTGCTTATAAGGATTGCATGTCATTAGTTGAAGTAGAAGGTAAAGAAGGATTCCTAAGATCTCGAAACCCTTATCCTTATTGCTTTTGTAGTTTAGATTTGGATTATTTGCATTTCTTTATTTTATATGTTGTTGGATAGAATTTAACTAAGCTATTGGAAACCATATATCCTCGTAGGAACAAACTTTTACTCTATATCTGTATTACTTGAACGACCCGTGCGCTTGTGGTACACAAACAGTCTAACAAGTTTTTGGCACTGTTGCCGGGGATAATGGTGTATTTCCAAAGAGTTTAACCTTATTCCTTGGCAATTGTTAGGGGATAACGGTTTAATTCCATATTACTAATATCAACAATGAGTTTGGTTAATTCTAATTTAAGTTGTATATAATCTATGTTAATTTAAGTCTTTTTATGTTATTGCTTTAGGTTCAATAAAGAAGTCAGATGACCTTCAACATATGAGGTCCTTCAGGGAATTCGCGACTCCTCAAAAGGATAAGCCTTGGTTCAAGTTTAAGAACACTACTCATCCGCACAATTCCTTTTGGTGGCAAAGTCCTGCTAGGACTATAACTCAGGCCCTTCTTGGGAGGGAACCCAGGTTTTTTATGTTTTTGTTAAATAATATGTGTTTAGTAAGTTTTAAGTCATAAATATGCTAGTATGTTAGTTTTTGTAGCTTTAGTTAGTTTTTAGGCTTTTCTTTAGTTCAAAGTCTTAAATATGTTAATATTTTTTATTTTTGTATTTTTGTAGTTAGTATGTTTGATTTTAGTATCTTTAGTTAGTTTTAAATCTTTTATATGTTAGTACTTTGATTGTAGTAAGTTTTAGTTAGTTTTATGTTTGTGTTTAGTTTTAGGTTATATATAGGTTAGTAAGCATGATTTTGTGTTTTTATATATTTTAGTTATCCATTTTATGTTTTAGCCTTTTGAACAAGTTTTAGAGGTGTTGAGGATCTCTTTGGGTAAAATTCTACAGCAAAACTGAATTTGCTGCAAAATTCTACAGACTGGTTCCTCACGCCGTAGCGTGAGGTTGTTACACGCCGCGGCGTGGCAGTTATTTATGTGCATTTGAGCCAAATTCCAGAGACCTCAGTGCTATGGCGTGGAAAGTGTAACGTTGTGGCACCCATCTGCTGAACTTGTTAAAAAAAGAGTTACTTGTTTTGGGTACTACTGAAGGCACCTATTCTGATCAAATGTCATGGTATGGATACTGTGTGTTGCAGTATGTTGTGCTAATGTGTATATATTGTACATTGTTAGTTAGTTTATGTTTTGTTTTTAAATATTTATAGTATATTCAGCTCTCATATTTCAAGATGTTTATAGGCTCAAGTAACCTGGACACCATGGAAAGTGAGGACTTTGTCTCACTTTGATTTGGGGGAGTGTCATTACATGCTTTGGATTACTATGATGTATTATGTATGCATGTGATGATATTTTCTAGATGCAGTTGTGATAGCCACCATGTTTCAATGAGTTTCTATTTGTTTTGGTTATTACTGATGGGTTTGTAAAGAAGTTTCAATTTTTACTATTATGCAAATGATGTATGCATATTAAATTGAAAAGTTGAAGCTAGTTGAATGCATACTTTATTGCAAAATAATGATGGTGTTGTTTTGGTTGTTCATGACATGAAAGGTTGCTATTTGCTCCCTTTTGAGTGAAACCTTATGTGATCTTGAAGCATGTGTAACAGTTCAGTCATTTTTTATGCATGATTTACATTCTACTTAGATGCAAGTGTAACTTTGAAAATGATAAGAGTGCATGTTTAGAGAAAGTTTATAGATGTACATGTAGAGTTTCGATGATCCTAGAAGTTATTTTTAAACTCTCTTGAGGCAAAATCTTAGATTATGCATGACTGAGGAAGTGATTAGGGCATTCTTTGGACCGATTAAACTTTTCAAGCCTACCCTGAATGATGATATCTCTAGGTCTTATTTTGAAGCCTTATAATTGTTTGACCTTATATGTTTTTCATTCACCCATGTATTTCTTACCCAATTAACCATTCTAATACATGTGAAAGCATTGCATTTTCTTCCTACCTTAATGTCTGTTGAGTACATGATGTGTTATTTCTTGAAGTGAGTCCAGTGAGTAGGGGTATGTATGTTTGAGAAAAATGAGTCTGAAGGAACCAAATGCAATCAACAAAGAAAAAGAAATTGCTTTGTAAAAGTAAAAAAAAAAAGAAAAGAAAATGAGAAGAGAGAAAAACAAAGCAAACAATGAAAGAAGAAAAGCTAAAAATGTAAAGCATTGCATGGTTCTGGCAAGTTGTGATCCTTCACTGTTGAATACCTTTCTAATCTCAGTTAGTGACTCAAGTCTTGAAATCACATGTTTGTGTTTCTCAATATTTGTATATATCATTTCCCTTCTTTTCTTACGCCCATACCATGACCTAACATTACAAGCTTTAAAGACCCTCTTGATCCTCAGTTGTGTGTGGTTTACATTAGTGGAGAAAAAGTTTAGGATCAATTTTATGGATTTTATGATTCATATGTAGGCATGCTTATAAACTTATCTGGATGTGTATGATTTGAATAGGAGAAGTTTATCTTGCATGTTCGTGGATAATGTGAATTGCATGGAAGGAAGCTGGATTGTTAACATGTGAAAGATTGTTTATGTGTGAAGCTGGTTTTGGGGCATTTGCACTTTTTATGGATTGAAGTAATCATTACATACTAGTAGCTGGCGTTAGTTGAAGAAAAGAAAGATTGAAACTTGCTAGTTGCTGAATGCATGTTGAGTCTAAATTGTTAAGAAGGTTTACTTGGTCATGCTTTGTTTTGCTTGAGGACAAGCAAAAGGTTAAGTTTGGGGGTGTGATAACTTCACAATGTGAAGTTATTTGTGCCACATTTCTGTATTTCTCTGATTGCTAAAGTCCTTGTATTTATGCATATTTGGAAGGTTTTGTGCTTATAATTGTTATATTCAATTCTGATACCTTTCTTATATGATATTGAGCAAACTGTGCGTATTATGTTATTGATTAAGTGAATTTGTATCTGTTACTGATTTGGTGCTTTCTCTTTCATAGGAAGGGCTCCAAACAAGATGATATATGGAGTAATTGAGCTAGAATGGGAAGAGGAAGCCAAATTTGTATTTCAAACCTCAACGTCACGGCGTGGCATATGAATGCCGCGGCGTGAGCCTCCCCTGCATCAAAAGTTAGATAGCTTCGTAAATTGAGCACCGCGGCATAGAATATTAATGTTGTAGCGTCCTTGACCTAATTTGATACGCGCCGCAGCGTAGGCATGTTAATGTCGCGGTGTGCCTCTATTTTTCTGAGTCTATAAATAGATTTTTAGCAGAATTTTAGAAAGAGCTTCGTTTTAGTTTTTAGGTTTTAGAGAGACTGGGGCCTATTCTTCATTTCTAGGTTGATTGGAGGCCTGGGGAGGCTAGGTTTGATGCCATCTTCCTCATGGAAGGAGATTCAAGCTTCAAGGATGCTATCCAAGGATTTCTTCCTCTTCTCCCTTTGTTTCTCTTCTCTTCCCTATCTCTTGAGCATGGTTTTTGTCTGTAATTTCGTGTTCAATGGATTAGTAGTTGTATTTAGGAAATACTTTAGATCTTTATATGACTATTGATGTTTATGTTATCTTTTGAGTATCTATTAATGTTTAGCTTTGTTCTTCTATACCTATGCTTAATGCTTGCTTCTATTTGATCAATAATTGCATGATCTTAATTGATGCAAATGAACTAAACATAGAGATTTATGCAGATGGACATGGTATGGTTAGTGCATGTTCGACAAGTTCAATTGGCTTGGATGAGTTTATTCGTTAACGAGATAGAAATATACCTTTTAGCAATATACCTTTTAGCCATGTATTAGCATGTGTTTGAGAATAAATCGTTCATTAGTGGAGTTTATACTAGTCCTCATGCAAATATAAGAAACATAGTGGATTAGGTAAATGACACCAGGGTTGATTGATCTAGACATAGGCTTTTGACTAAACCAGATTCTCAAGCTAAACTAACTAATCATTGATGTTGCTTATAAGGATTGCATGTCATTAGTTGAAGTAGAAGGTGAAGAAGGATTCCTAAGATCTCTAAACCTTTATCCTTATTGCTTTTGTAGTTTAGATTTAGATTATTTGCATTTCTTTATTTTATATGTTGTTGGATAGAATTTAGCTAAGCTATTAGTTGTTACTTAGTAATGGAAACCATATATCCTCGTGGGAACAAACTTTTACTCTGTATCTATATTACTTGAATGACCCGTGCACTTGCGGTACACAAATGGTCTAACAGGTGGAACTTGGCAACTGTTTTTAATCTCAATTTTTATTCACAATCTACACCACACCAACCAACTTAATTAAGCCTAATTGAATCTTAAGAAGCCTAGTGAGAGGGTTATAAAATGTATAAAATATGTTTAATCTCCCTATTTGTTAATTCTACTTGTCCACTTGCCTGAGGGTGGTAAGGGGTGACAATTTTGTGAGTAATACCATATTTCTCCATTACATATTCAAATAATTTATTGCAAAAATATGTTTCTCCATCACTGATGATAGCTCGAGAGATTCCAAATTGACTCAAGACATTTTCTTTTAAAAATTTAAGAATGATTTTATGATCATTGGGTCGACATAGAATCGTCTTAATCCATTTTGAGACATAATTAACTGCAACCAAAATATACACAAATCCAAATGAGGATAGAAATGGACCAATGAAATCAATTCCTTAATAATAAAAAATTTCAATTACAAGGATAAGATTCAGATGCATCATATTTCTTTTAGAAATGGAACCTAATTTTTGTTAATTTTTGTAACTTTTGCAAAATGTATAGATGTCCTTAAATAAAGTGGGCTAATAAAATCCATACTGCAAGATTTTTGTAGTTGTTTTCTTTGAAGAAAAATGACCTCCACATGCTTCTGAGTAACAAAATTTAATGATACTACATATCTCACTGTCAAGTACACATCTCCGAAAGATTTGATCAGGACAATATTTGAACAAATATGAGTCATTCCAATAAAATTTTTTCACCTCAATTAAAAACTTTTTTCTGTCTTGATGTGACCACTGAAGCGGCATCTTTCCTGTTACAAGAAAATTGACTATGTTAGCAAATCGCGACATGGAATTGACAGAAAATAAAAATTTATTAGGAAACGAATAATTGATAGCTGTGTTATCAAAAGGTGAACCTGTTGTAAGTCTATACAAATGATCTGTAACAACATTTTTAGCATTTTTCTTATCTTTTATTGTGATGTTGAATTCTTAAAGCAACAAGATCCACCGTATCAATCTAGGTTTGACATCCTGCTTAGACATTAAATATCTAACAATAGCATGATCAGTGAAAACAACAGTAGAAGAACTAATTAAATAAACTCGAAATTTGTCCAATGCAAAAATTACAGTAAGTAGTTTTTTTTCAATAGTAGTATAATTCATTTATGCACTATTTAAAGTTCTACTTGCGTAACAAATCATATGAGTAAAAAAATTAGTAAGCATAAATAAATGACATAAATAAAAATGTTAGAAAGTTAGCAAGCCGTAAAACGTAAATAAATAACATAAATAAAAAAAGTTAGAAACCATAAATAAAAAAGTTAGAAAGCATAAATAAATGACATAAATAAAAAAATTAGTAAGCATAAATAAATGACATAAATAAAAAAGTTAAGAAGTTAGTAAGTTAGAAAATGTAAATAAATAAGTTAGAAAGCATAAATAAATGACATAAATAAAAAAATTAGTTAATAAGTTTGTAAGTTAGTAAATTAAAAAGTTAAAAAAGTAGAAGAATAATATACTTGATGGTGAAGTCTACTTAAAGAAAGAGAACCTCAATAAATTAAAACTTCAAATCAAGTCTCCGGCAACTGCGCCAAAAACTTGATGCGAATTAAAAGTTACAAACCCAAGTGCAAGTTATTTCAAATAATAAAATCTCGGGAGTCCTACGTCAATCTACAGGGAATTGATGAAGAAAAATTCTTTGAGGTAAAGAAAAAATTTGTCACAAAAATAAAGATAATAAAAATTGTTCACCAAAGAAAAAAAAGATTTACTTGGGCTAAGAAATCCACTTTTAGTAATAAATTAAAGACAAGATTATTTCATTTTATAACTCGATTGAAATCCACACATAATGGAGATTCCAATAGAAAAATATAACATTCAAAGTTCATTTAAGATTATATATGTAATAATATAATAATTCCTTTAATTATCCATTAACACCAACACTTATAAATGAGTTCAAGAATTTATTGTGCCAACCTCTTGTCTACAATGAATCAAGATCTCCACTTTACAAGAAAGGTTTCTAAATTAATTAGAAACAAAATACAACACATATAATGACTACTTGATAATACATCATTTAAGCACAAGAAAGAAATTAATTAAAATTTAATATATTACCAAAAGCTTCACTCTTTCACCAAAGCAAAATGAAAATTAGTTACTCATGAACAAGAAGAAAGAAAGAGATAAGAAGAAAAAGATGAACATAACTTCAATTTAGAACAAAGAAAACTACAACAAGAGAAACAAATAACACAATAGCATAATCTTGATCTCTAAGCTAAGATGATCAAAATGATCAGCCAATGCTTACTTTTATAAAGCTTAAGGAGTACAAATGACAATGGAGTTATTTGATGATGACAAGTAAATGCCAACGGAGGTGTTTGATGATGATAAGTGAGTTGGAAATTATTTTGATCTTTGTCTCCCCACTAGCACCAAATGATTCAGTGCTTATCTTATAGATGTTGTCAGAATTGAGCAAAATGGTCTTTATGAAAGTTGTAGATAAGAGTCTTAATTGTCTTTTAGTAAAATTTCAGCTTCTAGAACCATCTACAAGCTGAGATATGACCCAATCACTGCACACTATTCAGGCCCAACTACAGCTTCTCTATTCTGACTTCCAAGCCTAATATGACCTCCAAGACATTCGATCTGACTCTTATGTCTTCATAAAAGTTGTAGAGAATTGTCTTAACTTTCAAATAAAACCAGTTTCAGTCCAAAATCTCTCATATAGCTCAAGATATGGTCTGATGAGTTTGCATAGGTCAAGTTGTCAAGTTTAGAACTCTAGATCTTACTTCAACTCCAATTTAAATTATCCAAACGTATGATTAGGCTCTTCAGGTGTTCATGAAAGTTGTAGAGAATTGTCTTAACTTTCTAACAAGACTAGAATCACAATAAACAAGTATTTGTAACTCAAATTATAGCTAATTTATTGAAAGATGTAATTAAGCAAATTAAGGTCAATTCAAGCAATAATTTCTTCAATGATCCAATTAAACTCGATATCATAAAATATGACAAAACTAACTTAATTAAGCCTAATTGATCCTTAAGATGCCTAGTGAAAGGGTTGTAAAATGTATAAAATATATTGCTATCAGCCGTATTACTCAACATGACTTGGTCGTGTTCCATTCTGTTAAGATTACTAGATTCAGTCTTAATGTATTACTATCGTGGACCCCAACACGGGTAGACAATGTAGCTTACTGAAAAAAAATTTACTTTTTGCAAAAGAAAACACAGGTTTCGTGCAGCTACTGTGCAACAAACGTGTAGCAAATACACACATTCTCGACCAATACATTCTTGTGCAGCAAAAAAAGGGTAAAAGCCCTAAATTTCAGAATTAGGGTTCATAAAAAATTGGGAGAAACAAACATTGTAGGAAGATAAAAAATACCTTAACTATGCTCCGAAAAATCCACAAATCCTAATAATTTAACAACAATGACTGCTTTGATACCACTTGTTAGATATTGATTCTTTAATTCTTTAATCTTTAAAGCAAATTCTAAATGCATACACCCTAGAACAAAATACCATAAGGCCTAGGATCTACATCATGTCAGATTATCATGGATTCTTGGATTTTCATAAATACCTAGATCCATAGCTATTGATCACTAATTGTTGTGGAATCTTTGCGACAATCAATCAAGAACAAGGGGATGGTTTGTGATCTTCCTCAACCAAATCGCCTTAGCTCTTCTATGGGACCGTTGTCTGCAATCGCACCATTCATGTAAATATATGTCAATTTAAGCACCGAATTCAATTAACCTAGGCACAAATCAGTAACCTAACCTCTTCAATTACGTGATTAGTTTAGATCAATCAGTTCTAAGTTTCATCACAAATCTCAATCTTCAGTTCATCACAATACTTAATCTTAAACCAAGATCAAATCAGATCAAACATAAACAGAATCACCATTCATGCATTCAAGATCAAGAGAACAGAAGAAGAAGAGAAGAGGAATTCAAATATAAATCAAATACATTACATAACCAAGGTCTCAAGAATCCAAGCCACAATCTCTTCAAGAGTCCAGAATTGACTAGAAGTGACTTAGCTCTCCATTACAATGAAGGAAAAATATACAAGAACTATGAAAAGCTATTTCTAACACCAAGTGTATGTTGTGTTTAGAGCTCTCCACATGCTTCCTTTTATAGAGGATTCAGAGTAGTAGTAGATGGGTAGATGAGATTAGTAGGTGGAATTAGTAGGTGAGATTGGTAGGTGAGCTTGGTAGGTGAGCTTCCTTGTCTCCGAAAGTATTCATTGCTGAACTCATTGATTTCGTCATTTCTGAGCCAAGTGGTCTTCATGAAAGTTCTAGGAAATTGTCTAAGCTTTCCAATGGCTCTGGAAGCACCCAAAAATTCGTCCTACAGCCCAAGATATGACTCAATTACTACAGACTGTTCAGGACCAGTTTCAGCACCTCTGTTTTGACTTTCAGACCCAATATCTCCATCAAGGAGCCCACACCAAGTTTTGTGCTTGACATGAAAGTTGTACATATGGGTCTTAACTTTCATATTACAAATTTTCAGCCCATTTTATATGCCCAAACTCGAATTATGTTCTGGTTACTACACACTGTTCGGGTTCCAGTCACAAATCCCGTATTCTGATTTCCATGCCCAATTAGCTCCACTAGATGTCTGAAATTGACTTTGAGCTCTTCATCAAAGTTGTAGAGCTCTCTCTTATCTTTCCTACAAGGTAAAATTCATAATTATCAGACATTTAGAACTCAAGATATGGCTAAAATACAGAAACAGTGTAAGACCCGAATAATGCTGAAAAAATTAATTAAGTCCGATTCGAGTTCAAACTTACAAAACATAATCAAATTCAGTCAATTAAGTACATGAAGAGTGTAAATGACTAATAATGAGGGTTTCTTAATGAATAAAATATGTGATTATCAAATTCCCCCATACTTAGCTTTTTGCACTCCTGGGCAAAACATATAAAACTAAAGTTAGAAGACAAAGACAAACGACACAAACTTAAAAGCTAAAAACTCTAAAGGACTCAATGAAGCAAGAAGAGCAACAAGAAATTCAAGGGATCAAAGCATAAATGAGGTAAGATTTCTTCACATCTCAAATCAACAAGCAAGGAAACTTCCGTTGAAAAGAATGAATTAAGAATGATGGATCTTCACAAGATTCCCTCTCAATCTCTCAAGTGTTTAAAAGGTAGGTATTTCACTCAATTCAACCCATGAAAATTACACTACCATAAGCTTGCTTATCTTCTACTTCTCCACTACTCAAAACACATGCACACACAAATCATAAGGACTTTATTCAAGGTTGTAGTGAGGTCAAGGTAACAGAAGAAGATAAAATAGATATGAGAAGATAAATACCAAAGAGAATAAAAGCGAATGAGAATTGAGTTCAAATAACAAGTATAAAAGTTCATCTCAACTCTAATGTATATCCCTTTACATATTCATTTCCCAATCCTTTCTCTCTCTCTTTTTTTATATATATATATGAACATAACTATATACATACATTTTTTTGGCACTCTTTCTTTTCTTTTCTTTTTTTTTTTTCAACAACCATTTTGTACACACACCCCCCACACTTGTTCAAAAACTCATCCATTAACCAGGCTAATGTTCTTTTATTCCCTAAGGTAAAGTAAGAACACGATTTTTCATTTAAGGCACATAATGAGCTAGAAACAAGGAATGGTCAAATAAGCTCAAAGGGGTTAAGCAAAGGAAAATATACAAGGTTGGCAGGAATCAGAGAATTTTCGAGAGGTCAAAAGAGTGTTTGATATCATATTGAAAACAAGGTTGGCTATTTGGTTAAACTAACTAAGAAAGAGGGCCTAAATCATGTTCATGCATGCAAGTGAAATGTAGCCTCAAAAAGAATCAAAGCAAGTTCTAGAGTGGTCATTAACATGAGTGAAAATCACACAAGAAAGAAGAGAATGACATAAATGTTGAATCCATCCATTAGGCTCAAAATCTCACAAGGTATGCATCCATCAAACTCAATTCATCAATTCAATCATCCATCACCAAGCATATCAGTTCAAGAAGGGAGAAAAATTATTCAATCATGCAATGAACCTCTTTTTTTTTTTGAATTTTTTTTTGAATTTTTTTTTGAATTTTTTTTTAACAAACGAAAAGAAACAGAAACATGCTAAAATTTACACCTTCGAGATCCCCGGCAACGGCGCCAAAATTTTGACGAGCGCCGAACTCAGTCAAAATTATAACCGAAGTTATTACCTAAACTTGTAGTATAGTGAACAACACCGGATCGTCTCCTCAAGGATCGTAGATGCAATTTGATCAAATCAAGTGAAAGTTAGAAAAAGGGGGTTTTGATGGTTCAAGGATCGCAGATGGATGGATTTAAAGAGAAATAACAATTAAAAGAACATCAATTCAGAAATCTATCCGAGATTGGGTGGATTCAATCATAGACCTTTCAACAAACACCTGAAATACATTTGAATGGTTAACTTGGATCTAACCGAGATCTCTCGCATCAGATCCAGAATTCATACTAGACAATCGTCGTAATTCAATTGACAAGTGATAAACACAAATCTGCAATCGCATTCATTCATGTAAATATATGTCAATTTAAGCACCGAATTCAATTAACCTAGGCACAAATCAGTAACCTAACCTCTTCAATTACGTGATTAGTTTAGATCAATCAGTTCTAAGTTTCATCACAAATCTCAATCTTGATCATCACAATACTTAATCTTAAACCAAGATCAAATCGATCAAACATAAACAGAATCACCATTCATGCATTCAAGATCAAGAGAACAGAAGAAGAAGAGAAGAGGAATTCAAATATAAATCAAATACATTACATAACCAAGGTCTCAAGAATCCAAGCCACAATCTCTTCAAGAGTCCCGAATTGACTAGAAGTGACTTAGCTCTCCATTACAATGAAGGAAAAATATACAAGAACTATGAAAAGCTATTTCTAACACCAAGTGTATGTTGTGTTTAGAGCTCTCCACATGCTTCCTTTTATAGAGGATTCAGAGTAGTAGTAGATGGGTAGATGAGATTAGTAGGTGGAATTAGTAGGTGAGATTGGTAGGTGAGCTTGGTAGGTGAGCTTCCTTGTCTCCGAAAGTATTCATTGCTGAACTCATTGATTTCGTCATTTCTGAGCCAAGTGGTCTTCATGAAAGTTCTAGGAAATTGTCTAAGCTTTCCAATGGCTCTGGAAGCACCCAAAAATTCGTCCTACAGCCCAAGATATGACTCAATTACTACAGACTGTTCAGGACCAGTTTCAGCACCTCTGTTTTGACTTTCAGACCCAATATCTCCATCAAGGAGCCCGAACCAAATTTTGTGCTTGACATGAAAGTTGTATATATGGGTCTTAACTTTCATATTACAAATTTTCAGCCCATTTTATATGCCCAAACTCGAATTATGTTCTGGTTACTACACACTGTTCGGGTTCCAGTCACAAATCCCGTATTCTGATTTCCATGCCCAATTAGCTCCACTAGATGTCTGAAATTGACTTTGAGCTCTTCATCAAAGTTGTAGAGCTCTCTCTTATCTTTCCTACAAGGTAAAATTCATAATTATCAGACATTTAGAACTCAAGATATGGCTAAAATACAGAAACAGTGTAAGACCCGAATAATACTGAAAAAATTAATTAAGTCCGATTCGAGTTCAAACTTACAAAACATAATCAAATTCAGTCAATTAAGTACATGAAGAGTGTAAATGACTAATAATGAGGGTTTCTTAATGAATAAAATATGTGATTATCAATTATGCTCCTGCAATGAACGTAAGATCTGCGCAGCAGCTTCTCGAGCGGCATCGTCACTAGTTAAACTGAATAAACACTCTGCAATATCTGCCTATGAAATAAATAAAAAAAATATGTCATTATAATCACTACAAAATATATATAATAATTGGCAAATTGGTAAAAAACTTACCACATTCCCAATAGTTGCACCGGTGGTAGACATCCAGCGTCTGGTAATTCTTTTATACCAATGCATGTACTCAGAACGCGAGGTGAGCGGTGCTTGCAATGGGGTTCCCCTAACAAGCTTCTCTCTTTGATTATACCATGCTACTATGTAAACAACATGTGTAGCTGACCATTTCTCATCATGTCTACCTGCTAATATAATTGAGTGCAAACTGTCAGGCTGGTGCGGTCTCCGTGGTATGGGCTGGTCAAGACCAAATTGGCGCATCACTTGGTTTGGCTGGTGCCACTCAAGAATGTGAAAACATATAAGAGGGACAACTGCTAGTGCTATGTCTCTACCAGCCACACAAGTCGGTGGAAGTGATGTGACCCTCTATTCTGTGTAAGTTGCTATATAATTTGCAAAATGATATGTACATAGATTTAAGAAGCCATATACATAAGTAATTAATTCAAATTAATATAAAATAATACATACCTCATCATTCTTATGTTGGTCAAAGAACCGACGATAATATTCAAGTACGCTGGTCACAGTATTACTTAAAACTTTATACTTGCACCACCTATTTATGAATCAAAGTGTTATGAATGTAAGTGAGAAATAAAGCAAAGTAAGCAATTGAGCAAAGAAATGTAAATAAATGATATGAAAAGAACTTACTGCTAACCTAATGGACGTAATCGACCACGATCAGCAACATAGAACACATTGGGTTCAGCATGGTTCGCCAATGAAAGGGCATGTTGGGGGAATCTATATCATGCACAATACTGCAGTAAGATGCAAGCTCTTCCAATCTCGCGCACCTGGTAGTCTGTAGCTTTGCAAAGCTCTCTATACAAGTACGCCAAGACTGCAGACCCCCAACTGTATGTCCCGACAACAACAAAGTCCTCAAACAATGGAAGGAATATCAAGTACATAGACTTACCAGTATGATCTGGGCATAAGAAACCCTCAATCACCCTAAGTACGTAATGTCGTGCACGCTGCTGCACCTACTCATCAGAAACATCGTTTCCGAACTCTGTAACAGTTGGCTGCCATAGATATGTCATATCAATGCGTCTACTAGATATGAGCGATGGAGTCTCATCAATCCCCAACAACCAACAACATCGATCTAGCTAAACAGTTCGGTGGGTAAGGCCAGTAATACCAGCGCCGTCGATAGCAAGACCCGATATGATACCGATGTCCTCTAATGTAATCGTGCACTCTCCGGTATGCATGTGGAATATATGTGTCTCCGAGCGCCATCTCTCAACTAATATATTGATCAAGGAGTGATCGATGTTGCAGTAGCCTATATGGTCAACCCTCGAGAAGCCAGCTAGCTCCAGATATGGAAGAATGTATGCAGGTGAGTCCATATGTTTTGTTTTCTGAACGTCTGATATGCAAATGTCGGTCCTCGTGTCCTTACCAAACATGCTGAGACATATGGTACTCCTGCAACTCCAAAACTGATCCATCCTCTGGGCTTGGGTTTACACAGAAAGCCATCTATCATGTTGTATGCCAAAAAAACAACAACAATTAGTGTGACAATATGAAAAATAATATATACTATTTGTTACCAACTATAGAAAATAAGGCACAATTAAAAGTAACAAAGAATCATATTATATGGGAGTAATGAAGTCACGCTCATAATCAGCTAACATATATTAATAGTACTTGAATACAACATCATAATGGAGTAATACACAAATTATATTTATCCAAAATACACATTGATGGTTGGCTAATATAAGAATCTGACAATAAAAATATGTCCTAGATCAACTAGATGACCCTTCTCCATCATCTCTAAAGGAGCTCGATTCACCGGCACGACATATGCGAGAATTATGTCCAAGTTGATGGCATTTTCTACACATTTGTCCCGACCCTACTTCCCACCAATCCATCTCATTCTTGAGTCGGGTTGATTTTGGTCAACCTTTAGATCTAAGCAATGCACGATTAGACACCAAAGTTATGTCAGGTCCTGCAGGCCACCATGGTTCAGCCCGAACTGGTTCAAATTCAAACTTGTAAGCTCTGTAAATGTTTTCCATCCTGTAAACCCTATGCATATACTTGAATGAGTCGAGTGACACTAAAGCACACACTGCAATAGCATGAGAGCATTGAAAATGCAATGCTTGAAACACTCCACACTCACACTGGCCTTCTTGCAGGTTTAAAGTATAAGAAAGTCTACCTTGCTGTGTCACATGGTTTAAAGCCTCTTCAACCATGAACTTGGTGTCCTGCATATCATATCAGTGATCTTGGTGTGAGCTTGCCTTTGCCATTTTCATTCTCTATTGCTTCAATAAATCATCATTTCATTCATGCCCATTAACGATTTTCTTATTCACCTTATCTTTCCGCTTGACAAAGTATTCTACTAATTTGGTACATGTCAATTGAACCAATACAGTTATAGGTAGATTTCTGCTACCCTTCAACACTCCATGATGCACTTTGACAAATTGGTAGTCATATGACCAAATCTGTGGCCACCATCATACGCCAAACTTCATTTTTTCTTTTGGAATTGCATTAATCCAATTTGCCATCTCGGTAGTAGCTGTCAACTTCTCCAGCCTAGCATCAAACTTCATTGCAATTAGTTCATACTCTGATACAAGACATAGATTGAGTTGGTATTAGGAGCAAAGTATTAGTATAATAAATTAGAATACAAGTTAAAAATTTTGAGTAACTGTGTTAATCAAATATCTTTTCAGCTCCTTATTCTGGAATCTGGAGTTAAAATTGGAACCAATGTGCCGTATGCAGAAGACATGACACGCATTCGGTAGCTGCCATCCAAGATGTGAATTTTCCATTGAATGTAAGATGACTTTATGTCAATCAGATATCAAGCACAATTCCTTTTGTTGTGTGACATGCTCCCGAAGGTGGGCTAGGAACTAACTCCAGGTATCCTTTGTCTCCCTTTCTATAATGACAAATGTAATTGGCAGATATTTTCTATCTCCATCTTGGGTTGTTTCAATCAACAACTTACGACGATATTTGCCATACAAATGAGTAGTATCAATATGAACAATGGGTTTGCAATATCGGAAGCCAGCAACACATGATCTAAATGTCTAGAATAACTGAGAAAACACTCTTTTTGAACGATCAAGTAGGTTATGCACAAAATATTCCTCGTCTTGCAACTCTACCACTATGCCTTTCATGTCTTTTCTCATGACCGCTAGCCATCTAGGCAACACTTCATAAGATTTGTCCCAATCCCCGAAAACCTTCACAATAGCCAATTGTTTTGCCTTCCAAGCTTTCCGATATGAAACTTGATAACCAAATTGACTTCAAATCCTCTCAACAATTAAGCATATAGGTGCATCGGGTTTTGATCTAACCATCTCCAAAATGCAATAACAGATCATACATGAGTCCAACTTGCGGTGATCTAATGACACAATTGGGTTGACGCAGCTGTGAAGTCCATTATATTTTGTAATTTGCCACACATTCAACCTCTTACTTTGTATGACTCTAACTCTCCAATTACAACCTTCGTCAAATCTAGTGCACTTAGTAGTTAGTCTTTGTGAATCAAATCTTCAATCTTGTAATCCTGATGCCTGCGAATCACATAATGTTTAAGGGTTGACTTCATTACATCTTTTGATGGAAACTGCAAACCCTGATATAATTCATCATTTATGCTTCAAGTCCCACGACGATCTAATTTAGACAAGTTATCAGGATTCTCCAATGCATCCCAATTGATCTAAGAGAATTGAGGCATGATGACACAAACACATATTTAGGGCCTGAAGGCATAACCATAGATTCAAGGGCAATGATAATGGATGGTCTTCTTCTTCTAAATTTTCTTCAACATCAAAGTTTTTTGCCTCTATGTCAGTATCCGAATCATCAGCCTCAGTTATATATTCTCTATCTTCACTTGTTTCCCAAACTGTATATCTGACAAGTGGGTTATCAACTTCAACCATTCCACCACCAATAACAATCATACTACATGGCCCAACTGGATTAGAAAGACTAACTTGAGATTCTGTTTCACTAGGAGCTTCAACATGCTCTTCATGCCCACTTGTTTCTGCCTCAACATACAACTCCATCGAGGTCATGTTTGGAGTTTGAGAGAAGCAATCTATCATATATTTTACATTATCATCGTCTTCTAACCCTAAACCTATCCATCTCCATGGATTGTAGCACTGTGGACATCGATAGACAACCTTTGTCACATATACATTTGCATGGAGCCTCAACTTTTAATGGATCTTATTTTTTAAGCCATCCAAAGTCATATTGATTGTGATAACAATAGGCCTAGGGGGAGAACCTTGATACATGACACCCTCTTCACCTTCATACATTGTCCTATTGAAGTAAATGATCACATTAAGGGGCTTTTCCATTTTAATCTCACTTCTGAAGAATAACAATTCAACACAAGCAATCAATTTATATGTGTCAATTATTTTACGTACAAATAACTTCCTAAGCGCTTCTAATTTGAATTAAACTACATTTAATTAATTAAAACATGTTAAGTACTAAAAAAAATCATACTATTATTTTATGTACAATTAATTCATACAATTCACATTACGTATCATATTAATCACATTATTAATCAGTCAAAAAAAATAATTGTAAAACCATTAAATACGTATCAAATAACATAAATATATAATTAACGTTAATATAATAGCCAACAAATTATAAACAAAAAATATTCAAATATTAAAATAAATACTTATATATAAAGAATAATATCTGAATGATCAAAAGACACCAATTCTAGCAGCAATAGAGAGTTGAGAGAGTTTAGAGAGAGAGAATTTGTAGAGAGAGATAGAGAATTGAGGAAATGAGGTGAATGACATGCATGGAGGAGGGGGTTGGTTATATATATAGGTTACGTTAACAAGCTAGGAGAATTTGCATAGGTTGAGCCAAAGGGTTTGGCGTATTCAATGTTCTGGGCCAACTAGCATGCGCCAAAGAGGGTGACACATCCTACGTGACCCAAAAATATTTAAAAATATCACATTGGACTAAAGTGTGGCAGTTGGGTAATTAGTTTCAAAAGGGAGACATTTTGGTAAATTGTTTAAAAAATGACATTTTGGTAATTAGTTTTGCCACTAATGACAATTTAGTAAAAAATCTCATGTATTAGGATGAGTTTGATTGAATAATTTGCCATGACATAGTGCTTATTTCTTACAAAAATTAATGAGCTAAGCGAAAAACTACAATAGTGGTCCGCCCGATACCACGTCTTAACCCAAAACTTTAAAACAATGAGTCTCTAAGTCTTCTCACTTATATACTCTTCACTTAACACATTTTTTTTACTAATGTGGGACTTCAATCAAGTGTGAGCATTAGTATGCTCCCCGTCAAGAGAAAACGATTCCGAATATTTACAGGGTTATCAACTAAGACTCAAGTCTTGTTAATGTGCTTCACAACATGGGTTATGGTCAAACCCAAGTACTAACCACCTTCTCTAATAGTAGTTGAGTGATAAGTTACAATAGTGAGTCTAACGTCACATCTTAACTCAAAATCTTAAGGCAATGCGTTTATAAGTTTTCTTGCTTATATACTATTCACTTAACATATTCTTTATCAATGTGAGACTTTAATAATTACACTTGAATTTCTAACAACATCATTTAATCTCCTTCTATTTGTTACTTTTAATCCCATTTAATTGAGTGAATAGACATATGGATGGAGATTAAGTGAGGTTAGAGACAAATGTTTGAACCAAAGGTTGAAGTCAAATTTTATTCGTTGAAAATTATAAAATTAGTTTCTATATGGTGTTATTTATTTTTACACCTTATGTATTGGTTTATCTACTCATTAGTCCTTGCTCATCTTGTTATCCAAAGACTCAACTGCTGGAAAACTCCATGTGAGTTGCTGCTAGCACCACCACCAAGTGCTGCATCCTAGTGCCGTTGGACGGTAGAGTGACGACAATTACGCCGGCAAAGGAGGCGACCTCTTTTTGGGCCAACAAACATTTGGAAGAAAGCTCAGAGCTTTCTCAGAGCTTTCTATGTTGTTTCTTTCTTTCAATCTCAATTTCTCCCATAGTCTTATTAGTTCCTCTTCTTAAATTTTGAAATTGTGTGGGTTTATATCGTTTCTGATCTAATTGAAACTCTTCATCATCTACTTTCAAGAATCGGCTTTTTTCTTTGTCAAATTAAGATATACGCAATACCATTATCTTGTATTTTCCATTTGTGTTTTGGTTGGACGGAAGCCATTGTTTGTGTTCTTGGAGTGCCAAATCACATGACATATGCAACACGAAGGACTTTTGAGTGCCAGTACATTAGATGCTGGAAAGAGCTTGCAAATGGAGGAAAAGCATTTTCCTGTTAAAAAGTTCAATATATATATATAGGTCATATCTAATTAGAAGAGTTTTTATTGTGAGAAGAGTAAATCTTGACTATACAATTATACATAAATGATCAAGATTAAAAATTACTTAAAAGTTATGTGACTACTTAAAAAAGTCATATGTATTTATATTCTAATCTTGACCATTTAAATAAGATTAATAATCAACACGTAATACTCTTATTTTTTATAATAAATATTCTTATAATAATATATATATATATATAATATATATATATATATATATATATATATATATATATATATATATATATATGCGCTAATATATGACAAGCTCCTTTTGTAATTGTTGGTGTACGTGACTTCACCATCTTAAAACCCGTTGACAACTCCTTCCCATTGAAATTTGTCATACCAAAAATTCCATAAACTAAATTTTTAACTCTTTTAATTTCATTTTTTATTAGTGAAGTTATTGATAAATTAGTTTTATAAGATAAAAATTACTTTTACTTGTTCATATTAAATTTTTAAAATTTTGATCAAGAATAATTTATTTAAATTCTATCATTTTTAATATTTTCATTAAATAAAAATATTTAAAATTTCAATAAATAACCAATCTTGTCCCTTTGCGCCAAATCATCCTTAACAACTTAATTCACCCATTTTTAAAGTTCCCAATTTCTATACTTTTCTTATCCATTATTTTGTTGAGACTCCTTTTATATTCTCAACATAAGAGATTTGTCCAAGGATGCTCAAATGTGTCTGTTTATTAAGAACAGTGTCCAACATGTGTCTTCACGTGCATGTGCACGCCTTATTATGCCTTCAGCTCCAAAAGTACATTGACGTTAAAGTCATTCTGTACGTCATGCGGGGGAACGAGCAATATTCAATTTGGGGTAAACCTACATGATTTGGGTTTAAAGTGAGACACAATTTGATAATTTCTTTTTGACTCATAGGCTCAATGCTTAGAGATGCTTTTGTTAACATCTAGCAACAAGTCCAACGAGTCCAACGAAGAGAATTGATGTCAAATTAAAAGCTTAGAAACAAAATAGCGAAAAAAAAGTTTCTTTGAGACCAAATTGAAATTTGGGATTACTCCGGTACAAATTTGTTTTTTTAAGCGTACATTGACAGTTTCTAAATTAAAAATAGTTATTTGACAAAATTTTGTATCTTCAGCTTCTAATTCGGTTGCAGGAGCTTATGTTCATGAACGGAATGGTTCCGTTTTTCTTTTCCTCCTCCTTCTGCCATGTTAATGGATGAGTTTCTGTGCTGCGTTTTTTGTATAATGATTTAATGAACCCCCTTCAAGCACAAGGGATGCAAGACAATATTTTATATATTTTAGAATATACAATAACAGAACCTAAAAAAGAGTGATTGAGATAATAAGTAACCTTAATCTATTGAAACAATGATGTAAATTTAAATTTAAAAGAAGTAACTCTATTCGAGAATATGTAATATTTGTGTTTTTGCCGTCAAATAAAAATTAGTTAATGAACGGTTCAATGAAATTAAACATTTGGGATATCTCATGACAAAAAAAAATCCATCTCCATATTTACTTAAAAGTTAAAACGATACTCCTTAGAAAAAAAAAAAGGTTAAAACGATACTGAAAAGGTAATATTTGAACAGCATTAATTAATAATGATAATAATTTGTGCCATTGAGTGTTTGGAGAGAGAGAGAGCAAATTCCGTACTTGTGTTGTGAATGACACAAGGAATTTCTGCTGAATTCTCCGGTATTGAGGTGTCGGTAAGTATATCTTTAAGGTAAAAGTGAAAATTTGATTATTTTAATAATTAATTATATTTAGATATATTAATTAAAAAATTTAAATTAATTTATTTTATTTAAATAATATAAAAAATTATTTTTATATATTAAATTATTTAAATAAATATAAAATAATTAAAAAATATTTAATTGATTAAAAAAATTATTTTATTAAAACTAAAATAATATTTATATATTATTATTAAAAATAATTTTAATAATTTTTTTAAAAATAACTCAAATTTTAGTTGAATTACCAACAGCTTTTTTCGACCAATAAAAGCTGTTGTTTTTTCTATATTAATTGCCAAACACGTGGAATGGACAACAATTTTTTTGTTGAAAAAAAACTGTTGAATGATATAAAAAAGCCCTACCAAACATGCTATAAATAAATCTGATGACAACCTCTTGCCATAATATGATAATATATTATATGTAAATATGATGATTTTAAAAAAAATCAACATATAAGTATGACAATATATTAAATAAAATACATATTTATATATGCAAAAAAAGATAAAAAAAATTAAATTTATTCACTTATTATCACTTCAGCCGAAGTTTTATGCGTTCTTTAACTCATTTGGAGATTAAAAAAAGTATGTTATTCTCTGTGATGATTTTGAGGAAAGTAAGATTATAAGAATAAAAATATGTTTTAAAAAATATAATTATTGAAAAAGGAACGTGAATCCATATCTTAGATTTTTTGAGTTTTAATATTTTGAGAGTAAAGCATCTCTATAAAAAAAAATACTAAAAATATGAATGCAAAAATATTATACGAGTATCAATATCGAATACAAATATAATACGGATACACAATTGATTTTGAAGTATCCGTGCATCAAAGGTCCTTGCTAATGTTTGAATTTCGAAGGCTTGTTTTTTATATGCATAATCAAAAGCCACAATTTTTCTCTCCGTTGTTCACAAGTTTCTGAAAAATAGTGAAGGGGAATACTAGGAAAAATATCAAAAGAATACCCATGAATTTTGTTTCTCTAATCTTGAATATTCCTCTACTTTTTACTTCACCAACTCCAAGTGAACCTAAAAGTTATACAAAGGTAATGGTTCTGAGAATCTGAGCCTAGCCATTCACCATATTTTCGATATGTTATACTATAGTGCAGGTAAAGTAACCTCGTAGCACCAATCACAATGAATTTTCAGTTTCCGAAAACCTACAATGTATTGGTTTTAGATGCCAACCTCAGTCACCTCCTTAACCTGTTCAATGTCTTTAACCATATTCATACCAGAAAAATCTCACTCTTTAACATTATTTTATGTCTCCAAGCTATGAACCACGGACACTTCAAAAGAAGACACATAAACATATACTATTAGACACTCGTGTCAAACACAACACAACTTTAAATCTTGACCGAATATTTTGAATTTTATCGTATCACAATGTCCGCAGCCTATCACGTTGTGTGTTTGTGTGTGTGTTCATACTTCATAGTCAAAGAATATACTTAAATGGCCAAACACCAAAATACACGAACTTCAAAATGTTTAGGTTTGAATCATATAATATCACCTAAACTCCAATGAAAAAAAATGAAAAAATGGCTTCATGCGAATGCTGATATATAATAACGAACAAAAAATGAAAAGCATCAGCAAGCTATATTTGGTTATACAGATAAGGCATGATGCGTGCAATATTGCACTGGCATGGGTGGTGGGCGTTCTTTTTCCATGGTAATGGCGCTTGTCAACTTAGGATATCAATGGCCAATGTGACATGTCCATATCTAATCTACCTTTCTTCCTTAGCTTTAACATTCATTATAATAATTTTAAATTACGGTTGCGGTGATGGTTGCAGTTATATTGCATTTACCATAATTATAGACAATAACAGAAAAATACAATCGATGCAATTACAATTGCAGTCTCGATGCAGTTGTAAAGACTATTAAAATCACAATATTACAGTCACAATTGTAGTTGCGAACCACAATTTAAAACCATATCCATTATAATTATTCTTCTTTTGTCTAGTTTTCAACACCATCCTTTCCACTACTTGCATCATTTCTATTATATTCTTTGTAATTTTATGTGCTGCCCTCTCATCTTTCATCCTTGGAAAGTCCTACAAGATCTTTACTTTTTTATGTAAAAGTTGCAAGTACTTGGAGGCACATCCATGTAGGCTTCTTTTTTGCTTTGATGGGAGACCTTCGTTGCTGAAATTGATTAGCTGCTTTGTTATTCATAAATCATATTTTTAGCTCGTGATTGGTACCAAAGGTGAAAAATAGAAAAGAAAGTAAAGGTATAAAAGTTTGGACTTTTATAGTCCTGATACATGGTTGAAATTTCTTTTTTAACACCCCCTTCATTGCATTGGAGTTTTAAGCAAGCATATATAACAGAATACAGAAGATGCCAATTCAGTAGTAAGTAGTTATTTTACATGCCAAAATCAAATAGTGTATAAAAACACGGGAACCATGTCTTCCCCAAGTCCAATCCTACTCCACATCAAAGCATATTAATAAATATTAACGACTTTGTACAATTATACTTATCACTTGTCACAAGTTATATGCTTGGATAATTTAACTCTCTCGTCCTGTTCTCCCTGTAGGATCTCAAATCCCATCTGGCTAACCGCAAATTGTTGTTCTTAGATTGCTTTAGAAAACTAAGCATTGCTTTAAAATTATTGATGGTCTGCATGCATGGACTCACTCTTCAAATAAATCAATCCTATGATGTGATAGCCTCACCATATAAAATACTCATGACCAGCTATGTGTGCAATACAAAACAATAACCTTCCTCACATGTACAAGTATGAGCATATAAAGGCAGGTTTGAAGCCCGAGGAGCCTCTAAAGCAGTTAAGAGTGTTGGCTATAGTTACTTGCAAGTGAAGTTGGGGAGAGGGGGATATTGGGATAGTCATAGTCCATGCTATTACCTAAACAGCTGGATGAGAGTCAAAATGTACAAAATAAATTATGATCCCCAAGAATCCTGTCTCTGAACAGCTTGTGTAGATCCAAAATATTCACTCTCAAAGAGTGTGAGAAAGCCTTTTTTAGGCCATTCCATGTTAGAGTTGAGTGGTCATGAGCACAGCAGAAATGATGGCTAAGCTCCACCTGAGAGCTTTGGTCTTTTTCCTCTGGCTGTTTGTCCCCTTATCACTGGGAAATGACCTGCTGAGCTGTGAGACAACATCCCCAGATGCTTCTGGCTACCGTTGCAATGGAAATGAGTCACAGAGCCAATGTGAAACATTTGCACTCATTTATACAAATTCATACTACTCATCCCTCTTCAACTTGACCTTTTACTTGGGAATCAACCGTTTGCTAATAGCAGAAGCAAATGGGTTCTCTGTTGAAACTGAGTACTTCTCACAGGATCACCCTCTTTTAATACCAATTGATTGCAAATGCAAAGGCGGCATCTTTCAGGCTGAGTTAACCAAAACTACTACCAAAGGGGAGAGCTTTTATGGCATTGCTCAATCACTTGAAGGCTTGACAACATGCAAGGCAATATGGAACAAGAACCCGGGTGTGTCACCATGGAATCTTGATGATAAAATCAGATTGCTGATCCCATTTAGATGTGCCTGCCCATTTTTATCTGAAGTTAGCCCTGAACCAAGACTTCTGCTTTCTTATCCAGTTAAAGAAGGTGATACAATTTTCAATTTGGCTTCAAAGTTCAATATTACTATAGAAGCTATTATTTCTGCAAATCACATATCATCTGAAGGTTTTAGATCTGAAAAACTTACACCCTTTACCACTCTTCTGATTCCACTCAATGGGAAGCCTATTCTTGGTTCTCTGGCTAAAACCAGGGAACCCAATTCAGGTTTTCCACCAACCAGCATCCCAGTAATTAGTCCATACAAAAAGTCAAAGTCAAATATGTGGAAGACTGGATTGTATACTGGGCTAGCTGGGGTTGCAGTTGGAGTCTTCATTGCTTTTGTAGCAGTCTTCTTTTTGGTCATATTGAAGATAAAAAAGAAGGAAGAGAATTCATGTAAAGAAAGTGATGTGGAGCTACAACATCTCAGTTTTAGTGTAAGAACAGCCAGTGAAAGCAAAGTTTCATTTGAGGGATCTCAGGACCACCTTGATGGGAAAATTATTGATGCCACACCTCTTAAGATGTTGCTGGAGACATACACTATTGGAGAGATGTGGAAAGCAACTGAGAACTTCAATTCAGACAATCACATTGAGGGATCTGTGTATCATGGTCGTCTAAATGGGAAGAACATGGCAATCAAAATTACAAAGACAGAGACAGTATCAAAGATAGATTTTGGACTTTTCCATGATGCACTTCACCACCATCCTAACATACTTAGATTTCTTGGAAGGTGCATGACAGAGGGGCCAGTGTCATTTTTGGTTTTTGAGTATGCCAAAAATGGATCTTTGAAGGATTGGCTTCATGGTGGCTTGGCCATCAAGAACCAGTTCATTGCTTCCTGCTATTGCTTCTTGACTTGGAGCCAGAGGCTCAGGATCTGTCTTGATGTGGCCATGGCCTTGCAGTATATGCACCAGGTTATGAATCCAAGCTATGTGCATAGAAATGTGAAGAGCAGGAACATCTTTTTAGATGAAGAGTTTGGTGCAAAGATAGGAAATTTTGGGATGGCATGGTGTGTTGAGAATGAAACTGAGGACACACATTTCTATTCAATCAATTCTGCATCTTGGAGTCTGGGTTATTTAGCCCCTGAATATGTGCACCAAGGTATAGTTTCCCCAAGCATTGATATCTTTGCTTATGGAGTGGTTTTGTTGGAAGTTTTATCTGGCCAAACACCTATAAGCAGAATCAATGATAAGGGGGAAGGAAGTGTTTGGCTTACAGATAAAATCAAGTTCATTTTGAAGTCAGAAAATGTGAATGAACTAAGGGAGTGGATAGACAGTGCATTAGGTGAGAACTATTCATTTGATGCAGCTGTGACAGTGGCCAATATTGCTATAGCTTGTGTGGAGGAAGATGCTTCTTTGAGACCAAGTGCAGGGGAAGTTGTTGAGAAGCTATCAAGATTGGTGGTAGAGGAATTACCAGAAGGGGAGCAGCACATGCTGATGAGTGAAAGCTCATGCAAACCTCTGGTGAAAACATTCTGTGAATAATCCATTGAAGGGCACAAACATAGTAGAACCAGTAATCCTAGTTTCAGGTAATTAAATTCAGTATCTTTGGTCCTTGGATCTTGCTATGTAGTTGGGTCTCTTTCGACATATGTAATTATTATTATCACAAAGCATAATAAGACACAGATGGTGCAGTTTCTCATTGTGTTATTTCTTTCCTGAGATATAAAAAGTCACTATACAACTAAGTTATTTATCAGTGGCTACAAACTCAGTCAGTGAAGCATTTGTTTTTTATTCTCTCATTGTCGCTATGCTTCATCGGAGACACATCTATTTTGATTGATTGAATCAAAGAATATCAATTACTGATCGAGAAAGATAAGAACACCCAATTAATATTTGAATTATAACGGCATTTCAACAGCTATTTTATTGTTTATCCTACTCTGGAGGCATATTTTTCTGACAATGCGGCCGAATATTGATGTCTATGACATAGATGCTATCTGTATCATGCATCTATCTGCATGTGATCAGAGAAGGATTCATTTCAGGATTCACAAACTGTTCAAATGTAATAATTGAAATTTCTCTGGCTAGAGAGATCATATGATTGGAACCTGCAATGCAGGGCCAAAAGCCTGACGACCCTCAGGCACTAATGCCACAAAAGTAATATGTAAATGTATTCATTAATTAATGATATATAATATATGCTGCTCTAAAATTTAATATTTAAATGACCAAATCATTTTTTGCTTCACGTAATTTTCATTATATAATAAAAATTCATTTCAGCAATGATTGCAAAAGAAATTCTGGAATCAGCTAAATTTGTTGTTGTTTTTTTTTTTTTTTCTTTTCATTCTTTTTATTAAGGTGTTTGGTTTATTTTTTATTTTTATTTTCAGTTGTTATGTTTTTAGTCATAATTATAAAAATAATACTTTATTTTCATTTTGTTTGTTTTTTATTTTCAAGATTTTGTAAAAGAAATAGGGAAAGAAATCTCAAAAACAGAAAATAAACAAAGTAAAAATAATATGACATTTTTATAATTATGAATAAAACTACATCAATTAAAAATAAAAATAAAAAACAAATCAAACATCACCTAAATTTCGTTTCCAAAAGGCTAGTAACTTGTATTATAACCCATCCTCTTAGTCCACTCTTCATCATCCAATTCCATATTCATAACAAATATCATGTTCTTTTGGTTTTCAAGGATATTCCCATATCTTTTGTGTGAGATTAATCTCTTTAAATATGGAGTTATACAATTAGTTCATCTTCACAAATGATGTCTTTAGAACTTGAAG
Source organism: Ormosia emarginata (assembly GCA_029884605.1). Lineage (NCBI taxonomy): Eukaryota > Viridiplantae > Streptophyta > Magnoliopsida > Fabales > Fabaceae > Ormosia > Ormosia emarginata. The sequence continues at coordinate 11,516,677 of JAQQTP010000057.1, forward strand.
TTTTGTCTTATTTTAAGAGTGTAATTCAACAACTCTTATATTTTAACATCAAACAGTATATATATTTTTTTTCACACTTCATCTAATATCATTTATTATATATATAATTTTTATCACTTTTTCTCACTCAATCATATTGCTTTAAAAAAATATAAATAATACCGACATCCCTTTAAAATGTAAGATAATTATTTTTCATTCACTTATCATTACACTTAAAATATCCAATTCCAACCTACGAAATTCCAAAAGCTAAGACAGTCAAATGGCAATTCTCACTAAATTCAAGTATAAATTTTGCTGTTCTGCCGAAACGACAGTTGGTTACAAGTATACACACAAGTAGATTTTTTTCTTTCAAGTGTTAAGTAGAAAATTGATGACTATTAATATTTTTTTATAAAAGATAATAACACATAATTAATTTTAAATTCACATAAAAAGTCATAAGGGTAACCCTTTGTTTGTTTCAAGAGAAAATGAGTAGAAAGAAAATAGGAGGAGAGAAAATAAGAAGAATATTTCATTTTCTCTCGTTTAGCAGTAGAAAGAAAATAGGAAAGAAAGAAAATTTTACCGCGGGATCCACACAAAAAATTTTATTGCCGTTGGTGTGCAAAAAATGGGAGAGATTGTGTGATAGTTATGTTAAATTATCCTTATACCCCCCCTCTCTTCTTTCCTCGCATCCAGTCGTGGGATGTCAATGACCGTCTCTCTTCCGGCACTCCCGCCGCCGTCGCTGCCGCTGTCTCTCCTCTCATCCAACAGTGCGGCGTCCTTGCTCTGTCGTTGTCGTGCCGGTCAGATCCAGTTGCTTTGCTCAGATCAAGGCCCGCCACTCAGATCCAATCGTGCGACGCCAATGCCGCGTGTCTCCTCAGGCACTGCTGCTGCCACCGCCTCTGAGGTGTCCTTGCTCCTTCATCGTCACTCCGCTCAGATCCAACTGCAGAACTCAGATCCAGGCCCTCTACTCAGATCCAGCCTTGTGAGGCCAACACAAACAAGAAAAACAAACCAAATAAGGGTGAAGGTTGAAGGAAGATTCAGAAGGGGGTCAGGGTAGTGGTCGGGTGGGTGGTGGATGAAGGGTGTGGGTGTGGGTGTGGGTATGGGTGTGGGTGGGGGTGGGTGGTGGGGGAAGTGCATGGGATGGATGGGTGGTGGTGCTTGGTTTTGAGGGGTGAATGGGGGAGTGAGGTGAGGGAGTAAGGGACAAGAACGGGAAAGGGAGAAACTCGTAAACAAAGGAGGGGGAAATAGGGGAAGGAGGGGAGATGGGAAAAAAACGAGAGGAGGGATAGGGAAATCTAGAGGGTAAGGGGCGTGGGTGTGGTAAGTGGGGGGGATGGGATGGGAAATCAGGGGGAATTATTATGTATGTAATAATATGTATGTAATGGGGATATATTTGTTATTTTAGATTATTATACTTTTTTTTCTTATTTTTTTAATACAATTATCATTTTCTTTCTACCCATTTTCTCTTCATCCAAACACATAGAGAAAAAATATATTTTTCTCTTTATTTTTTCTTCTATCTATTTTCTCTCTTCCCATTTTCTCTCCACATTCAAACAAAGGGTTAATTTTTTTTATGAACCATGATTACTTTTACATCTTATCATATCATATAAACCTTATAAAACTTCCCAGTGTTGCTATATCGTACGAAAGGGATTTTTATGAAACCATACGAATGATGTGGCAATTTTTGTATCAACCAAATATAATACTAAATTAAAAAAAAACATTTGGCCACCCCTCGTATTGTCCATTATCGGGGGTTCAGGCATTACGCGTAAGAGTAGAAATAGATCAGGTCAAGTTAGATTTTACTTTGAATATATTTAATTTATATTTTAATTATAAGATCTGAGTTTGATCTGTGAGTCTGTAATAAGTTGATTTTTAAAGCTTGACCTGACATTTTTAAAAGCCTAATTTGTCGTGTTTTGACATGAATAAATCAACTATTTCTTCAACATTTGCTTGCTCTATTCATCTATGACTATTACAACACACAGGGTTATCACACCTTAGAGAGGTTCGAGGAATATAAGAATCGAAGAGGATCAGACATTCCTACATCTGTACATGATAGCCTAGCGGGGGAATCCACTTGATCGGTATCTAAGCTCAAGGAGTGCATTCAAGGGTTTTCACCCGTACCATTGTTTGTCCCTTTATTAAGCTGCAAGTGCATGAGTCATACAAGTAATACAGAAACAGAGTATAAGTTCATTCCCACGAGGATATATGGCTTCTATTACTAAGTAACAACCAATAGCTTAGCTAAATTCTATTCAAGAACATATAAAATAGAGAAAGCATAAATAATCTAAATCTAAACTACAAAAGCAATAAAAATAAAAGGTTTAGAGATCTAGGGAATCCTTCTTCACCTCTTATTTCATACTAATGATATGCAATCTTTATAAGCAACATCAATGAATTGTTAAGTTAGCTTGAGAATCTGATTTAGTCAAAAGCCTATGTCTAGGTCAGTCAACCCTGGCGTCATTTACCTAATCCACTATGTTTCTTATATTTTCATGAGGACTAGTGTAAACTCCACTAATGAACGATCTATTCTCAAATACCCACTAATACATGGCTAAAAGGTATATTTCTATCCAGTTAACGAATCAACTCATTCAAGCGAATTGAACTTGTCGAACATGCATCAACCATACCATGTCCATCTCCACAAATCCCTATGTCTAGTTTATTTGCATCAATTAACATCATGCAATTGTTAATTAAACAGAAGCAAACATTAAGCATAGGCATGGAAGAACAAAGCTAAACATCAATAGAAACTCAAAAGACAACATAAACATCAATACTCATAGAAAGATCCAAAGTATTTCTTAAATACAGCTTGGCTAATCCATGAACACGAATTTACAATAAAAAACCATGCTCAAAAGATAGGAAAGAGAAGAGAAACAAAGGAGAAGAGGAAAGAATCCATGGATAGCATCCTTGAAGCTTGAATCTCCTTTCATGAGGAAGATGACATCCAACCTAGCCTCCCTAGGCCTCTAATCTGCCCAGAAATGAAGAACATGTCGCAGCCTCTCTAAACCCTAAAAACTAACACGGAGCTCTCCCTTAAAAATCTGTTAAAATCTATTTATAGACTCAGAAAAATAGAGTCACATCGCGACATTAACATGCCTACGCCGCAGTGCATTTCAAATTAGGTCAAGGGCGCCACGACATTGATTTCCTTGTGCCGCGGTGCTCAATTCTTCGTGCCCTCTGACTTTGATGCATGGGAGTCTCACGCCGCGACATTGACATGCCTGCACCGCGGCATTGCCTGCTGAGATGCAGATTTGGATTTCTTTTCCAATTTCAGCTCAATTGCTCCACATATCATCTTGTTTGGAGCCCTTCCTAATATAGAGAAAACACCAAATCATTAACGACATACAAATTCACTTAATCACATATCAAATATGCACAAATTGTTCAATTACATACAGGAAAGGTATCAGAATTGAATATAACAAATATAAGTACAAAACCTTCCAAATATGCATAAATACAAGGACTTTAGCACTAAGTGAAACACAAATATAGGGCATAAATAACTACATTTTGTTGAGTTATCAACCCTAATGAGCGTGACTTTAACCCATAAACCTAACATGTTTACAGAGGTTAAGCGTATCCGATCGTAGCTCAGGACAGTGGACTCCACACCAAGAGGCTTCCATGTCAACCACATTCCACAATTTCAACATTAAACTTTACCCATAAACTTGAAAAAGGTTTAATGCAATTACTACATTAAACTTACCCATAAACCTGAAAGAGATTTAACGCAGTTACAATACTAAGCCTAGCCCATAATCTTGAAAATGGTTTAACATGGTTACAAGCATTAGACCATTACCGGGGATAGTAGACACCACTCCAAGAGGCTTCCATGTCACAATTTTACACAAAAAAATTGACTACGTGTAAAAACACTCCTAAGCGGACTCGACCACCAAGATCGAGTGTTGAACTCATCCTAATGATGTTAATACGAGTGTTTGCTAAGTCTAAAACACCCATCAAGATTGAGAATTGGACTCATTTCGACTGAACAAAGTCAATAATATGTTAAGTATAAATAGAATTATTGAGATCGAGCGTTGGACTCATCTCAGCTAGAAAAAAAAAAGACAATCGATACAAAAACTGCAAAGTATTTAAGTTAAAGGAGCCCAAAATCGGAACTTATCCATTTACAAATATAAATCCCCACATAGGGGATAATGAAAAATAAGAAATAAAAAAGCTTAATCAGGCGTCCTCTAAGGTCCTCTACACGATGGTCTCTGAGGTCTTTATCTCCATTTGGCCGTCCTCTAATGTCCCATCTCTCCCTTCTTCACCAGTAGTCGCGGGATCAGCATATACAATTTGACCATCTTGGACTAGCCTCATTGAACCAATTCCCTCCTTATTAAGATCCGAGTTCAGAAGTCGGAGTTGGAAAAGAGCATTCGCGAATGATTCCTCCACATACTTAGACCATTCATCTTCAAGTACTGTAATCTCTTCATTCAGCTTGGCCTCAGTCTGACGGAGAAATTCTTTTTAGGCTCGGACGACAGAGAGTGTAGACTTGATGAAAGCTAAGTGTTCTTTCAATGTATTCTCCCGAGCTACCCCATTAGTCACTTGGACCCAAAGTGCGTTCATCTCAGCAGTATGGGCCCGGAGATTGACCACCTCAATAACCTTTTCAGAAAGACGACTGACCCTAACCGTGATCTCGACCCCATGCAACTTGAGCTCTTTAGTTACTTGAGCTAACTGCCCATCCTTTTGGGTAACAACTAGCTCAATATTTTGTTTTTTACCATGGAAGGCATTGAGCTCTCTTTCCAACTCTTGAACCCTAGAAATGGACTCAAAAGCCCCATTTAGAAATCAGAGGATGAAGGCATTGCGTAACACCGAATTTGAGCATCCTAGAAAAGCTCCAACATATCATGCTTTATGAGCACATCTGAATCAGCGGGAGGTAGAATGGTATTATCAATGATTCTTCCAAGGTCGACCCCTCTGTCCTACACCGACCCAAATGAAAAGTGAAATGGAGCACCCTCTGGGATTGGTGAACCCAGACCACTAGGAGCCTCGACAGGACCAGTCTTGAAAGCCTTCCTTTTCCCCATTTACTCCCTAGGCATGTTAGAATTTTTTTTATGAGTGTCGAGTGGTTGCACAGAGGAATCGAGTTTTGTCTCTAGCACTGCTGTTGCAGATGGATGTGGAGGAGAGGCAATCGTGACCCTCAGAGCAATAGCCAGTGCCCGAGATTCAGAAGCTCCCGCCCTTATGGCTGACAGACGTTGGGCTAGAAGCTCGAGTCCATTGGGGGGTGCCATGCTTTTTGCAAAATGAAAACATTTGTTACAACACTTAGCAAGATTTGAAATGTAAATGAATCAGATATATGTAGGACGAGATACCTAGTAAAGCCTTTACAGAATCGGTGGGCTCATCGAGGATATCTTTACAGTATATAGCTTATTTTGTGTCGGCCCATTCATTAAGAAAATAAAAGATCTCAGCCACGTTCTCAAGGAACTCGGAGATCAGAGTTTCAATCTTTGATATCCTTGAGTCCAGTATAAGTAAAGATAGAGTTCTCCATCCGGGATAACGAAAAAAGTTGTTGACCACGGAGCCCCTTCAATTATGAAGAAAATTTTCTTAAAGTTTTTTAAGGACTCCTAATAAGGCTTGAACACTTTGCATTTGGCCTGAGCTCGCAAAGTGACCCACCCTTTTTTTATGATTATTCTCAGATAGTAAGAACTGAGTGAAAAGGTAGAAGAAGGATCTAACGGAATATGGTCAGTCGAAAACCCAACATACGAGTTTAAAAGCTTGAATGAATTCTCATGCAAATGGGTGGAGCTGAGTTGGTGCCACATGCAAATGATTGAGGACCCCGATTTTGAACTTAATGAACGGAAGCCGAACCCCGATCCTTGTGAAGAGCACCTTGTACATGTAAATGAAAGGATCACTTTTCGTCTGAGTTGTACACACTTTTTTTTCTTCGAGTGGATGACGAACAACGTACTCCTATCTCTTAATCCATCCATGGTAAAATGCCAATATTGCTGTTTCTCGTATGCATCCCTTGCACTTACAACATTTGAGGGAGTCCCCAAGATCTCTCGGTCAACCCATTAATATAGGCCAACATCACGAGGGAAGATGAGCTCCCTATGCTCTGATGGTGTTGTTCTAAGGGTTCGCGCCATAACATCACCTACAAAGACGACACTCATATTAGATTCAGATGAGGATTCATTAAGATTCCCTAACTCTATCACGAGCTCAGAGAGCGCATGAGTTGGTCCTTGCCTTGCCTGCTTTCTGGTATGATCCGCTCTCTAGATTGCCTTCAAGATCCTCATCTTAGTTAATGAACTCAGACGATCATCAGAATCCCCATCGAGGAGCCTGACACCTCCGCTGTGACTGAGGCAGAGGGGATGGCGAACTAATGAGAATCTTTACAGACACACCATTATTTTGTATTGTTTCCTTACTATTATTCTCGGACATTTCCTATAACAAAAAGGTGTTTTCAGGAAAGAAAATGGTGGAGAAGGAGAATGCCTTAGATTTAAACAATGAAAAGGGCTGAAAATCACTAACAACTGTCACTGGAACTTGCTGAAAATTGCCTTGGTTTGTCGGAGAGAAAGTGTTGAATTACCAGATAAAGAGAAAAGTGGGAGGAGAAACCTCTCATTCCTATTTATAGGCGAGGGAAACCTCCCAAACCGTTGTCATGAATAGAGACAAAAGTGTCTCTTCTCATTCATTTATAAATTTGAAAACAGTTAATCATGACATTACGAATCCCAAATGATAGCTTCTACTATTCTTCAACTATGTCGTGTACTGTTTCTGAACAAAAGCATTTGAAAGGACAACGTTCAAAACGTTCAAAAATTGAAGCAACACGTGATGTTTCAGAAGGACAATCAGGCTGGATCACAAACTTTCATCAAGGTATCGTAGTAAAACCATAACACAGGTTTCGATTCCAAACTGAATTACACTCAAATTGGACGGGCCCCACAAACAAATCTATATGGGGATAACTTATTACGTATCCCAGATCACGGTATGATATTTAAGCAAAGTAATCCATTTCAGATCCCGACCTTACTCATTAACCTCGGGGGCATTCTATAACGCATCACAAACCTCAGCCATTTGGAAAAAAATATTGCGAGATTCAACATTAATGTTATGGACCTATGCGTGTTGTATGCTCCTGTTGAACTCGGATATCTTAACACTTAACTGTCTCATCGAAGCGTCAAGTTGGGGTAACTGTTCTGGACCAAGTTATGGGTCAACAGAATGAGCAACCCGACCCACCATAATTGTATCCAGATATTTATATACACTATTTTGATAAGTACATCTGCTTATTTATGAAGCACTAATCTCTCACAGAATTCCTCATAGATATGAACATTAATTATATCTCACATAAATAGAAAAATTAGTTATAAGAGATGACAATCTCCTAGATTCTGACCCTAAATAATAGTATTTAATTAAGATTGAACACAATTCTTATAACCTAAGATGCTTCTATAAATATCCTACAAGGCCTCAAAGATATGCATGTAATCCTAAACATTATCAACCTTGTGTACAATCTAACTTGAGTATCGAATTGTCTTTTGCAAGTACCTACACTATCGCATTACTGTCGCTATCATTGTGCTACGAAGATTTCCACCTTGAACCACCTACTGAAGTAGGGAGTCTTTGCTCAACTCACACTTATCTTTTAAACGTGAAAAACATTTAGGGTTAGTAAATATCTTAATTTAGTCTTTTAAATTTTTTTTATTTAATAATTTGTGGGATAAATTAAATAATGCCAAAACTAACTAGTTACTACTTATGAAGGCTATTATTATATATGACGAAATATAAAAGTAACTTGCTTGTGATCAACTCACCTAGTATTAAAACATGAAAAACGTTTAGGCTTGATATCTTTTGATAAGCTAAAGCAATTGTTAAATATTAAAAAATAATAATAACATTATGAGATATTATTTTAACTACGATTTTTTTTTGGATAGATAGACAATGTTGACTGTAGTTCCACGTGATACACATGGAACCCACATGTTAAATTTATGTTAGATAATGCTTGTGAAAGAAATTTTGTAAAGTTTGAGTCAGTCAAGCTTCGTTAGTGGGAACAGCGAAGACATCATCATGCCAACCCCTTTAACCTTTATTATTGTTTGTGTTCCCATGTCACTAGATTTATGAAACTAATGCTATATAGTTGCAATGTTTGGTGGATTCTTCGGTACCTTTATAATTGGATGGGTTTTGAAACCTCTTGAGTTGGACTACTTATATCATGACGTGTTTCAGGCGGATGCTATGGTATTTTAAAGAGAGTTTTGGTGTATCATACACTCTTTAAAATGACTTATTATTACAAGTCATCTGGTATCACCATTGTTTCTGCCACCACTGCACCACATCCGTCACTCTAGTCGCCGGCGACGTGAGCATTTGCCTCTCCACTTGCCCTTTCCTCTTCACCACCCTCTCCAACCACTTCTCCTCCCTTTTCCAAAAATCTCAATCCATCGATTCCAAACTCCAATCCCACTCTAAAAAAACCCTCGTGGTGGTTCACGGGGTGAGATGGGTGGATCTGGGTAGTGATTCACAGATTTGACACCGGATTGACGTCTCAGCGTGTGACGGTGGTCGTGGGTCGAGATAGAGGTACGTAGTGTCTGGGTATGAAACAGGGCGGTAGTTACGGGCTTGACTTTCGGTGGCTAGGCACGGAGGCTAAGGTCATGCGATGGTGGTTTGTGGACGCGGTTGAGATAGGCGAATTTGTGGTGGTCAACGAATGAATGGATCTGTGGCCTGATGCACAGTTTCATGTGCTTGATCTACTACAACCACCCCACACGCAAAATCACCACTGCTCACCACCTCTGTCGCAGATCTGAATTGATTCTGTGATGGGGTTGATTTTGTTTGGCTTTTGAGTGGTGGTGATGGTCTGGCTCTTAGATCGGATTTGGCGAGGCAGGAACCACGGGCAACGATTCGCGACACAGGGATGGTGCGGTGGTGTAATAATGGTTTTGATTGTTTGGAAGCTTGGTGGCTGAGATGGTATTGCTGGGTGGTTGATGTTATGAAGATGAAGAAGATGAAGTGGTTGCAAGGGTGGCTATTGGCCAACGGCAGAGTGACGGTTGCCAATTGCTATGGTGGTAGTGCTTCAAAAAAAAAAAATACAATTTATTAATCCTAATCATTAATGTGTTTTTTAACAAAATCAACGAGTAAAATTGTCCAAATATACCCCGGTTTCATATTAAGAAAAAGTTGCTGATGCTGCAAGCTGAATTGTAAAACTTATTCTTGCCCCAAATGGTATCGAATTTTATAGTCACCCAATCGACTTTTAGGTTCCTCTTCAGGTGATTGTTGTCTTCCACCTCAGCTCTATACCCACGACCATGACAACTGGGGATTCAAACCGTGACGACGAAGATGTTCTAGGTGAATCTGAAGAAGACGAAGAAAATGATCCTTATCCTTCCACCTTATCAATTCTTGCTACCGCCGTTATCATTATCGTTGTGTCTGGTTGTCATCTCATGGGCGATAACGCATCAGTTTCAACAACAACCGCCAATACAATTGTCGTTTCCAACTCCTCTGACCCAATTGTTTTGAAATTGCAATTGTTGTTTGCAACGCGACACCACCCCTGCAACAGAACCGGCATCACCTACGACCCAATCAATGCCACCGCGTCATCGAACTCGACCTCTCCAACACCACCGCTTGCATTCTCCACTCCATACCCGATTTGTTTGGCTGCTTCTAGGACCTCGAGGTTATCCCCCCGTCTACAACCTTTTAGATGGCACCATACCAGCTTCTCTAGTCAATACACAGTTGTATAACACATACAGAAAGGTAACCCAATCACAAGATTGGGCCAACAAATCAGCGATCTGATTCGCAGATTAAGCAATTGAATTAGAAATCTCAGATAAATAATAAAATTAAAATATTTCGTTATAAAAATATTATATAAAAAATTATTATATAAAAAAATATCATATGAAAAAATATTAATGATTTAACTAAATTAACAATAATAATTATTTAATTCTAAATTTTTAAAATTAAATTTATTAAATAATAATATAAATTAAAAATATTATTCAACAAAAACATATGCTCTAATAACAAAATATATTTTATTTTAAGAATTTTTAAGTATCATATTAAAATCATACAAATTATATTTTTTGAAACTTAAATTAAAAAGAAAAAAAGAAAAACTCAGATCAACTCGGGTCAAACTGCCCGGCCAATAACTTTCTGTAAATTATGGCACTGTCTCTTGTTGAGTCCTTTTCGTACATGAAGTCACTTTAAAGCCTTTCATTCATCACTCTTCTTCTTTAAAACGTTTTACCATTTAATTTAAAAAATGGCATTTCTCTTTCACTGTCAACAGTCAACAGTCAACAGTTCAACTCAACAAGAGAGGAAAGAAATTCCAAGAAATCTACATTGTGGCATTATATATTTGTAACGTATCCAGTTAAAAAACAGAGGTTGCTTCAGTTTATCTACGTAGTTAAGATATTTGGAGAATTGTTAAGTGCGGTTTTAAAAATGAGAGACAAGGCCATTATGTTCAAATCCACTCTCGCCGACCTTCGATCCACCCTAGAGGCAATAGCTCCTGTGATCAAAGAGATTTCGGCCAAAAGAAGAACTAGAATGGCTGATTAGAGAAATGGAAGAGGGCACCAAACTTGTTTGGAAGTGTTCCAAAATTCACAGGCTGAATTACCTTGCTAGTTAGGACTCCTTACCAGGATCACCTCGTGGCACTGTTGTTGACCTCTCTGCTAAGGTTCATCATCATTGAAATGCAAACACAAACAGCAAGAGATCAGAAGGAGACTTTGCTGAAGGTCACAAAAATACTTGATAAGGTTAATAAACTGCCCTCTGGCGACACAGAAGATACAACGGGATAGGATTCTGATCCCGTGCTTGTAGACGAGAGAGTCAATTGGAGATCCATCACTTAACGAAAAGCCAGCCAGATGATGATACTGCAATGGGAACCAATTCTGCTGAGGAAGCCATGGAGAATATTTGCCAAGTAATCAGAAGCTCTTCTTCGGATTCTGATCTTGTACTCATGGATTTGAGTGAGTCAAATACACTTTTCTTAACGGCAACGCAGCCAGCTGAAGATGGAGCAGGGACTAATTTTGCTGAGCAAGTCGTGGAACATATTACCTGCCTCATGCAAGAGGTTGGCCAAGTAAGTAAATATGTTCCTGGGACAAGTCACGAAAAATATTTACTTTGAACCCACAACTAATATTCCAATTGAACTCCAAGTATTCCCATCCAGTTGCAATTATGTCCTGTCAACCAGGAAATGATATAGTCATTGATCGGCACCTATTAGTTGTATAGTTGAAAGAGTGACTAAGAGGCGTAGGGCATATGCCAAAGAGGGTTTATTGCATACTTTCGATTTATGATTAAATGTCATTCCTTAGAATAAAGGACATCAAGAGATACAATGCCTGGTTTGCTTGTTTTGTGAATGGGATGACTAGATATTTGGGAATATCCCTCTAGAGCATCAATAGGAGCCAAAGTTTCAGGAATTAATCTGAGAAAAAAACCACAGAAGGACACACACAAACATACAAACACCCGAGTTTAAAATCAGAAATGTCAAAGAAATATTTGAATTAATACACAATTAAAAAATGTTACAATTTCACTAGACAAGACAAATAAAATACTTTAAGTTGTATAAACAAGTGAAAAGGAATTCTAGAAATGTCATTAGATTCAGATGTTACAAGCTCTAAGCAACACTAAAACAACAAAGAAGAAAACAAGATAGCAACAACTGAATAAGTACTAGGCTACTAGCATTGCAGTGATCAACGTACGTATTCAATTTTTCATACATTATCATGAAGAATACCTGCCGCCTTTTCCTCTGCTGGGAGAGAGCAGTATTGCAGGGAAAAAAAAGGATGGAAACATCCAAATATGGACAATGATTTGATGACATGGGATTCGTTTACCTTAGCCTTATGATCGCTCATGATGTGCTTGCAGTTATAGTTACCATCATTTGACCGTTGCCACAAACAAACTGTCTGCAGCATAAAGGAAAAAATATTGATCACTAAAAGATGCAAAATGTAAATACTAGCGTAATTGAAGATAGAGCTGTACTAGAATCAAGCAGAGTCATTTGCAGCCAATATATGAACTTTAATATAGTGAAAAATCGTTTTAATAATCAATGTGTACCAGAATCTTACTTACTTGAAGATAGAGTTGTATTAGAATCTTACCAAGATGGAAGAGCTGCAACAGAGAGGTGTTGTGATGGAGAGGCAGTGGCTGGTGGCTGGTGGCTGGAGCAGCTAACGAAGAAGGTGAAACTTGTGTGGCTGGTGGTTCGCATGCAACTCGAAGCAGAGCCTGGTTCGTGTCAGAGCTAGGGCAGAGCTTGGTTTGCATTGCAGACAATGAGAGGGAATGGAAGTGAAATTTCACCACATCGCTGAGTTAGGATAAAGAATGAGAGGGAATGAAAAAAGAGGGAGGGAATGGAATTTTTGAGGGAAAATTAAATTAATGTATAAAAAATTTAATGTTTGAACTAAATTCTTTTAACTACCAAATAATTCCTGACTAACTTAGTTAGCTACAAAATTTTATTTAGCTATGAAAATTTTTGTAGCTAAATTGTAGCTATTCTATAGCTATTTGCTTGATAATTTTTTTTTATTTAAGCTTTCGAAATTTAGTTAGGGAAACTTATTTCATAGCTAATTGATAAGTCCATATTTTGTAATTTCAAACCACATATGGTGATTTGCTTGAGTTTATTGGTGAATTTTAGATGGATCCTTATCATTGTATTCGATTTTTACATATTGAATGAGATTTATCACATTTGGAGTGAAAGCAGGTAAAAACACTACATTTTTAGAGCAAAAGAAGAGCATATTGGCTTAAACAGAACCCTGTGTTAACTCAGAAGCGATTCCTGAGTTAGACACGACCTTGTTTAACTTGAAGAACGTCTATGACTAAGAGACACGATCATGTCTCTTAGTCACACGGTCGTGTCTCCTTCAAGTTAAAATTATGCGTTTTTGTGCTCACATGGCCGTGTCGAGCTTAGACACGATCGTGTGAGGTCTTATGTGCATAAAAATAGACGTTTTGCCCCTCACTATTATAAATAGAAGCAAATACCTAAACCTAAAGAAACTTTTGCGACAACAGACGTTTGGAGGAGAAAAATCACAAGAGAAAACGGTCACGAAATCTCTGGAAGACAACCACGAAGAGAGAACTTAATTCTTGAAGACTTGAAGATCACAATCTCCATTAAATAGGTTTTGATTTTTCTTCCTTCTACTTTTCCACTTTCTTTATGTTTTTCTTTCCATGGATTTGAATTATGATTTGAGTTTGTTATTAAACATGAATAGTTAATCCCATAGCTAGGGCTATGGAGAATATTGTTTTCCTAATTAATTGATTTTCAATTCGAGTTTGATTAGGATAATTTGAATTGGGTTTATTGTTTTTGCTTGAATTCTTGTCAAGACTTAATCAATTTTGACATGCTTTAATTCATTGTTTGAATGGTGGTCATTTACAATCAATGAATGGACTTATATAATAAAATTAGGATTAGATTGGTGAATGACCAAACATCAATTTATTCTACCAATTGAATTAACGATTATGTTAGTTCATCTCTTAAATTGATGCTTAATGCATTCCTAGTTAATTCAACTAAATGACCAAATAGGTGATTAATTAGGAATAGAATATTGTTTATCCATGATCATTGGGACCTAATAGTAATTAAGAGAATTTAGTAAGAGAATTACCTTACATCATAACTTATATTGAACCCACAACTAATATTCCAATTGCACTCCAAGTATTCCCATCCAATTGCAATTATGTCCTGTCAACCAGGAAATGATATAGTCATTGATCAACACTTATTAGTTGTCTAGTTGAAAGAGTGACTAAGAGGCGTATGGCATATGCCAAAGAGGGTTTATTGCATACTTTCGATTTATGATTAAATGTCATTCCTTAGAATAAAGGACATCAAGAGATACAATGCCTGGTTTGCTTGTTTTGTGAATGGGATGACTAGATATTTGGGAATATCCCTCCAGAGCATCAATAGGAGTTAAAGTTTCAGGAAGCTGAGAAAAAAACCAGAGAAGGACACACACAAACATGCCAATACCCAAGTTTAAAATGAGAAATGTCAAAGAAATATTTGAATCAATACACAGTTAAAAAATATTACAATTTCATTAGGCAAGTCAAATAAAATACTTTAGTAGTGTTTGGAATCAATTAAAATTGAAAATGATTTGATTTGATTTAGAAATCAAATTTTGTATTTGAAACTTATTAAAAAAATAGAATTTGAATTGATTTAGAAATCAATTTGTGTGCTTGGAATTCATTAAAATGAGAATTGAATTGAATTTATTTTATTATTTTATATTTTTACCCTTATGAGAGGTGGTTAGAGGTAGTTTTTGAGGGTATAATAGTCTATTCATTTTAAATTAAATAAAATCCTAACAAATCCTATCAAATTTGATGGAATTTCTAAAACAAAAGTAATAAAATCTATGTAATTTTAGAAATCAAATCATTTTCTATTTTTTAACATTCCAAACACAAAATTTAATTAGATTTGATTTACAAATGAAATCATTTCCTTTTTTTTTTTTACATTCTAAACACACTCTTTAAGTTGAATTAACAAGTGAAAATGAATTCACTACTAGAAATGTAGATTTTAGCGACCGATTAAGAGACCGATTTATTTCGATCTCTATAGAGACCGATTTATTTCAATCTCTATAGAGACCGATTAAGAAAAAAAATCTAATTTGCTACCAAAATAAATTCGATTTCTAATTCGTCTCTAAATTTTTTAGAGACCGAAATTATGTTATAAAAGAAATTAAAACAAATAAAAATATGTCTTATTGTTAGAGACCGATATTTTGGTCTCTAAATAAAAAAATTTACAAAAAAAAAGGTAGCGATTGCAAATTTAGTCTCTAAAAAAATAAAAAAGAGAAGGTGTTAAAGACAGATATTTCAGTCTCTAAATAAAAAAATTACAAAAAAATAAATAATTAGTGACCGAAAATTTGGTCGCTAAAAAAAGAGAGGAAGGTGTTAGAGACCAAAATTTCAGTCTTTAAATACACAAATTTACAAAAAACATAAAAATAAAAAAAAAAGAGGAAGGTGTTAGTGTTCTTTTTTTTTTGTCTTTTTCTTATGGGCTTCCCATGCTTCTCGAGACCCAAACTTAAAGAAAGTTAAACTAAGAAAAGTTAAGCATTTGAACAAAGAGAGGTCTTTGTTATGGAGAAATGAAACGAAAATGAGAATAGGGAGGGTCGCCCACCACTAGCAAAATGGACGGCGGTGCGCAGCTACTGGGCGATGCGGCGACGCATGGTTCGATGGCTAAAGCGGAGGAATTGGTTGGTTCGTGGACCGATGTCGCGCGGTGATGGGGCAATTCGTGAAGGCTGCATCTTTGCAAGCGAATCACAGCTCAATAATGCACCGGCGAGGGGCAAATCTAGGCGGTCCTAGGGTGGCGCGACTCAATTTGCGTGAATTTGGTTCGATGGCCGAATTTTGGGTTCAGATCAGAACACTGGTCCGCAATGTGCGACGCGGTTCATAGTTTCAATGTGGAGGTCACGGGTCTGGTGTGAAGATGAGGGAGCTGGCAGTGGTTCAAAGTGCTGGTCGCGCGAGCTGGAGCGGTCTGGTGCTGGGCTCACGAATCTGGGTCTGGTTCAGGTGGAGGCACGTGGCTGGTCGGAGTTTCTAGACTTGGCCTATGGTTTGATGGAGGTGGTGGTAGTTTTGGGTTTTGGGTGGTTAATGGTTGTTGATGGTGGTTTTGGGTGCTTGTTAAGGTGGGTTTGTGTTGTTGATGGTGGCGGCAAGGTGGTGGGCTTGGGTGGTTCTTATTTGTGTATGGTTGTTGGTGGTGGTTTATGGGTGATGGTTTGATGGGTGGTTATGGTTTGGTTAGTGGGTGGTTGTTGGTTATTGATGGTGGTTTAGGGTTTTAGAGACCGAGTTAGCGATCGATTTTTTAAAATATATAATATATTTATGCTTTTAGAGACTGATTTAGAAACTGATTTAGAGATTAAAATAGAGACTGATTGGTCTCTAAAAAATCAATCTCTAAATCAGTCTTTAATGTACTTTTTTTTTAAAATTAATTGACCAATATTTGACCAAAATTAGCGATTGATTTTTTTAAATAATCGGTAGCTAAATCAATCTTTGAATTTAGCAACTGACTAATATCAGTCACTAATATTTAGCAACAAGGATTTTAGAGACCGATTTAAATCGGTATCTAAATCGGTCGCTAACTATTTTAACAACTGATTTTTTTGATTTATAGACCAAATTTTTGGTTTTTAAAACCCAAATTTCTAGTAGTGATTCTAGAAATGTCATTAGATTCAGATGTCATGAAGCTCTAAGCAACACTGAGACAACAAAGAAAAAAACAAGATAGTAACAACTGAATAAGAACTAGGCTACTAGCATTGCAGTGCTCAATGCATTCAATTTTTCATACATTATCATGAAGAATAACTGTTGCCTTTTTCGATCTGTTGGGAGATAGCAGTATTGTAGGAAAAAAAGATGGAAATATCCAAATATGGACAGTGATTTAATGACATGAGATTTGTTTACCTTAGTTGTATGATCCCTCAAGATGTGCCTGTAGTTATAGTTACCATCATCTAACCGTTGCCACAAACGAATTGTCTACAACATAAAGAAAAAAATATTGACCACTAGAAGATGCAAAATGTAAATACGTTAACATAATTGAAGACAGAGCTGTACTAGAATCAAGTAGAGTCATTTGCAACCAATATATGAACTTTAATATAGTGAAAAATTGTTTTAATAATCAATGTGTACTAGAATCTTACCAACTTGAAGATAAAGTTGTACCAGAATCTTACCAAGATGGAAGAGCTGCGATGAAGAGGAGTTGCAATAGATAGGTGATGGCTAGTGGCCGGAGTAGCTGGAACGAAGAAGTTGCAACTCGTGTGGCTAGTGGTTTGTATGCAACTCGAAGTAGAGCTTGGCTCGCGTTAGAGTTAGGGCAGAGCCTGGTTCACGTTGCAAAGAATGAGAGGGAATGAAAGTGAAATTTCAATATGTCAGGACAAAGAATGAGAGCCTAGTTCGCGTTGCAGAGAATGAAAGGGAATGAAAGTGAAATTTCAGCACATCGCTGAGTTAGGGCAAAGAATGAGAGAGAATGAAAAAAGAGGGAAGGAATGAAATTTTTTAGGGAAAAAAATTAATGTTTCAAAAAATAAATGAATTAATTTTTGAGCTAAATTTTTTTAACTACCAAATAATTCCTAACTAACTTAGTTACAAAATTTTATTTAGTTGTAGCTAAATCTTAGCTATTCTGTAACTATTTACTTGATAATTTTTTTTAGGTTTTCAAAATTTAGTTATGAAAACTTATTTCATAACTAATCATAGCTAATTAGCTACAACTTAATTACAAAAAAATTTCATAGTTAAATCGTAACTATTATGTAATTATTTGTTTGATAAATTTTTTTAGGTATTCAAAATTTAGTTAGAGAAACTTATTTCATAACTAATTAGCTATAAAAAATTTGTAATTAAATTTCATAACAAATTTGTAAAATTTTGTTGTGAGTATTTTTAAGGAATGACATCAATAAATTAACCAAAAAAACAAAACATTAATTATTATCATCGAATATATATATATATATATATATATATATATATGAAAATCCAATAAAGGAGTTTTATTCAAATATATCCAGCAGGATATTAAGAAGGACGACTACGCAAATCTATATTGATGAATTCTGCTAAATATATTTGAATAAAACTCCTTTATTGGATTTTCATATTTTCTACTTATTAATGGGACTTGGGAGCTTAGAATATGTTGATAAGTCATGGACTGGAGCGCATATACCACAGCCTGGCAATCGATATAAAACCTTGAGTTAAATCTGCCTATAAGAGGTTATATATCTCAATACTTGAGACTAGGATGTTTTGATTTACTTCGAACAACTTATGAAGTGGGCTATATATAAATAAAATGAACTAATCAATGTTGAACTTCACTATGATATATATAATTTCTCCTTCAAAATTTTAATTCTAATTACTCTGCCTTTGTTTAACAAAAAGTTCTTATATAAATTTGAAGTATAAAATTAGATATATTAAATTAATCACATTATTTATTAATAATTGATTATTATAGTTAATTAGTAATTCATTATTATAATATACTATAATTAATAATATAATTAGCTTAGTATACCTAACATATTTTATATTTATACAAGAATTTCTTCTGTTTAACATAATGCTTGGCTTTCAAAATTCAAGAAACCTGATGATACTGCTTTTGAATAAGAATGTTCATGAAAGCCTGACATGTAATGAAGCATATAAATCTAAATTTAGTAAATTAAGTTCGAAATGCATGACTGGTGACCTCTAAAGAATGAATACGAGAGAAAAAGAAAAACAGAAAAGCGAACCGATAAAAATGTAAAGATGATTCCATGCAAATTCCCAATATCAACTCCATTAATGGGCCAAGATAAAAGGTACTCCTTTAGTAGGGACACATTAACCTACATATGATATACCTAATACACGACCAGACCAGAACACACCATCAAAGAAGCAAAGCATGATTAATGAAGAGAATGGGAAATTAAGATACGTTACAGCATCATGACCCTAAATTCATCAAAACTCAGCACTCCATCCCCATCGAGGTCGAATCTAGCGATCATAGCTTGACACTCATCCAGACTCTTACACTCACCCAATCTTCCAAGCATCCTCTTGAGACTCTTTGGTGTGATGCAACCACACCCCTCCATTTCATACATCTTAAAAGCCTCTCTTAGGTCATTCACTTTCTCTTCTTCTTTCCCTTCCTCCAAAAAGCTCACAAAATCATCCAACCCCACCAACCCATCACCGTCGGAGTCCAAAAGCTCCATCGCGGCCTCTTCCTCCTCCAGCGACAACTTGCCGCCGATCGCCTCCACGCTTTGCCGCAGCTCTGAGAGTGATATCCTGCCATCTCCATTTTCATCAAAGTAATTGAACACTTGCACATACTGAGTCACCTTGTCCATCTAGAAATCAATTTCTATGTATATAAATATATAACTATAGTACATAAGAATATAAAAGAAGAAGGTGAAGACTGAAGAGGAAAGAGAATTAAGATGCTTGGAAATGGATATAGCTGCAAGGTTTGAAATGAGAATAGGTAAATATAATGTGGTCGCTATAGTGGCATGGTCCGTGGCGTGGGTTGACTCATTAACTTGCACGACCGGGTGCACCGACGATAGACTTGATGTTTTTTCATATGCAAGGAGCATTAGGAGCCGTCGGAGACTCTTGTGGCACAAACACGAGTTGACATTCAAACAAGTGAGAAGCAAAGTTGACCATGAATATTTGGATAAGACTCTTATAAATTGAACAGAAATTGAACTTGTATTTAGAACGAGAAATTAAAAATATATTTATTTTTAAATTTTAATAAATTAAAATTACGGTTAATTTTATATTAAATTAAGAGTAGATATATTTTTAATTGTGTTTAAAAATAAATTCACTTTTAAGATATTTTTTTTTTTCATAATATTAAACATAACAACCCACTACCTGTTGAAGTTTCTAGAAAATAACCCTACCATAAAACACAATTGACTTAATAAAAAAATATGTGCCTTTTATTTTTCACATTGGTATATGAAGTATTTCTATAGTTATGTTACTTTTACATTTATAATTTTGCTGGAAAAAATCATTTTATATTTTTAAAAGAGGTGTAGATATTATTGATATTCTTTTTAAAAGTGTTAGATTTAGTGAAAGAAAATAATAAAAAAAATGTATGATGAATAATATTAATTAAATAGAATGTGAAAAAAATATGTATATATTATTTGATGTAAAATTATTGGAGTTGAATCAATATACATGTTGCCGATGAGTTAATTATTTGGTTAAGAGACTAACATGTTTTTTATTTTATTTTTTTCTAGTAAGATGTCATGGGTAGAATACACATTTCTCTTATATATATATATACACGTGTAGTTTATAATATACTTATTATAAAGTATATGATATGTCTAATAGAAAAAGTAGAGTTGACAATTATTAATTAAAAATTAACAATTAAACCTTTGTTAAACACATGTACATATATAAATAATAAATATATTCATGAGTACATACTTTTTAAATTTTCTACATCGGCAAGTATTTATTTACTCTTAAAGTACATCATACACTTTTGTACAAAAAAAAAAAAAACATCATACACTTTGAAAAATCTATATATAATCGTTTCGAAATGCTGAAAATTTTAGGAAACACTTAAAGGGATATATAATTTTTGTGGGAACTTATTAAAATGGAATTTTGACATTTATTTGTATATAATCTCGATTTACATAATTTTTATACTAATTTACTCCTTGTATAAGAATTGAAACTCATATGAATGCCAGATAAAAAAAAAAAAAATAAAAAAGAAACTCATGTATGAGTTATACATAATAATATAAAAAATAGTTAACACTAAAAAAGTTTGATTCAACTAAAACAGTCGATGTAGAATAGAGTCATCAGTCGAGGCAGTAAGCTGGATCAACTAAGTTGATTTAGCGGGCTGCTAATAGAAGTGATGCAATGATGGGCCAAGTTTATGGATTGGGCCTAAGAATGTGAATTGATTATAGAGGCCACGGATCAAGTCAGTTAATGATGTTTAACTCAATCAGTTGGAGTTCCACCAAAATAAGGGTGTTTGGCTCGAGTGCTCTTGTGAACGTTGGAGGTTGCTAAGAGTTACTTACAGTGAAGATACACATAGATGGTCAATATCCACTTCTCGTATTGTAGGATGATAGGATTAGTCCCTTGGCTAATACGTTCAATGCATCTAGACGAATATGGTGTCAAAATTAGTCGATGATAGGTAAGTGGGTTAGTATGTTGTTAGCCATTAAGTTCGGACGTGTAACATATTTTGAGATCATGGCAGATAGTGTATAGGGCCACTAACGACACAATTTTGGTATATAAATAATTGTTGAGAACTTAAATTGTATATATGACACAATCTTCAAACCAATACATCAATATACCAATCTTTCCTCTAGATTTTTGCCTATTATTACTTTTACTTTTTGGCTTATAGTTCTTTACTTACCAGCATTTCCCACTTTACTTTACTTGTCATTTTATTGCCTTAAAGTTCTTACTAAAATCTGCAACTGTTAGCCGATCAAGTAGAAGTCTTTTGGACATTCTCCAACTAGGAACTTTCTATAGTTATTCTAGGAACGCATAGTTGAGGAACATAATTCTTTTCTTGACAACAATCTCTTAGTTTGTTGGGAATCAAGGTTTGTAGGTTAATCGAACTACTCGGCTAGTCAACCAAGTAAATTATTTCATAAACATAATTTTGACTCATCCAGTGGGACCATAGAAAATAGTGTTGGAAGGTTTCCTTCACTAGGACACAATTATAGTTGGCGTATGCACTTATGGTCTGGCAAGACTATAGGCGAAATGGATTCGCCTCAATCTATGACTGTAACGCCCCTTTTTCGAAAGGGAACGTCACATTATCAAACAAAATAAAATGCGGAAATTAAATAATTAAGACAATTAAGACCCGGTTCGTTTCATTCAAGATTAGTTTATTTAAACTTATCGGTACATGAGTAAAATAACGGTATATTATATATATATATATATATATATATATATATATATATATATATATATATTTGATTGAATCAATTGGTCAAATGTAATTAGCCGTAAAAATAAGGCAAAAAGGTAAAACTTATATCTGAATAACTTGCACATATGTTATATATATAAATGTTAACAACGTTTTGAATATAAGCCTGGAATATCCAAAAAAGACAAAACTATACCTGCCCCAAAAGATTATACAAATATGCCCCAGTGATATCAAAATATACAACCCACACAAAAGTACATCAGGCCTCAAAATAAAACACTGGTAGCCATCAGTAGCTACCAGTAAACTCAGTCTCTCATATGAGGAGGAATTGTATCAGGATCCTCAGCGGGATCTTCCTCTTCCGAGAAAACCTCCATTGGAACCACAGAAGCACAGGACGGGGCCCGGGCGGTGGAATCAAAGGAGTCCTCCCAAGGAGTGTAGTAGCGATTGCCCCACATCTCACAGATGGGCAAATAAAACTCTAGTCGTAGGCTGACGTGGCAGGTGAGGACAGGCGCCTCATGTTGTCTCCAGGCAAGGGTGATGGACACGTCTTCCAAGTAAATACAGCGCTCAGAGTTCAGGTTGATGTGCCAGCACTCTGGCCCTCCAAGGAAGGTCAGACGCACATCGCCCAAGAATCCACGTATACATGTCCCCATCTTCCGCAGCAGATGCTAATCTTGTGCGGGCCAGAAGCCGGGGAAGTCAGGGGCTTCTAACTCGTTGTCGTCGTCTTTGGTCGATACAAAGTATATATGTACAGACAGCAGATAGTAGAAATACAGAAAGAGGTAAGACATCCTACCATCATTACTAATTGTAGCATGCTAGAAACAAAACGGCGCCACGCGCCCAAATAACAATTCAGAATATCACATTCAATTAATAAATAGTAATTCCAACAGTAAGCAAATAAACAGTTCCAGACATATAATCATCACAATAATTATATAAACATGTTCAACTCACATAGGGTAATAATCATCAATAGTAAGACATCTCATGATGCACATGCATACGGTATTCAAATTCCCTACTCGGCTGCCGAGGCCAGTGCTATCAATAAATTTTCTCGTGCGCAATCATGGCATTGTACAGACATTCTACACTAGATCACGATATAGGATAGTATCTCGGTCCGGATCGTCGGTGCGTTTGCATCGGTCTATCCCACGGGCAGGAGAGCTACCAACCTCTCATTGCGAGGAACCCGCACCCCGACGCCCCTAAGGTCAACCAATGACCTACACTTGTCTATTCGCACCCGCACTAAGGTGTGTTCAATCTCATAGGCAACTTGGCCTTACAACAGTCCACAAGGACATTCACAATGCATATGACACTATGCATGAACATGTATGATTCACAATTTCATACCATTCAATATCATGCCACAATAGGCCAATATAAGCATCAACATATATTCCTTATTGCACACATACCACAATTCCCATGTCATGGACCCAAGAATTTCATTTTCAAAATTATTTCTTCTCTATCGGTATGAATACATATTCCTATCATATTTAGGTAAGGTAAAATCCTTGAATTCAGGGTTTTTAGGTCATGTTTAAGTTACAAAGGACAAAGAACCATAATCTCAATCATTTCCAGTTCAAAAATCTCATTTTTTGGGTCCTGGTAATCGATTACATCACTCTGGTAATCGATTACCAGCGAAACAGAATCCCTGTAATCGATTACCATCCCATTGTAATCAATTACACGATTTCCAGAACTTCAATTCGTAACTTCAAGGACCTGGTAATCGATTACACAGCCGTGGTAATCGATTACCAATCGGACAGAACCTCCGTAATCGATTACCCACAAGTTGTAATCGATTACGTGATTCCCAGAAGCATCATTTCGTGACATCAGAGGCTTGGTAATCGATTACACCATTCTTGTAATCGATTACAAGTTAGACAATCTTGTAATCGATTACACACAAGATGTAATCGATTACCAGATTTCCAGAATCACGATTTTCGTATCTTTATGAACTTGGTAATCGATTACAAGCCTCGTGTAATCGATTACCACGCGTAAACTTGCAGAAAACAGAGTTCTCAGGTCCTTTAACTCAAACCAAACCAATCATTATCATATTTTATCAACAAGATTACTCCAATACAGCTTTCAAATCATGCAAGAGACATCCATAAATCATACAAACCCAACAAAATACATTATCATCAAGAACAACATAAAATGAGAGAACTTTATACATAGATTCAAAAATCAATAACAATACACATACAAGGTTCCTAGATGCTAAGAGAGGTTGAGGAGGAGTGTCTTCCTCTTACCTAAGAGAAGAAATCAAGAGAAACACCAAGAAATCTTCTTGTGAACTTTCGGATTTGAGTTCCACCAAACCCTAAAAATGGTGACTTGATTAGAATGGCACATGGACATGAAAAACGAAATGTGAATGGTTATTAGAAGGCCCTTGTAACTGAAAATGAAGAAGAGAGGGGAGAGGTCTTGAAACTTACACAAAAGCTCAAAGCTTGAAGCTTGAAGGAGATTATGAAAATGGTGAAATTTTGCAATGCTCCAAGCAAGAAAGATGTTTGGGAGAGGGTGGGGATTAAGGAAATGTATTTGGATGAAAGTTTTGTGAATGTTGAGTGGTGAGAAGGAGAGCTGCTGTAGCACACCAGAAAAAGAGGGAGGAGAAGAAGAAAATGGAGAAAGAAGAAGAAGAGTAAAAGAAAGGCTTGAAATGTGTTAATGAATTAAAGTGATAGTTGAATAATTGAAATGAAGCAATTTCCCTTCCCTTGGGCTGCATTCCAGCCGTGCAAAGAGAGAGAGAAGAGAGAGGGAAAAATTGGCTTCCAAGGGAAGCTAAGGGTATTTGAGTCTTTGGTTGGTCAAAGCTTCTCAAAGAAGCTTTGAATATTTAACATTAAATTTGAATTAAAGTGAATGGATTAGACACAAAGTAGATTGCATTAGGATAATGTGATAGTATTTTTATTACACACTATTATCCAATAGATAATAGTTACAGTTAACAGAAGTCAGTATTTAATTAATCTGACAGATGAATTTTTCTTTTCGCTGTATCGATTTATTTTATCTGTTAAGATTTCTCGAAAATTTGTGAAACCTCGTAAACTGTGTCAAGTCCTGGGTTTAGTAAGATCCCCCGTCGACTTATCCATAGTTCAAGGATCCCAGGGAAGACATCGCGTTTTCCCAGTTTCGTTTAGCGTGCACGCAAAATGAGGAATATATTAAAATATTTGACATTTCCGTAAAATTCTAGAAAAATTCCTAAAAATCAAGAATAATATAAAATGACCATTTATTCATAAACAGGTATTTTTCGAGATGTTACAATGACTAAGAAGAATGGTAGTCGAAATTCTTCTAAGGCGCTTACTCCTCATAGTACGACTTCTCAACCTTTCGAAATTCAATCTTCTCAACCAGTTACCACTACAGCTATTGTGTAATCTAGATTGGTGACTGAAAAAATTCCTGAGCAAGAGTAGTCCACATTTATGTTCACTTCATTCATCAGGTAGCAGATAAACATGGGATTGAACAACTTGATGTACCAAATGTCTTGACAGCTTGCAGATATCGTTATGCCAATGATGCATAATAAAGTCCAAAATGTTCACGAATAAGAACAAAGAGTTAGTCAGCAAGGCAAGGAAAATACAGTTTCATCTTCTAGTATTTGACATCCTCCTCAACAAACAACTCGACTTTATAAAAGTTAGATTGCTGGATATGTTGCGGGCAACCATCAATGGACTTGGTAATTCAATCATTGGCTATGCAGTCGTTTGGTCAGCTACCTATCATGCCACTAGTGGTGCAATCAATGGTACAATTGTTTGCTCAGCAAGCTCTAGTTCAGTTGATGATACAACCAATAGGTCAGTTGATGAGCCAACAATAGATGATGGTGCAACCGAATCCTCAAGTGATCTGGCAACTGGCCGGACATCCCTTGGTGCATTCACAAATTCCTATCCAGTCGAATGCACAACCAATGGTTCAACATTCGCCTAATGTGTTTACCCCCAATTATAGCCATGTCAATTTGGCTAGGAGACCACCTAATGTGTCAAGTACTGTTGGATTACCATATGTTCAACCTAGACCTAATGCATCTTTTATCCTTTGTTAGTTTGAGTTAGAGTAGTGTAAAGCTCAAAATTAGTGATGGTCCTCTAAATTAAAGCTCAATATTTTTGTTAGAACATATTTTTGTTTTATATTTTTGTTAATATAACTTAGTATAAGTTAATGTTTGAAGCTCAAAATGGTAGTATGAATATTAGATGCTTTTGGTTGATAATTATTTACTTATTGATAACAAAAAACAACTGATGAAGCTTAATTCTAAAGTCATGACCAATTATTAAATTCGTAGATCACAAACTGATTATGTGACTTTTTAATCTATTTTGAATATATGTTAATTTTGATTAAGACGTTTTATATGTTGGTTGTGGCTTCTGAATACTCAAGAAGGGAGTTGAATTGAGTAATAAAATTTTTCAAAACTTATTCCCCTTTTTTGCAAAAACTGATTCTTTTCTTTAACTATGAAAAAGATTTTGTCAACCAACAAACCAAAATGTGTTTTTGTAAGATATGTTACGATCAAGACTTGAAACTTAAAAAGAAATATTAACAATAAGATTGATTTCAGATATGAACAAGATTATAAACTAATCAAATCATGTAAACATCCCTAACATATTGATTGATTCATATAATCTACAATAAAGCAAATAAAGAGTTAAAGGATAGAGAAAATTGCAAACCGAGTTTATCCTGGTTCAGCTACCTCCTCTGGTAACCTACATCCAGTCCTCACACCACTGTGAGTTTTATCCACTATTGAAAAATCAATATACAAGATTCTTTTCACAAGCTTCAATTCTGGATTCCTTCTACCCAAATGACAGTTTTTCAAGTTAAAGCAATCTTGCAATTCCCATAAGAATTCCTTCTATTCTTGCACAACACCAAGAGTCCCTTCTACTCTTGATTTCATCAGCGAGAGAACCTTCTCTCTTATCTCTTTTTTACAAATATGAAAAAATTGAATCAGATTCTAAAATCAGATACAACAATTTGAAGTTCTACAGACAAGAATACTCTGTTTTCTTTCAATGAAAAGCTCTCACAGTATTTTTGTGATTGATCTCTAATTCCGAATTAATTGTTATTGTGAAAGTGTTTGCCAATGTCCTTCTATAGGTATATTTCAAAATAGATCCGTTGGATACACTTTACAAGTTAGTTAAGATCAAAACAGATTTATCTGAAAAATTCTGTTCTCAGTCAATCGATTAGTACACAGATGTATTAAACAAAATTTCACTTTTATAACATGTGTACATCGATTGCCTAATCGATTGTGTTCTTGAAAGTTCTTGATTCTTGATTAATACACACATGAGTACATCGATGTTGTTCTTGAAACACATTCGTATTTTCAGCACAGAAGTTTATACATCGATTACCAAATCGATTGTATAACTATATCAGAAAGTTCTTGCTTCTGTTCTGGTTTATACATAGATGTATCAATCAATGTATAGATGCAAAATTGCATACTGATCAAGTAAGTCCAGAATTAATTGATGTATACATAGATGTATAATCACTTATACATAAATGTACACTGAGATTTTCATTAAATTCGTAATCAATTGATGTCTACATAGATGTATAACATTTATACATAGATGTACACTGAGGTTTTCATTAAAAGTTAGTTAATTAACAGAAAGTACATTGATGTACACATAGATGTACAAACTTGTTAATTAACTTTTTTTTTCATTCTTAATCCATTTTTACTTTTGAAAATCATTTTTACTTATTGTGAAAGCTTAATCAAAGAATTAAACAAAGTCTTTTCTTTACAAAAAGATTCCTAATGATCTTCATTGAATTCCATCTTCATAATGTTCATTCTTTAAGTTTTCCTTCATGATCCTTGATCCTTTGCATCCACTGTTCTTGCTTCATTAAATCTCATTAATAAAATCAAACTTGGCAAGTAGTTAGTGAATCAAAGTAATAATAATCATATTAAGTTTAGTCATTAATCAAAACATACTAGAGGCATTTATCCACAAACTCCCCCTTTTTGATTGATGACAAACTTACCATACATAACATGTTTATCATTCAAAAATATCTTAGGAAGTAGTTAGAAATATCAGAGTAAATATCAGAGTAATTAAAAATCCAGTAATTGTTTACCACTTACTCCCCCTGTCTAATTGACAGATTATATCATTTGAACATGTATAGGATCATTGCATCATTATTTAGTAGTATGGTACTTATTCTCCCCCTTTGTCATTATAAAAAAGAATATGTATGGGAGATTTAAAGTATTTAAAACAGGTAATATATGAGAAATTTATTATTCAGTGATATCAGCATAATCAAAACAAATTATATTCATCATTGTTCAAAAACAAAAAAATGCTAACATCATTTTAAACACACAAGACACCCTAAGATCTAAACATCTTCATTGGTCCTTGGTTCTTCATTGTGTGTTGAAGCTTGGGTTGCTTGCTCTTCAGGATTGCCTTCCTCTTCAAGTGCAGCAGCAGCTTCTCTAGCTATATTCACAACATCTTCAGAAGTTGGATGAACTTCTGGAGGTGCAGTGATGGAAATACCTAAATGTTGGTACAGAGTAGCCATTTGGCCTTCCAATGTATTGAACCTAATACCCAGATAATCAATAGATTGTTTCATCACTAAATAGTGTTTGGTTTGCCTAGCCTCAAAACTTTGAAACATTTGGAGCAGCTTATCTATCTTGCTGTCCATCTCAGAGTTGTCCACAGCAGCTCTTGGTTCTTCACCAGCTGTCCTAACCCACTCTCCATTAGTTTTAGCAAACTTCATCTTGTTAATGGTTCCTTTACCAAACTTGTGAGTTGCCTCTCTAGACTGAAACTTCTCTTCATTGTCCAAAGAGACTCCAAAATGTTCTAGTAACCTCACCACTAAGCCAGGATAGGGTAGGGTAGCTCCACTGATTTTGCAATCTAGTATGTGTCTAGCAATTATGAAGCTCCAACTCATCTGCTTCCTCTGTATCATAGCCCAGAGTAGCAAAATATCATTATTTTGCAACACTGCATGATTACCAGATCTGGGTAATAGCATCCTGCTCAGCACATATTGTAGGAGCTTATGCTTAATGTGCATAGACCTAATGTTGATCAGTCTTCCTTCTGGTGCATTTTCAATTAGAAGCACCTTCTTTGCTTCTTCCCCATCAAAATTCTTGATCTATAAACTATCAGGTCCAGTGTCAGTATGATTACTTTCCTTGTAATCAAGTCCAGTAAATTGAGCAAAGTCAACAAAAGTCATCTCAATTTTTGTGTTCTTCACTTCAACAGAAAATCCATCATTATCCATCTCAAAAGTACAGTAAAAAGCTTTGAATAATGTAGGATAAATGTCACTCCTTATTTACAGAAATTGACTCAGATTATACTCCTCTAAAATCTTGTGAAACGTGAATTCATTTTCCTCAAAGTAATGGAAATCTACAGTCCTAGCCTCATGAATGTCCCTATTTTTGAAGTCACTCTTATAACGTATAATATGTTCCTCATCAGAAAAATACCTTTTGAGAAGTTCATTCTCAGTGACTCCTTCATCATCGTTTTCTTCTTCCTCTGTCCTTTTTCTTTTCTTTTGAGTAGTCTTCTTTTTGGGTGTTTCCTTCACCACTTTCTTCTTCTTCTCTTGTTTCTTGGGTGATGGTCTTGAAGATTCAGCAACCTTTTTTCCTTTATCTTGTATCTTCTTCAAGCTTTGGATTGGAAGCTTGTCAATCCTTTGAGAAGACTGAGCTTTCTCAATTGTTTTTCTTTTAGGGCGTGTAGGGGTTGCAATGAGTGAAACATAGTGAGAAGAGGAGGATTGAGTTGAGGAGGAAGACGTGGAGTGAGAGGGAACAGGTGTAGAGGGTTGAGGTTGTTTCACACGAGCCATTGGAGACGATTTCGAGCTCTACTAGGGTTCGTAGGAGTGATATTTGGATTTAAGAAAGTAAAAGATTTGGAGGGAAGGGTTGAAATTTATAAACCCAGATTAATCAATCGATTTCCTAATCGATGTATTAAGGGATTTTTCCTCCAGTACACACATGCTAATCGATGTACTTAGCATTAGGATTTTAATTTTAAACCAGATACATCGATGTATTAATCGATGTATAAGCTAAGACAAAGTATCAAGTTCTGAACACTTGAACTCAATCGATGTGTGAATCGATATATAAGCAATTACGGCAAATACAATCGATGTATAAATCGATGTATAAGTAATTGCAGAAATTCTATCAATTTCAGTATCCAAGTAATCGATGTACATATCGATGTATATGATAAGTCAGTGAGTCCTAAATTTTGAGACTATTATACAAGCGATGTTTCAATTGATGTATAAGATACCCTGTACCTATTTTATCAAAATAATTGATTGAGCAATCGATGTATATTGACTTCCAGTATTTATTTCATTAAATGAATCGATTTTCTAATCGACGTATAATGACTTCCAGAGAGTCATGTTTTCCAAATTGTCCAGTCAATCGATGTTCAAATGATGTTCTAATTATTTTAAAAACAACAATATTTGTATCAATCGATTATCTAATCGATGTAAAGACACTTAAAATGAATTTATACGTTTGTACATAGATTACCTAATCTGCGTACCAACATTTTAGATTAAGCATTTTGTCTAAATAAATCGATTGTGTAATCGATGTATAGACATCAAACATCTAATTATAATGCATTTAACATTCAAAACATCAAACATAGTTAGGATCAATTATTCCTAACTCTCTTCTTATATAGAAAAAGCTTTCTTTAGCCAATGGTTTAGTGAAAATATCAGCTAATTGCTTAGACGTATCTACATATTCAATGATTATATCTCCACTTTGAATGTGATCCCTTATGAAATGATGTCTTATCTCAATGTGTTTGGTTCTTGAATGCATTATGAGATTCTTAGTGAGATTTATAGCACTAGTATTATCACATTTGATTGGTACTTTCTCTAAGAAAACACCATAGTCCATAAGTTATTGTTTTATCCAAAGAATTTGTGCACAACAACTTCCTGCTGCAACATATTCTACTTCAGCGGTAGACAAAGCCATACTAGTTTGTTTCTTACTAAACCAGGAAACTAATGAGTTTCCTAGAAGGTGACAAGTTTCACTAGTACTCTTCCTATCTAACTTGCATCCAACAAAGTCAGAATCAGAATATCCTACTAAGTTACATGTTGATCATTTAACATACCATAAACTCATTTCTTTAGTTCCTAATAAGTATTTCATGATTCTTTTTAAAGTAGATAAGTGTGATTCCTTAGGATCAAATTGATATCTAGCACACATACAAACACTGAACATTATATCAGGTCTACTTGCAGTTAAATAGAGTAAAGAACCAATCATACATCTGTACTTGAAAACATTTACTGATTTACCTTTCTCATCTTTGTCCAAGTAGCATGATGAACTCATTAGAGTAGCCTTTTCCTTTGCATTCTCCATTCCAAAATTCTTCAATAATTCTTTGCAGTACTTAGTTTGGCTTATGAAAGTCCCATCATCACATTGTTTGATTTGTAGTCCAAGAAAGAATATAAGCTCTCCCATCATAGACATTTCAAACTCATTTTGCATTAATTTGGCAAAAAACTTACATAAAGATTCATTAGTAGCACCAAATATAATATCATCAACATAAATTTGAACAAGTAGTATGTTTTGTGCTTTTCTTTTAGTGAATAGTATTGTGTCAACTTTTCCTCTTATAAAACCCTTTTGAAGTAAGAAATTACTTAGCCTT
This sequence comes from Ormosia emarginata, assembly GCA_029884605.1. Taxonomy (NCBI): domain Eukaryota; kingdom Viridiplantae; phylum Streptophyta; class Magnoliopsida; order Fabales; family Fabaceae; genus Ormosia; species Ormosia emarginata. Next base: position 11,548,639 of record JAQQTP010000057.1, read on the forward strand.
TCATACCAAGCTCTTGGAGCTTGTTTAAGTCCATATAAAGCTTTAGTGAGTTTATACACATGATTAGGAAGTTCATTTATTTCAAAACCAAGGGGTTGACCAACATACACTTCTTCTTGTATATATCCATTTAGGAATGTACTTTTAACATCCATTTGATACAATTTAAAATCCATAATACATGCATATACTAATAACATTCTAATGGCTTTTAATCTAGCCACAGATGCATATGTCTCATCATAGTCAATTCCTTCTTCTTGATTATAGCCTTTGACTACTAATCTAGCTTTATTCCTTACTCTGATACCATTTTTATTAAGCTTATTCCTAAACACCCATTTTGTACCAATTATTTATTTATTCTTGGGTTTTGGAACAAGTTTCCAAACTTTATTTCTTTCAAACTGATTAAGTTCTTCTTGCATTGCCATAGTCCAGTTTTCATCAATAATTGCTTCATTTATAGTTTTAGGTTCTACTTGTGATACAAAAGCCATATTATTGCATGCATTTCTTAAGGAATGTCTAATGGTTACTCCTTTGGATATTTCATCAATTATGTTGTCCAGAGGGTGATTTCTTGCAGTTTTCCATTCTTTGGGTAGATCTTCATGTTGAGCTTCTGCTAGAATTTCCACTGCTTCATCCACTTTGACATTGTTTTACTTTTCCTCAAGTTGAATCTCTTCTAAAGTTTCTGCAACATCATCAAGTTCCTTTCCCAACCTTTTGGGGTTAGTTTCATCAAATGTAACACGTACAGATTCTTCAATTGTTTGTGTTTTCCTATTAAAGATTCTAAAAGCTTTACTAGATGATGAATAGCCTAGAAAGATTCCTTCATCAGCTTTAGAATCAAACTTTCCTAAATTGTCCTTTCCATTATTTAGTACAAAACATTTACACCCAAAGACATGGAAATGTGAAACATTTGGTTTTCTACCTTTATAGAGTTCATATGGAGTCTTTTTCAAAATTGGTCTAATCAAGACTCTATTCATTAAATAGCAGGTTGTGTTTACAGCATCTGCCCAAAAATATTTTGGCATGTTTGAGTCATTCAACATGGTTCTTGCTATTTCTTCTAAAGATCTATTTTTCCTTTCTACAACTCCATTTTGTTGTGGAGTTCTTGGAGCAGAAAAATTATGTTGAATTCCTAACTCTTCACAGAAATTATCAAATTCTTCATTTTGAAATTCTCCACCATGATCACTCCTTATTGAAGTTATTTTCATGTCTTTTTCAGTTTGTACTAACTTAGCCATTTTCTTAAAGGCTGTAAAAGTTTCATTCTTATGTGCTAAGAAGAAGGTCCAAGTAAATCTAGAGTAATCATCAACTATAACTAATGCATACAAATTTTCTCCAAAACTTTTGGTCCTAGAGGGTCCAAATAAGTCCATGTGCAGTAGTTGTAAAGGTCTTTCAGTTGAGACTATGTTCTTAGCCTTAAAAGATACTTTAGTTTGCTTGCCCTTGGGCATGTATCACATAAACCATCCTTTGAGAATTTCATTTTAGGAAGTCCAATTACCAATTCTTTGGAAATAAGTTTGTTTAGATGATCCATATGAATATGTCCTATTCTTCTACGCCATAGCCAATTCTCTTCTTCCTTTGATATCAAACAACATACACCACTAGCAGAAATATTCTCTAAATCTATCATGTATATGTTATTTAATCGATTACCTATCAGCTTTGCATTACTATCATGCTTATTTTCTATAATGCAACTACTAGAGTTAAAGAATACCTTATAACCTTTATCACATAGTTGGCAAATGCTTAGTAGATTGTGCTTAAGCCCTTCCACATATAGTACACCTTCTATCTTGGTAGTTGTGCTTCTTTCAATTGTTCCAACTCCTAAGATCCTTCCTTTGTTGTTATTACCATAGATGACATTTCCACCTTGTTTGGGAGTGAAGGATGAGAACTTTGTAATATCTCCAGTCATATGCTTAGAGCAGCCACTATCAAGATACCAATTTGAGCTTTTGGCTCTCAAGCACACCTACAAAACGGATTTTAAGCATTTGACTTAGGTACCCAAGTTTTGTTGGGTCTTTTGGTGTTAGTCATCACATATGTTCCCTTGGGAACCCAGATTTGTTTAACATTAATCCTTGAAGGATTCCTAAAATAGCATGTAGAAACTGTATGTCATTTTCTTGCACAATAGAAACATTTAACAAAAGGACTAGTAGAGGATTTAGGTGCAGCAAAGAGTTTCTTCAAAATCTTTTCATGCAATGTTGGTTTATAGCCTATTCCAGCTTTGTCATGCACTCCTTTTTGCTATCCTAATATAGCATTTAGATTATCTCTTCCCATTGTAAATTTAGATAGAGTGGTTTTTAGTTTTTTCACTTCTTTTTTCAGAATATTGCAATTAGAACATGTAGAACTGGATGCATTTAGATTATTGTTCTTAGCTTCTAATTCTTTAATCTTAATTTGAAGAGATGCATATTCACTACATTGTTTAGCAATGACTTTCCTAGAGGACATTAATTGCTTAGCAGTTTTCAGATATTCATTGTGCAATTCATCAAAAGCATCTTGTAGTTCATCAAAGGTAAGGGGGATTTCATTTACCTCATCTTCATTATCACTTTGATGATTAGTCATGAGACAAAGATTGGCCTCTTCTTCCTCAAAATCTTCAGAGGAATCCATATCATTCTCCTCCCATGCTATGTATGCTTTTCTTGGCTTTATGTTCTTCTTGTCCTTGGACTCATGATTGTCATGCTTGTCCTTCTTTTGAAGTTTATGATACTCATTCTTATAATGTCCAGGTCTGCCACATTCATAGCACTTCACATTTGATGTAGAACTTTCAACTTTTGAAGTGTTCTTCTTGAAAAAGAAATTTGAGGGCCTTTTGTTGAAGGTTTTCTTCTTTTTGAGGAATCTCTTGAACTTTCTAACTAGCAGTCCCATATCCTCTTCAGATTCACCATCTTCTTCAACTTTTTCATCTTTATCACTGTCAAGGCTTTCTTTGGAGACATGTGCTTTAAGTGACAAGCCTCTTTTCTTTTTCTCTTTCTCTTCATGATCATTCAATCTATGCAACTCCATCTCGTGCGCTTTAAGTTTTCCAAATAGTGTAGCAATATTCATGGTTACTAAGTCCTTTGATTTAGCTATAGCAGTAATTTTTGGTTGCCATTCTCTTGTCAAACATCTCATGATTTTGTTGATTTATTGTTCATCTGAAATGCTCTTTCCAAGTCTATTCAGCTTATTCACTATATGAGTGAACCTCCTTTGCATATCATTGATGTCTTCACCATTTTTCATGTGAAAGAGTTCATACTCGTGCATGAGTAAGTTCATTCTAGCTCTCTTTACATCATTGGTTCCTTCATGAGTAATTTGCAGCGTATCTCACATTTGCTTGGCTGTCTTATAATTTGAAACCCTGAAATATTCATCATAACTCAAGGCAGAAGTTATAATATTTTTAGCTTTAGCATTATAACCTACTTTCTTTTTGTCATCATCATCCCATTCACTTCTTAGTTTTTCTTTCTTGGTACCATTTGTATCAAGAGTGTGAGGAATGTATGGACCATTCTCAACAGCATCTAATACGTCAATGCCACTTGCCTCAAGGAATATTAACATCATTTCTTTCCAATACATATAGGCAGTGCCATTGAAAGTAGGGGGTCTTGCCAAGGAAGCCCCTTCTCCCAAGATGTCATTTGAAGTCATCATCTTAAGCTGTTAAGCTTTATACAAGAGTGTAAGCTCTAGTACCACTTGTTGGTTGTGGCTTCTGAATACTCAAGAAGGGGGGTTGAATTGAGTAATAAAACTTTTTGAAACTTATTCCCTTTTTTGCAAAAACTGATTCTTTTCTTTAACTATGAAAAAGATTTTGTCAACCAACAAACCAAAATGTGTTTTTGCAAGATATGTTACAATCAAGACTTGAAACTTAAAAAGAAATATTAACAATAAGATTAGTTTCAGATATGAACAAGATTATAAACTAATCAAATCATGCAAACATCCCTAACGTATTGATTGATTCATATAATCTACAATAAAGCAAATAAAGAGTTAAGGGATAGAGAAAATTGCAAACTGAGTTTATCCTGGTTCAGCTACCTCCTCTGGTAACCTACATTCAGTCCTCACACCACTGAAAGTTTTATCCACTATTGAAAAATCAATATACAAGATTCTTTACACATGCTTCAATTATGGATTCCTTCTACCCAAATGATAGCTTTTCAAGTTAAAGCAATCTTACAATTCCCACAAGAATTCCTTCTATTCTTGCACAGCACCAAGAGTCCCTTCTGCTCTTGATTTCATCAGTGAGAGAACCTTATCTCTTATCTCTTTTTTACAAATATGAAAAGATTGAATCAGATTCTAAAATTAGATACAACAATTTGAAGTTCTACAAAAAAGAATACTCTATTTTCTTTCAATGAAAAGCTCTCACAATATTTTTGTGATTGATCTCCAATTTCGAATTAATTGTTATTGTGAAAGTGTTTGCCAATATCCTTATATAGGTATATTTCAAAATAGATCCGTTGGATACACTTTACAAGTTAGTTAAGATCAAAATAGATTTATCTGAAAAATTCTATTTTCAGTCAATCGATTAGTACACAGATGTATTAAACAAAATTTCACTTTATAACATGTGTGCATCGAATGCCTAATCGATTGTGTTCTTGGAAGTTCTTGTTTCTTGATTAATACACACATGAGTACATCGATGTTGTTCTTGAAACACATTCGTATTTTTAGCACAGAAGTTTATACATCGATTACCAAATCGATTGTATAACTATATTAGAAAGTTCTTTTTTCTGTTCTGGTTTATACATAAATGTGTCAATCGATGTACAGATGCAAAATTGCATACTGATCAAGTAAATCCAGAATTAATCGATGTATACATAGATGTATAATCACTTATACATAAATGTACATTGAGATTTTCATTAAATTCGTAATCAATTGATGTATACATAGATGTATAACATTTATACATAGATGTATACTGAGGTTTTCATTAAAAGTTAGTTAATTAACAGAAAGTACATTGATGTACACATAGATGTACAAACTTGTTAATTAACTTTTTTTTGCATTCTTAATCCATTTTTACTTTTGAAAACCATTTTTACTTATTGTGAGAGCTTAATCAAAGAATTAAACAAAGTCTTTTCTTTACAAAAAGATTCATAATGATCTTCATTGAATTCCATCTTCATGATGTTTCTTCTTTAAGTTTTCCTTCATGATCCTTGATCCTTTGCATCCACTGTTCTTGCTTCATTAAATCTCATTAATAAAATCAAGCTTGGCAAGTAGTTAGTGAATCAAAGTAATAATTATGTTAAGTTTAGTCATTAATCAAAACATACTAGAGACATTTATCCACATTATATGTAATGAATTTTTGATTCGTATTTTGATATTTATTTTTGTATAAAGAAATTAATGCTTGTCAAGCCACAATTCCACCAACTTATTCAAAGTTAGTTGTTCTTTCTTAAAGCTATTCATTAGCAACCCCAACTATAGTCATTTTTCATGAATATTGCACAAGAACTTTTATAGCAATACTGCTTGAAATCAATTAGTTATCACAAGCCTCATGCAAATTTATATGGGTGGCATGGCACATGTGATATCATTGAAATGCATTTTTAGATTCATAGTTGTTCATTTTAAGTAAAATAAATAATGAAAATGTTTAATATGCTCATAAAAAAATTGAAAAATTTGAAAATATCCATGCTCTAGGCAGTAGTAGGCATTGATTGCAAAAAAATGTTGATCAATGGCTTACAATTATTACTTCTTATCAGCACAACAAGTGAGTCTTTAAAGACATAAACTAAGTTTAAGTTATTAATCACTACTACTTACACAAAAATCACCTTTTATTTTCTCTTTATTCATCACTTATTAGCTCTCACATGAATTAATTATTTAATTTATGATCTGATAACCTTTGACTGATAAAATTTATTTTACCCTTATTCATCACTTATTGGCTTTCAAATGAATTAATTTAATTTAATTTATGATATAGTGACCTATGATTAATGCCAAATTGTGATTTAAACAATGTTGTTAAAGCCGGATCGATATTAAACTAAAAATGTTTTCGATTCAAGTTCACTTGAGTTAGACCAAATGATCATCATAATTAAAATATATATATATATATATATATATATATATATAGAAAAAGAAAACTTGGACAATCATAATTACCTATCAAATACAAATTTTACTCATAAGTCATAAGTACCATACATTACTAATAAAAACATCTATAACCACAGACACAAGGTTAAGGATATAATGTCTTACAATCACAAGTCACATCATCAACTATAATACTAACTAACAATTAAATTTCAAAGCAAGTAGCAAAGTAACAAATACAAGGTTACAATCACAACTTAAAACATAATACTAATAAATAAGTTTCAAAGTCAAAGTCATATATTTGGTAGATCCTCATTCAACCAAGCATCATTGTCATCACTTGGAGTGGAAGTCATATCCTACAAAACAAAGACAGCAATCTCATCAAGCAATTAGAGTTTGGTTCATTCTGCAATCTCATCAAAACCAGCAAAACAAAAACAAAAATGTGATGGAGAAAAAGATGCTTTAGGTGAAGAAGCATAAAAGGACAAAGAGAATGTGGAAGGTAAACTAGCAAAACCATCTTCCCCTTTGCCATCAATTGTTGCTGATAGCCTGATATGTAAACCCCTTCTAAAAAAGTTAGCTTTTCCTTCATTTAAAAAACCCCCTTCTAAAAAATAACCCAAACACCAAACAGGAAATGTTTGAATCTAATAATGGCAGGGATGGCAAGAGTGAAGAAGATGATGGTGATTTACAATTTTGGATGGTTTATGGCTGCTACCAAACACCAAACTGATGGACGAAACAGGAAAAAAAACATGGATAAATAAGGGTTTAAAAAAAACCTAAGGGAAACTAAGGGTTTTAAAAATAAAACTATATATATTACCAGGAAAATAAAATAAAAAATATATCTTCATACATTTCTTTTAAAGATGTAAAAATTATTAATATGTTTTTTAAAAGTGTTGATTAAATAAGAAAAAATTAATAAAAAAAAATATGATAAATAATATTAAAAAAATAAAAAAATATATACTATTTATAATAAAAATATAAGAATCATACAAAAAAAAGTCAACCAAAAATACCTGGTATTGGGAACGGATCCTCTTAAGTCTCCATCTAACATGACTTGGTCATGTTAAAAGGTTTAAGCCATCTATAATTATTAAAAGCTAATCAACGGTTGATAACTAAAATGCTCATATACAACATCATTTTCACTTTTGAAATTTTCTCTTTTTAATTTCACTCATCTTCTTCAACAGATACACTCCCCTTGATGGGCATAGACGACTCCCTCCTCTGATCTTCGCCGTCGTTACAACATGGCCATCTTTGCTGCTGCCACAACACCGCATGACTCGACGCGCTGCCTGATGCCTCACTTTCGCAGAGGCTGCCGTCGATCTTCTCGGATGAACTCATCCTCTACAAACTTTCCTTTCTATTTTTTTACATACATAAACTAGCATAATCTAAATATCAATGCTGATAGAAGCCTCGTTTGGATGTACTTTTATACATTAAAAAGATCTTTTTTTTAAAAAAAAAAGTACTTTTATTCAATTTTAATATGTTCGAATGAATTTTTGTAAAAAAAACATTAAAAAATATAAATTGTGTTTTTTTAGAGAATGATCAAGTTATATCAGTATAAATTATGATATTTTTATATCACCTCATAACTGTCTATAGAATGAGACTTTTATCAATTCAACAAGTTGAATTATATCTTTTCATTACTTTAATTATTTATATCAAATTTTGTAAAAATTGAACATTAATAAGAATACAATTAAATGATTCTTATTTTTATATAATTCAAAAGTGTATATTACGTTAATCTTGACATATATTATTGAAGTACTAAATAATTTTATATTAATATAAAATTTCATATATATGATTTATATTATAGTAATTTTTAATTCAATGATAGATTTAGAAAAAATTATTTAATATAAAATAATTTAATTATGTAAGAGTGACTTTGACTTACACTAATATAACTTGATATTTTTTTTAAAATTGGATTTTAGAACTTTTCAAAAAGATCTTTTTTAGCTCATAAAAAAGTTGTTGAAATATTTGTTAGACAAAAATCTCTTTTAACTAATTTTAATAATTACATCTCGTATCCTTTATATATTCTTACAACCCTACGTCTATACCAATTCTCTCATTTCTTTATTCATTCTCTGTTGTGTGCTGCACGACTAGCTAATGACTCTTCCCAACCATCTTCTTTCATTTCCTTTGAACATCATTACAATTATGTGTAAGGCTATGTTTGGTATACATGATAGTATAAGAGCTGATAGTATAAGTCAATATGATAAAAGTTGATAGTATAAATGATCTGATTAACTTTTATATAATCAAACATTTGATACCCAATAGTATAAAAATCTAGATAGTATAATAATAATTTAATATTACTATAATACCCTTCAGAAAAAAAAACCAGTGTGTTATGTGTCTTCTTCTCTTCCCTTGTCCTATACCAGATTTCTTCCCCAATTAAAAAAAAATGGCTTCTTCAAAAACAAAATCAAGTGTTCCCCCACCACGCATCCTGGTTCGTTTCGATGTTAGCCCACAAGAACACAACCAACACGGAGATGGTTGCAAAGTCAGGACGTGGTTACAGAGAAGGAGATGGCTGGAGCATCCGCGTGCCATCGTTTTCGGTTGGAGCAAGAGGGATACAAAGAAGGCCGGTGGTAGATCTAGTGGTTGCAGATCCGGCGCGGATGGTGCAAATTCGATGGTCTCACAGTGACGTAGGGCTGCTGTAGTGACAAATCTGAGTTTCCAGGGGTGGAGGCGCGACGCTCAGATGCGGACTAGTGAGGCACGGTGGTGCACGACTGTTGTGTGGGTGGGTGGCTGCGCGTGGTGCTATTTCACAGATCTGGCTGCTGGATGGAAGCTCTGCGTGGTGGCTGGAAACGATGGTGATGGTTGCTTGGTCGCAGTTTGGTCATTGATGGAGGTTTTGGGCCACTGTTAGTGGTGGTGGGTTATACGGTGGCGTGAGCAAGGGGTTGTTGCGCGTGATGAGGCTTGCAAGTGATGGAACTTGGTGCATTGGTGGTTGTGGATGGTGGTGAGAGGTTTGGATGGAGAGCATGAAGTTAAAGGGCAGGGTGGGAAGTGATATCCTATCAGGTCTTATCATGGGGTGGGGGAGAAGATATTATTATCAGGTTAGACTATGTTTGGTACATCATATAAAGAAGAATTGATAGTACAAGTTAATACTATTAAATCTTATCAGATGTTTATTGTACTAACCTGATAGTATAATCAAATTAGGTTAACTTTTTTTTATCCTGTTATCACCTGATAATGTTATCCTTCCCTCACCCCTTGATTAGATCTGATAGGATAATCCTTCCCACCCTATCCTTCAACTTCATCCCTCTCAGTGCAAGTCTCTCCTTCCCTGCCACCACCATAGGACCACCGCCGGACCACCACCACGCCCCACAGAGGCGGCCACAGTGAGTCCCCTTCCTCGACACCATCATGAGCCCCCTTCCTCACCACCATTGCTAATAGGGCCACCGCGAGTCCCCTTCCTTATGAATAGATTCAACCATCACAAATAGGGCCACTGTGAGTCATCCCGTTCCTCGCCACCATTGCTCGTCCCGTTCCTCGCCTGTCGCAAGGAAAATCAAAATCTCTCTCACTCTAGGGTTTCCTTTACTTTCAAAAGTTAGAAGTTTTTACAATTAACTGGAATTAGGGATTTCTGGATACTTGTCTCCCTCCAAAACCTGGTTATCCAATTACAATGCCGCTTTTGATGAAATCTCAGGATTCCGAGGAGTGGGAAAAGGAAAGAGAGAAGGAAAACCTGTCCAACAGCCTATGGGTTAAGAATCTGGAACCCGATGTCACCGACTCCAATCTCATGGACCTCTTCGCCCAATTCAGCCCTCTCGATAGCGTCACATCTTATTCCTCTTGCAGATACGCTTTTCTCTTCTTCAACCGCATCGAACACACTAAGGCCGCTAAGTCCGCCCTACAAGGCGCTTCTCTCCACAGCATTCCCATCAGAATTGAGTTTGCCAAACCAGTTTGTTCTACAATCTTCTACTTCTTTTAAATTTCTATCTAATGTTTTTTGTGTTCTCAGGCAAAGCCATGTAAACATCTTTGGGTGGGTGGGTGGGTGGTATCAGCCTAACAGTTACAAAGGATGAATTGGAAGCCGAAACAAATTTCTAATGTTTTCTGTATTCTCAGGCAAAGCCATGTAAACATCTTTGGGTGGGTGGTATCAGCCCAGTGGTTACAAAGGATGAATTGGAAGTCGAGTTTCGTAAGTTTGGTATTTTAAGTTCTTCAGAGAGCGCAACACTGCTTGTGTTGAATTTGTTAATTTGGATGAAGCTACTCGAGCCACGAAAATTTGTTAATTCAGATTTAATTGGTTAATGAGGAATTCCAACATCGTTGAGGAGGAGGACGCATTGGGTGGTGCGAGATTTGTGCCGGTGGTGGTTGCGGAGGCTTGCTATCAAGGCAGATTGGTGGTAGGTTGCAGAGATATGGTTGTTGCAATGCAATCCCAGATTTGGTTTTTTTTTTGTATTTTTTATATTAAAGGGTTGTATAGTCAAGATAATAATTATATATACTATCATATTATTTATACTATGTATACCAAATATCGATAGTATAAGAATTTATCACCTCTTTATGCTATCAAGTCTTATACTATCATATCTTATACTATCAGATATACCAAACATAGCCTTAGAGTAGGATAAAAATGCTTAACCTGATTTCATTATACTATCAGGTTATATCACCAAACACCTAATAAGCACGATAATATTAGTTAATACTATCAGGTCCTTCTTATCTTGTCCACTAAATGCAACCTAAATATATAATATGGACCACTTTTAATATGGATCATTTATAAAGTGGTCTATAAGTATATCAACGAATATTTAGTTATTGATTTATTGTTAAAATAAATTAATAATTAAGATTAAAATGTTAGATTTAATCAATAATACTCAATTTATAAAAAAATTAATTAAATTATTTTTTTATAAATAATTGTATATATAAAAAATTTATAAATTTTAACTATTAATTTTTCATATACTCAGATCTGAATATAAGTAATATTAGATTTAAAAAAAAAATAATTTATCTATAGACCCAAACATTTTGAGTTCACGATAAAAGACTCATGCTTAGGTACGTTCAAAAACTCCACTTTGATATTTAAGCACTCAACAAAATACCACTTACGTTATTATTATTAATAATTTGTTTTGCTTATCTAAATTAACTTGATCTGGTTTGGATGAATCACTCTCATTCTGTTCTTTATTTTTAAAGATGACTTTTTAATATGTTCAAAGTACTTTTTGATCCAAATATCTTTGAAAGAAAGTACTTTCTAATGTCTTTTTAAGTAATTTTACCATTAAAAAGTTTTTTATATTTTTACATCTAAATAATAATAAATTTTAAAAAATATTTTTTAAATATTAAATCTAAATATAAAATAATTTTTACTTTTTAAAAGATCACATAATTTTTTTATATATATATACACATCCAAGCAAGCCCAGATTCATTCTACACCTTATATTCGTAATTTCTTGTTGCTATATGCATTTTAGCTCCAATAACTTTACCAAAGAGTTGCCTGCAACTTATGCGAGGTTTTTCTGCTTAGACCATTTTCTGCTTGTTCACAGATCTATCACATGACTTTAACTGTGCATGATTTTATGATTTGTCATGTTTGGCCCAAATTGACAAAGTAAAGTGAATAGTTGTTCACTTGTTCTGCTTTTTCTTGGGTTATGGCAAATATGTAAGCTGGCAGAAATGAATCATAATGTTCAGTTCATTCAAGTGTTACAACTCAATGTGTTACAGCCTAATAGATTGAATGGGATACGAAACAGCATCTAGCAGATGCAGGATATATAAACTAAATCATACAAACAAGAATCTTGTGCTCACATTCCACTGGTGATAACAAAATACCAAAATGTAACTCCAAACAAAACCCCATACAAAAAATGAATAAACTGAACATGAAACTATGCATTGCACGATTTTTCTAACAAAGAAAATTAGAAAGGGACAATTTTTTTTGGTAATAGTTGTCATTTGCAAAAATGGGTCATCACTCATCAAGCAGAAAAATGGCATGAAAAGCGAGAAGTTGATAGCCACTCAGGGAGCTATAGAAACTCCAGCAACGAGGAGGGTCTTGACTCGAGAAGAAGGAAGGGTTCAGAAACTCTAGAGCAGTCGTTGTGGTTAGTGGAAGAGGGGAAGGAGAAGGGGTCTCCACGTTGTTAAGAAAGAAACGATGTTGTTACAATTGATTTCAATTAATCACCGTTGATTAGCTTTTAATAATTATGGATGGTTCAGATTTTTTAACATGACTTGGTAATGTTAAGTATAGACATGAGAGAATCCTCTCGCCCTGCTATTACATATACATTCTTAAGAACATGGATATTCCAAAAAAAAGTATGAGCACGTTAAACGCCTCCATAAATAAATAACATAGGTGTTCATTTTAAGCAAAATAAATAACTGTGGCTTGGTAATTTTTGTAATATTCAGCTGTTTAAAACCAAATGATACACAAAAATAAAATAAAAAAGGCCTTTCATTTATCTATTACGAGAAATTCTTACCTAAACATAATGTACAACAGTTGGATGCACTAAGTCATTCAAGATTTAATATTTTTATAAATCTTTGTGTTTTATAATTAATTTTACAGTGCTCTATAAAAATATTAAATTCTGATTAGTTTAGTACTTTAAATAAGAATTTCTCGTCCATTACGTCACTTATTCCTAATTTTAAGGAAAATGCTTAATAATGTTGGAAACTGATTCGTGCTTAATAGCACCGCTATATTCCTCAAATCAACTGCGTTACTCACAAAGAAAGATGTCAGTGCCTAATAATGGTGGCACCCCCAATTCATAAAATTCTCTTCGTTTGTATTTGGCCTCTGCATTCCACTGCCTACTCATTCCCATTCCTTGAAAAAGTTCAATGCACATATCCAAACAAAACTGTTTCATTAAATAAAGTGAATTTACAATTCCAATTCTACCTCCTTATATATACTTATAACTTTATATCTTCTTAATAGAAAAAGTGATCTATTTCGAGTTTTGAACCTATACTTCTTACCTACCTTTTTGTATGTTTGATCATACCATGGCTGCTACTGCTACTCTAACAGAGGGGCAAGTATCTGTTATGAAACAGTCCGCTAAAAAGAGTCAGCTGGAGGATGAGTTAGAAGCACAAGCGGAATTGAGACAGCCAAGCAGCCAGCTAGGACAAGAATTGGTTATGGAGGATCCGGGAATCATGGACGTGCGGAAAAGCAGCAGGCCTAGGCTAACGAACTTAAGGCTGAAGGATTATGTGTGATTGGTACACGTATAAGAGAGGGAGGGAAATAATGAGAGGGTATGGAATGTGTGAGGTCATGATTCTCTTCTTTCTCCTCTGAGTCCGAGATCACCTCTGTATCTTTCTTTCTGTCGTAGTCATTTCTCATTGTTTGCTTGTTTAGTGTAATTGCCTTTCAGGCTCATACTGGAAGTTGAACGTTTTTGTTCTGCATTTTTTATAAAAAAAAGCAGAAGTCATTCCTTTCATTGTGTTGAACCATTACAATTGGTGCTTTCATCTCACCATGGCAGAGAACACTCGCTTGAAAGAGTTACAGGCTGATGTCAAGCGAATTTTGGAGACAATGGAGGCAAGACACATCGAGTATGAAGCCAGATTCGAGAAATTAGACAAGATTGAAGTTGCATTGGAGTCGTGGCTGACCAAACCCAGTTTTTCACATCACTCTTTCCATGGTGATTCGAGCTCAAACCAAGAAGTCCACAAACAACCATTTCAGGTGAGAAATGTCAAGCTTGAATTCCCTAAGTTTGATGGTAAAGATGTATTAGAGTAGATATTTAAGGCAGAGCAATTCTTTGATTATTATGGCACCCCTGATTTGGAACGATTAACTATTGCTGTGGTACACCTAGACCGCGAAGTTATCCCATGGTACCAAATGATGCAGAGAAACCATCCATTTCAGTCTTGGAATGCTTTTACTAGAGCATTAGAACTTGATTTTGGTCCCTCACTATATGATTGTCCGAGAGCAACGTAGTTCAAATTGGTACAAGATGGCTCGGTTGGGGATTATTACAAGGAGTTCATATCACTAGCAAATAGGGTGTATGGTTTAAGTTCTGATGCATTATTAGATTGTTTTCTCAGTGGTTTACAAGCTAATATGCACAGGGAAGTCATGACTCAAAGTCCGATTTCAATCCTCAAAGCTGTAGCTCTGGCCAAATTATTTGAGGAAAAATACCCACCTATCCCTAAAACAGCTCCTATAGCCTCCAATTCTAAATACCAACCCAGATACACAACCCAACAACCCACTTACTAAAACAGAAACAAGTCACCACTCATTTTACCAACCCCTCCCACCAGGCCCATGAATCAAGTCCACAACAGTTCCAATATCAGAAGAATGAGTGCTGCAGAAATGCAACTTAGGAGAGAAAAAGGCTTATGTTATACGTGTGATGAAAAGTTCTCCTTTAACCATAAATGTCCAAACAAGCATTTGTTGATCCTTCAGGTTGACAAGGAAATTCATGATGATTCCGAACCTAAACCACCTGATGATACCAAGGCACAGTTAGCGGACCAGCACTTGGAAATGCATTTATCCCTAAATGCTTTGAAAGGTGCTAGTGGTGTTGGCACAATCAAATTCACTGGACAGATTGGGGGTATAGCAGTGCAGATTTTGGTCGATGGCGGTAGCTCCGATAACTTCCTTCAACCTCGGCTGGCACAGTTCTTAAAGTTACTTGTTGAGCCAGCTCCTCATTTTAAAGTGTTGGTTAGTAATGGTCAATCCTTGGCTGCTGAAGGTTTGGTTTCGAATCTATCGATCTCAATTCAGGGACATAAGTTACAGCTGCTTGTGTATTTGCTACCCATTTCTGGTGCCGATTTAATTTTGGGAGCTACTTGGCTTGCCACCTTAGGACCTCATGTGGCAGATTATGCTGCTCTAAGCATTAAGTTCTATCATGAAGGAAAGTTTATTACGTTTCATGGGGAAAAATCAAAGCTGCCTGCACAGGCTCAATTGCATCATATTAGAAGGTTGCACAACATTGATGCCATCTCAGAATTGTTTGCATTGCAGTTAATAGATTTTGATCAGCCACAAGCTACAGGGCTTGAATTGCCAGAGAATATGGCACCCGACTTGGCAACCCTGCTGCATACATATAGAGCTGTTTTCAACAAACCAACTGGTCTTCCTCCTCCACGAGATCAGACTCATTGCATTCCATCTGCAAGAAGGGTCAAAACCTGTCAAGGTAAGACCATACCGGTATCCGCATAGTCAGAAGGAGCAGATTGAGAAAATGGTTCAAGAAATGCTTGAAGAAGGCATTATTCAACCAAGTAATAGCCCTTTCTCTTCTCCTATTTTGTTAGTTAAAAAGAAAGATGGCACTTGGAGATTTTGTACCGATTATAGGGCTTTGAATGCCATAACTATCAAAGACAGTTTTCCTATGCCAACTGTGGATGAATTATTAGATGAATTGTTTGGAGCTAAATATTTCTCGAAGTTGGACCTCCGATCCGGTTATCATCAAATTTTGGTGGAGCCTCAAGATAGGTACAAGACAGCTTTTCGAACACATCAAAGACACTATGAATGGCTAGTCATGCCATTGGGTTAACTAATGCCCCAGCATCTTTTCAATGCCTCATGAATCAAATTTTTCAGTCCTTATTGAGAAAATATGTCTTGGTTTTCTTTGATGACATTTTGGTATATAGTCCTTCCTGGATGACTCACTTACAACACTTGGAATCAGTCTTGCACATTTTACAGTAGCATACTCTTTTTGTAAGACTCTCCAAATGCTCTTTTGGGATGACTGAAGTGGATTATCTTGGGCATACCGTGTCTGGGGAAGGAGTAGCTATGGATAAGACCAAGATTCAAGCAGTGATAGATTGGCCACGACCTTCTAACATCAAACAACTGCGGGGGTTTTTGGGGTTAATCGGCTATTATAGAAGGTTCATTCTAGCTTATGCTTCATTAGCTTCGCCACTTATTGACTTGCTAAAGAAAGATGCCTTTACTTGGAATTCTGCAGCAGAAGATGCGTTTCATAAGCTCAAAGTGTCCATTACTTCAGCTCTGGTTTTAGCACTTCCAGATTTTACTCAACCCTTTATTCTTGAAACAGATGCATCAGGGATAGGTGTAGGGGCTGTGTTGAGTCAATCTAAACATCCTATTGCATATTTTTCAAAAAAAATAGCGCTTAGGATGCAAAAACAGTCAGCATATACACGAGAGCTGCTTGCAATTACTGAGGCTTTAGCCAAGTTTCGACACTATCTTCTGGGACACAAGTTCACAATTCAAACTGACCAGAAAAGTTTGAGAAGCTTGTTAGATCAATCATTACAGACCCCCGAACAGCAAGCTTGGCTACATAAATTTATTGGCTATGACTTCAAGATAGAATACAAGCCAGGAAAGGACAACATTGCTGCTGATGCACTCTCTAGAGTCTTGTTAATGGCATGGTCAGAACCACAAAATTTGTTTTTGTAGGATTTAAAGCAAGAAATTGACAAGGATCCAAAGCTTCAAGAGTTAATTCAGCTGTGTCACGACCCTGCACAACCAGATTGGCACTATGTGGTCCGAGAAGGCTTATTATATTGGAAGGGCAGGTTGGTGATACCTTCCAAGAGTGATTTGGTGCAGAAGATACTTCAGGAATATCATAGTTCTCCTATTGGGGGGCATGCTGGAATTGCTAGAACTATAGCAAGAGTTGCCTCTCAATTCTATTGGCCTAAGATGAAGGAAGACATAAAGCAATTTGTGCAACATTGCTTGATTTGCCAACAAGCTAAAGCTGCAAACACTGCTCCTGCTGGGTTATTACAACTGCTGCCAGTCCCAAATCAGGTGTGGGAGGATGTGGCAATGGATTTTATCACTGGATTGCCCTTGTCATACGGTTATTCTGTGATTATGGTCGTAATTGACAGGTTGACCAAATATAGCCATTTCATGGCTCTAAAAACAGATTATACCCGCAAAACTGTAGCAGAGGCATTTATGAAGAATGTTGTTAAGTTACATGGCATGCCCAAGTCCATAGTTTCGGATAGGGACAAAGTTTTTACCAGTAAGTTTTGGCAACATCTCTTCCAACTACAAGGAACAACGTTGGCTCTGAGTTCCGCGTATCACCCACAATCGGATGGACAAGCTGAAGCTTTGAATAGATGTTTGGAGATGTACTTGAGGTGTTTGACATTTCAAAATCTGAGAACTTGGTATACAGCCTTGGCATGGGCTGAGTATTGGTACAACACGGCATTTCATATGAGTTTAGGCATGACTCCCTTTAAGGCCTTGTATGGGAGAGATCCTTCTACTTTAACCAGATATGTGGGAAGCTCACAGGACTCACCTGCAATACAAGAGGAGCTAGGAAATCGAGATTCCTTGCTAGCTCAACTGAAAGGGAATTTGCTTAGAGCTCAACAAGTGATGAAGAGTCAAGCTGACAAGAAAAGGCAAGATGTGCAATTACAGGTTGGTGATTTGGTTCTGGTTAAATTGCAACCATACCGACAGAATTCTGCAATATTACGAAAAAACCAGAAATTGGGCATGAGGTATTTTGGACCATTTCCTATCGTTTCAAGGGTAGGAGTTGTAGCTTACAAGTTGAAACTTCCTGAAACAGCTCGCATACATCCTGTATTTCACGTTTCCCAGTTGAAGCTTTTCAAGGGTCAGTCCAGCGAGCCTTATGTTCCATTACCTTTAGCAACAACGGAGTTGGGACCAGTTTTGCAGCCTGTAGCGGTGCTCAAAACCAGGAAACTTGTCAAAGGCAATAATCACATTCCTCAAGTTTTAATTCAGTGGGAGAACTTGGGCAAGTCAGAGGCTACTTGGGAGGATTATGCTGATATGGTTAACAATTATCCTGATTTCAACCTTGAGGACAAGGTTGATTTTAAAGGGGAAGGTAATGTTATGAAACAGTCATCTAAAAAGAGTCAGCTGGAGGATGAGTCAGAAGCACAAGCGGAATTTAGACAGCCAAGCAGCCAACTAGGAAAAGAATTGGTTATGGAGGATTCGGGAATCATGGACGTGCGGAAAAGCAGCAGGCCTAGGCTAACGAACTCAAGGCTGAAGGATTATGTGTGATTGGTACACGTATAAGAGAGGGAGGGAAATAATGAGAGGGTATGGAATGTGTGAGGTCGTGATTCTCTTCTTCCTCCTCTGAGTCCGAGACCACCTCTGTATCTCTCTTTCTGTCGTAGTCATTTCTCATTGTTTGCTTGTTTAGTGTAATTGCCTTTCAGGCTCATACTGGAAGTTGAACGTTTTTGTTCTGCATTTTTTATAAAAAAAAACAGAAGCCATTCCTTTCACTGTGTTGAACCATTACAGTATCCTTGAAGCTTGTGTTAAACAAAGAGAGAAGCAAAGTTGTCTTTGCTGAGGCAGGGAAGGACTTTGTGGACGTTCTCTTTAGCTTCTTAACATTGCCTTTAGGAACCATTATCAGACTTGTGGGTAAGGAGACAGATATGCAGTTGAAGCCAGTTAGAGTTGGTTGTCTGAGCTCACTCTATGAAAGTGTGGCAAATCTTGATGGAGAGTGTCTGTGGTCAGAAACCTGCAAAGAAATGCTATTGCTTCCTAGGAACTCAATGGAAGCTTATTGCAGGAGTCTGAAACTCAACATTGATGACACGGAATCAACGAAGTACTTCATATGTGAGAATAGGGATTGCAGTCGTCATAAAAGCAGTGCCATGTTGTCCACTTTCAGAAATAAAAGTTGCAATTGTGGGAAATTGTTGGAACCGATTTTCCCGAAAAGTTCCAATGTTTGCGAGGGTTTTGTTAATGTTAATGCGATTTTTATCATCACTGACGATTTGAGTGTCAACCCAAACTCATTGAGTACAAGCATTTTGCTGCTCAAGAATAGTGGTATAGAAAACATGTGTTCCGTACAAGTAATGACAGTGAATGTCACTAAGGAGAAGGTTTTGTATTTAATGCTTCCTTATTACATAGGCCAATTTTTGGCACTGTTTATTCATTGCTCTATATTAAACTTTCAATTTTCATTTTTAATCTATATTCTGTGGTGATCATTGATTGTTTCGTCTTCTTTACAGGTATTGGATCTGCTGAAGTGTTGTTTGCTCTCAAAAACACCGTTGACAGATTTATTCTTAGAAAAGAAACCGTTCCTTGAGAGATTTGATGCAACAAGACTTCTTTGTGATTTTGCAGCCAGTGGTGGAAACCAAATTAATGTGAAGCTAATGCAGATAAAATCAAATGGCAAGATAGTGTTTGCTCAAGGGGAAGAAGATTTTGCAGACTTCATTTTCAGTTTTCTCACATTCCCTTTAGGAGGTGTGGTACATATGTTGGAAGGCTGTTCTTCTCTGGGAAGCGTTGATGGATTGTACAAGAGCATTGTTGATTTGAATGAAAGTTATTTGATGACAAAGGAACTGAAGAACTTGCTTGTTGATCCTAAGCTTGCCCAACAATTTAAAACAAGCAACCAGATATTAAGAATTTGTGAATCACATGTTCCAAGATATTTTTGTTACACTGAAAGTACACCACTTTGTAGAGGTGGGGTTGTTATTAATAAGTGCTATCTAACTTCTGAAAGTAGGAAATGTTGTAGCAGCAATGAAACATGCACACCGTTGGACTTAGTTGATCCCAAATCCTCTACAGGAACTCCTAAAGGTTTTGCCAAGGGATCAACAATGTATGTGGTAACTGATGACTTAGTTGTGATGCCAATGTCATCCATATCAGGTATATCTTTACTCAACAGTTTAAACACTCCTCTTAGTGACTTGGAGGAAAAGGTGGTCAGCATTGGCATCAAGGAGGTCAGAAGATCCATATCTTGTTGCTAAACTTCTGACTTAGATTGCTTTGCTAGAAGTTTATGTAGCAGTTGCTAATTTTACAATGTTTGTGCAGGGTCTCAGCATATTGAAATCATCTCTTACCTCAAAATCTGCCCTGACAAATGGTCTCAGCAACTTGTTAACAAAAGTTAAGGAGGAGAAATGAGAAACAATTACATCGTACTGTGTTTAAGATATCTTAGTGGACAACTTGCAATGGATACAGCTAAACTATATTTAGTTTGCTGTTTTAATTCGAGTATTATTGTTAATGACAATTCAAGCAATGGCTTCGAATTTATCTGCAAAAGCGGTTTCTTTTATCTCTTTTTTTCTTTTGGAAGAATATATTTTCAAATATGTTCACCAGCTGTCTTCGAACTCATTGGTTTTTTTTACTTTGTCCACATACCAAATCACTAATCTTGTGTTGATGTTGTGACATTGGATCACCTTGACTTTCCTAGTTAACTGTTATTCAGATTGTAACTTAACATTGATGTATTATTTAATCATTTCTAAGAAACAGGTGGTGTAAGAAATGAATTGATGCAGTGGGTTTATGGAATCAAATGAAAACTTTTTTGAAGACTCAAGTGTGCCTATGAAAGGAGTTGAACAATGCATTTGGTAATATTGAAACATACTATTTTATCGGGGCAAAACAAAAAAGAAAAAAAAAACTTCAATTGTTATTGTGTATATATATCTGAACAAAGCTTACAATTTACAAAACTTTTACTCTAGTTGATAATGCGAGTAATGAAGGAATTAATTATTTTCATGCTACTCTGACTTTTATCTACACTGGGAACTCATGGATCAGAAACACATGTGATTTTTTTATTTTTTATTTATTTATTTTACTAAAGATAGCAAAGTTCATTGCTAGAATGAAAAGGGAATCAAAATTCTAAAAATACACCGAGTATGGGCATGTGCCCAAAAGCCTTCAACAACTTGTGGAGGGTGCTAAGGTGGGGGACTAGGCAGTGTCCATGCAAATCTTGGGATTTATCTATTGCATAAATCTCGTGATTATGATGCAGTTGTCCAATGCCGCAGTTCGTTGTATGTGGTACTGAGGTCTTGACAATGTATCACCAGTGCTTAGTTGGGATGTCCATGGCAGACTCCGGTGGTACGCGTATCGGATTGATCCACTAAGCGTGGTCCGAATCACGGTCTAGAACAGTTACTCCCAACTTGACGCTTAGATGGAATAGCTAAGTGTCAAAATACTTGAGTTTGATAGGAATACAAGGAATGTGATGGACAAAGGGATCCTAGTAAGTGTAAACACCAAATCTTGCAATGTTTTCTGCAAAGGGTCGAAGTCCGTGATACATCATAATATGTCTTAGGGGTTAACGTGTAATGCCGGGATCCAAGTCTGATCGCTCTGCTTACATCATTATTTTGCTATCCAAGGTATATCAACATTGCCCCCATGTGTAGTTCACATGGTCTTTTGTTGTCCTTTCTTGTAACCTTTACTCAGCAGTTTGTGGCAGTCTGAGCTTGCTCAGAAATCGTTGCTTTAACTTTTTTGGGAATTAAGAACCCTTTTCAAAAACGATAACAATTTCAAGTTATTTCCCAACTGCCCACTACTATTGTGGTGAATCATAAAGAAGAAGCATTAAAACGTGGCGTCTATTGTGAATTAATTTGCCTTTCAAGGAACCAATTAGAACGCTTTATTCTCTCTATAAATAGGGAATGTTTGTAGTAAGACTAGTATATATTTCATTTATTCCCTGAACGCTCTTGCTTCGCAAATTCTTCTCCAGACAATAATGTTTTCATATGGAGGGTTATGCCCCCCTTTTGAAACCATTTTCCTATTTTTCCCAAAATCCTTAAAGGCATTTTCTTTCCCCCAACATCATCCTCTGATGGAGGTCTTTCTTACTAGGCGTAATGGTTTTGTGATGACCAAGTAGCTGCCCTATGTGGGTTGGTCAACATGCATCTAAGCAGCAGAAGCCTTTCTTTCCAGGCATACACAAGAGTGTGCAACGTTTCTATGCACGCCGGGAGGATTCACTGTTTCTACTATAGTTCCTGTGACGCATAGAGATGCTCCTCACTCTGTCCTCCTCCTTTTTTGACTATTCTGGAGACACTATCCAAGTGTCTTAGTTTTACTCTGAAGTGTAGTTAGATATGTAGGAGGGTGAAACAATCTCTTGGAGTGAAGCATTCTCTTCATGTTGGCCAACAGAGAAGAGATGAGTGCTGGTTAGAGCCGTCAAAATAGGCCAAACTTGATGAGCCAACCTAAATAGCCCGACAAAATAGGCAAGCTGGACTAGCAAAAGTGAACACAAAATTAAAAATAACCTAAATTAGTATGGCCTGAATAGGTCATCCCGCAATGGGTCGGGCTAGCCTGGCCCATTTACATTACATAGGGTAGACTGGGCTAATAAAATGTTAGCCTAAAAACTCACATAGCCAGATCTGGCCTGGCCTGAGCTAGCCTGGCCCGTTTTGACAACTATAATGTGGTTTCTAGAAGAACCTTGGGGGTGGCCATGGTCAGTGATCATCATCAAACTCTGGTGACCTAAAGGATGCCCCTTCCACACTTTACTGTTTCTCTCCAAACTCCGACGACCTGAAGTGATTTCTGGCATTTTTTCTCGATGGAGAAGTGTGGTTTCGAGTGGTTGATAGCGATACTGAGCAGTTTTCAATGGTTCCCCTTCTTCCACTTATCAACTTTTCTCTATTTCTTCAAGGTATATCCCCTTCTACCTTCTATTGTTTACTATTTTTAGCGTTACTATGAGGCTGAGGGTTTATATCTTCTGTATTTTTGGTATTTTCCTTTCTTTTTCATCCAAAATGAGTGGGGATACTAGTGATTCTTAGCCTAACTCTATAGTGTTGCTCTCTAGAGAACCTTCTCTATAGCTTTGTGAGCAGCAGAGGCACCCTTATTGGCTCGTGCACCTTTTAAGGCGTGGAGGCCGGTACCTACAATAGGTGTAATTGATTGAGTACAAAAGGCGACATCTTTCCTCTCCTATGTCAATCTAGGGTATTCTTGATTCTGATAGCATTTTACCGGCCTTTGTAGGTGTTTCCAGGGATTCAATGGTCAGGAGACAAGTGGCTGGGCCCTAGAGACTAGCTACGAAAAACCCTATGGTGATTGTCTGTGGAAGGCAGGTGTATCCTTGGGTTGGAGATGACGTCTGGAACTAAGAGTTCAGTTTTCGAACTAGAGAAAAGATTGAAGGACTTATAAGCTACTTGGAGCTAATAACAGATGACGAGAGGGACCATGAATATTAGATCCTATCTCCAAGGGATAACGAGATGGTGTTTTCATCTCAGGAGGCTGGCGCACACTACACGTTCATGTATGAAGATCTCTTCATTTGGTTAGGACTCTGGATCTCGTTCAGTGAGTTTCAAACTGCAGTCCTCTGCACTCTCAACGTGGCTTCGTCCCATCTTCATCCCAACAACTAGGGAAACATTCTCGTCTTTGAAAGATTCTGCCGGGTAGTCGAATTATGGTACTCGGAGAAGGCGTTTTTCATTTTTCTTCAAACAATAGTGTCCCCAAGGGGGGCAATGCAAAGGAATTGACTCACACTCCAGTCGAGGCCCAGTCGAAAGGTATTCAGGGTCTTTCTGGATAGCTTTAAGAATTTCAAGACAAAGTTCTTTAAACTGATGGTAGCGCCAAGGACGTATCCTTTCTTCTCGAAGATCGGTGGGGACCCGGTGTTCGACTTGTACTGGACCACAAAGGCATGGGATACTCCCTTGGAAATGATTGAAAAGGAGAAGCCCGATCTTGATAAGGATGAGATCTAGTGTGTTGACTTCATGAGTACATGGGCTTAGGAAGTTGGCCTAATTTCCTGCAAGGATATCTTGGACGTCGTTGATGATGAAAATCTCGAGGCCAATCTAGGTAGAGTGTGGGCTGTAGTTCGTATTTACTTTTTGTATGTAGTAATTTTCTTTAAATATTTTTCCTGTTGTTTGACTTCTGTTGTCCGTTTTGTAGAAAACATAGCATCCAGAATGCTCTTGCCGCCCTATAGGCTCTGAAAGTAAGGAATGAGGATGTTGGACTTTCCAACAGTCCAGTGGACGTTACTCTGGCCCCTTATGTCTAGGAACCGGTAATTAAGGTAGGTTCGATCCAATGGGAGGACTCTCCTGCTTAGTCTTTTTATAGGTAGAAGAGAAAAATTGTTGAAACTAACAGGGTGGAGGGTCGAGGGAAGAAGGCGACCAATGTGACGGATAACGAGGGTCTGATTGCCTTGTTAAAGGACGACTCGAAGCCCAGGTCGTTCATCACTAGCAGGTTTTGGATGACAAAGTCATGGACTATATGACCCAGAACAGCTCACCGAAGATCATATCAATGATCTAGGCCTACAATCTCTGTCTTGCTGTTGGAGCCTGTTGTGTTGAGAGGTGCATGGAGGAGTATGACAAGCAAATGATAGCGAAGTTGAGGGCAACCAAGGATGAAGGAACCCAGAAACTTAACATGACCCTCAAGGACAAAGAAGAAGTCGAGAAGGACAAGGAAGATGCTAAAGCAAAGGTCAATGAGCTGAAGGGGAAGCTGGCGGACTTGGAGGACAGTCTAAAGAAAGAGAAGGCTTGCTCCGTGGAGGCTAGGAAGGAAGTCACCAACCTTCGTGCCAAGAATGAAAGCCTCCAGATAGAAAATCAGTGCCTCTAATCCCATATGACACGACTGCAAGAGGATACTTGGCAGTTGATAATAATCTGCACAAAGATCAACAGGGAGCAATTCCAAAATATTGTCGACCAAGTCCAACTCTTCAATCCCGGGGTGGCTCTAGCATTGGACACATTGGACTCCGAGAAGGTGATCCAGAACATTATTCTTAGGCTTCTAGAGGGTGCTCAACAGGACAATCAAGGTGCTGCTGAGGTCCTAGTCGCCGTAATCCAGGATTCGGCCTTTGTCGAAGGAAATGACAGAGGATTGTGTGCAAGCCGCCAAAATGCTAAGGGCGATGACGATGAAGCTTAGCTTGCTTCCTTTCTTTTGTTACTTTCTTTTTTCCCCTGTATGAGACCATTAACTTTTGTGAAGACAATTGCCCTAGTTGTTAGGGTACATTAAATGTATTTCCTTTGCCCTTGTAATTTAGCATTGTATGCTTGTTTCTTTTCTATAGTCTGAACTAGGTCCGATGCCTATTATTAATGTGCACTTGGTAACCATTTAGGGACTTAGGAGAATTTTAATCAAGTAGAACCTTGGTTAGGGGTCCAACGTCCAAAACATTTAAGAACTCAAAATTCCATTTAGGACTTAGACAAAATTTAAGGTAATCCATAATCGAGGTCTTTAGGGTTTATGGTATAGTTCAGAAAATCTCCTAACACTTAGGAATTTTCAACTTCAGAACTGATTTAACATAAAACATTCACAATAGGTACCTAATGACGAACCACAAATGTCATAACTCATGTTGCCAATTAATTTCATAACCAGAGGATTTGGCCATGGGCCCATAACTCACGAACAAAACACATAAATGAGTTTTGTGGGTTATTCCTCTTAACCTAGAATCTAAGAGATCTGAGATCCCATAAGGAACAGGGTCTAGACAATCTCAAGGCATTTTTCAACTTAAGGGTATTAAAATCTTTAAAAGAAACTTAGATCCCATAAGGAACGAGCTCAATAGACATTCTCAAGACGGATTATGGCTTAGGAGTCTTTTGAGACTTATATAAGTATATGTATAAAAATAACTCTATTTTATTGATTGAGCAAAGGACCGAAACCCGTATAATGTATACCCATAAAAGCTAGGGCAGATCAAACAAAGTAAATTAAAAGACTAGGCCTTAAAGGACACTTAGTTATAGTACTTTCTAAGTTTGTCTGCATTCCAATAATTTTTTATTAGCTTGCCTGTTAATGTCTCCAAGATGTAAGCTCCCTATCCAGTGTTGATCACAATGTGGTATGGGCTTTCCCAATTAAGGGCTAACTTCCTTTGGGAGACATTTCTACCACCAATGTCTATTATCCAGAGTACTAAGTCTCTTGGTTGGAATTTCCTTAGGACAACCTTCAAGTTATGTGAGCGATGCACTTTCTTTCTTCCAAAAGGTCCAGGTCTTCCTTGATCAATCTGGGGTTGATGTTAGACGAAAAATTGTTGGTGACGCCAGTTTGGTTCCCCTATCTCTACTAGGATCATAGTCTTGCACCCATAAGTGAATTTAAAGGGGGTTTCACCTGTGGTGGAGTGAGGTGTAATCCATTAGGCCCGAAGGACATGGTCAAGTTATTCTGTCCAGTTTCCCTTGGCTTCGTCCAACCTTCTTTTAATTTCTCTGACAATGACCCGGTTGGCGACTTCAACTTGTTCATTTGTCTTGGGATTTTCCACGGAACTACAATGATGCTTGATTTTTAGCTCAGCAAGTAGTTCTTCAAAACCCTTATCTTTGAACTGGGTTCTGTTGTCCGTCACAATGGACTCCAAAACCCCAAACCTAGTGATGACATAATGCCAAGTGAACTTTTGGATCTGGGCAAATGTGATTTTGACTATAGGTTCTATCTCGATCCACTTGGTGAAGTAGTCCACGACCACCACTAAGTACTTCAGTTATCTAGGTACTTGAGGGAAAGGACCCAAGATGTCCATACCTCATTTGTAGATTGGCCAAGATACGGATGTCGTGCATAATTCTTCATGTGGAGCTTGATAATGATCCAAGTGATGTTAACATTTATCACAAACCCGAATGTGTGCAAGGGAGTTAGATTCTGATGTTAGCCAATAGTATCCAGCCTTGAGTACTTTCAAAGCTTAGGCTTTGCCCCCTAAGTGGTGTCCATAACTCCCATCATAGATCTCGGCCAGTACATATTATGCTTCTTTTGCCATGAGGCATTTAAGTAGAGGTAAGGAGAACCCACGTCGGTATAATTGCCCATTGTGGATGGTGTACCTAACTACGGTTTTGATTAATTTGGAGGCTTTCTTTGGATCGTTGAGCTTGGCTCTAGACTGTAGATTATGAAGGAAGGTTGAGAGAAGGTCTCTTGGACCATGAAACAGTTATTGCCCGGACTCTTAGTGCTGGCCAGTTTGGATAGGAGTTCTGCCTTGGAGTTCTGCTTCCTGAGTATGTGCTCCAACTTTGCTTCCTAGAAGTTCTTAAGAAGCTCCTGGACTTTGGCCAAATATCTCTAAAGGAGGGGTTCCTTGTCTTGATAATCAAATAAGATCTGGGAGGACATAAGTTAAGAGTTACTGTAAAGTGTGATCTTAGTTGCTCCCATGTCCTTGGCCATTACCAATCCGATAATGCATGATTTGTATTCTTCCTGATTGTTTGAAGTGGGAAACTCAAACTTCAGGGAGTTTTCTACTGTTACTCCTTTAGAATGTTCAAAAATCACCTCAACGCCACTTTGCTTGGGATTCGAGGATCCATCAATGAATATGGTCCAAAGAATTTCCTCGGGGTCATCGGAGTTTGATGTAAGTTCTTCTTAAAAGTTAAAGAGCTTTGAGCCTTTATTGCTAGTTTTGATTCACACCCGATTCCAAACTCAGAAACCTAGATGGACCAATAAACCATTCTACTTGCTAGTTTTGGCTTGTACAGTATCTGGAGGATAGGTTGGTTCGTCCTCACTACCACAAGATGACATTGAAAGTATTGTCTGAGTCTTCTGGCTGTAGTGATGAGTGCAAAGACAAGCTTTTTTATTTTTTCATAACGGAGCTCTGTGCCTTGCAACACCTTGCTCATGAAGTAGACTGACTTCCATCCCTTCGTCGTCTTCTGGATTAGTGATGAGCTTATAACCTCTTCTTAAACTGAAAGGTACAAGTACAGTGTCTCACTATGTTCCGATCTTGTCAATATGGAGAAAGAGGACTGAAGATTATTCAAAGAGGAACAGACATCCTCACACTCTTGAGTCCACTCAAAATCCTTCCCCCTTTTGAGTAGTTTGAAAAAGGGAAATGATTTATGAGCAGTTTTAGTAAAGAAACATGTGAGGGCCGCAATCCGACCAGTTAGCTACTGTATTTCCTTGGTATTCTGTGGGCTACGCATGTTGAGCACTTATTTGGATTTGTCTCAATCCCACGGTGAGTCAACATGAAGCATAAGAACTTACCTATTTGGACCTTGAAGGCACACTTCTCCAAGTTAAACCTTATGTTATGCTTTCAGAGTTGTACAAATACATCTTTGAGGTCTGCAATATGTGATCTGGACTATGGGGTCTTTACTATCATATCATCTATATATACCTCGAGCATTTTCCCCACTTGGTCTTTAAAGACCATATTTATCATTCTTTGATATGTGGCTCCAGCATTTCTCAGTCTAAAAGGCATAACTCTGTAGCAGTAGCTTGCCCTGTTAGTTATTAAAGCAGTTTTGTCTTCATCTCTAGGGTATATTAGAATCTGGTTGTACGTAGAGTATACATCCATAAAGACAACAAACAGAATCTGGACGAGCTGTCAACTAATTTATCCACATTGGGAAGTGGTTACAGATCTTTCGGGTAAACCTTGTTTAAGTCCATGTAATCCACGTACATTCTCCATTTCTCATTTGACTTCTTCACTAGGACAATGTTAGATAGCCAAGTTATGTAGGCTACTTCCTTGATGAAGTCGACACTGAGCAACTCTTTAATATGTTCTTCAATAACTTGCTGCCTTTTTGGGTCAACTTTTCTCTTCTTCTGGGAAACCGGCCTAGCATTTTTCTTTATGGATAGGGAATGGAAGATGAAGGTGGGGTCAAGCCTAGGCATGTTGGAGGAAGTCCAAGCAAAGAGGTCTTTGTTTTTCTTTAAGAGCTCACTCAGCTGGTGCCTCTCTTCTTCCTCCAAATTTGCTTCAATCTTGGTGACTTGATCTAACTTGACACCAAGTTAGAGGGGCAATAGTTCTCCTTCCGGATGGGGTCTGGTACCCCAAATTTTTTTGTGAACATCTACCTCGGTCATGAGGATATTGACTTGGTCTAGAACTGAGCTAGAAGTGTCAGTTTTTGCTTTCTTGGTCGTCCGACCGATCTTGAGACTTCGTTGTAGCATTTACGTGTCACGACCTATATCCCCTTGGCTAATACATAAGCATGATAATTATTGGCCTACAATTATAGCCTATTATTTCCAGTATGCCAAAGATGTGAGTTGTGTCAATTGCATAAACTAATTCAGATTGTGCCAACTAAAGAGCATCATCCATTCATTAAGCCTTGGTTTTTCTGAGGGTGGACAGTGGATCTCATTGGGAAAACCTACCCCTCATCTTCTAAAAGACATGTTTTCATCATCATTGTAATTGACTATTTTACTAAGTAGGTTAAGGAGATGCCCATGGTAAATAGGTCTCAAGCCGATGTGATTAAATTTATTCATCACCAGATTATCTATAGGTTTAGCATTCCATAGACTATAATAGCCAATCAAGGAACAATGTTCACTAGAGATAAAATCATGGTCTTTGCTCAAGAATTTGGGATTAAGATGGTACACTCCATACCCTATTATACCCAAGCAAATAGACAAGTTGAGGCTACTAACAAAATTCTGATTGATATGATAAAGAAGGCCGTTGAAGATAAGTCAAGAAGATGGCATGGAGTTTTATCAAAAGTACTTTGGGCATATAGAGATTCTAAGTTCATTACAACTAGCTTGACTCCATATCAGTTAACGTTTGGCCAAGATGTAGTTTTTGCCACTACAAATAACTGTTAAGTAGCTTCGAGTGGTTAAATAAAATGATTTTAAAGTCGAAGATTATTTATAGGCTATGTTCATGCAGCTAGAATCTGTTGATGAAGATCAACTAATGGCGCTTGATAACATTCGACTAAATAAAGCAAAATTTACTCAAAGTTATAATAAGAAGGTAAAAGTTAAATGGTTTACCGAGGGGGACTTGGTTTGGAAAACCAGTTTGTCTATCAGAACTAAAGATCCTAAATTTGGCAAGTGGTCGTTAAATTGGAAAGGACCTTACTTGGTTAGCCAAATCATTCTAGGTGGTGCATATTGGCTAGTTAACATGCAAGGGGAAGAATTATTGAGAAGCATAAATGTAGAATTCTAAAACCCTATAATCCATCCATGTGGGAAACAATGCAAGTAGATTAAACAAGTGGAAAGTTAAAAGTATCCATAGGCCAGCTACTTAGCCAAAAACTAGTAGTTCAAAATTAAAGTCTAAGCAGCTCAAAATAATTACGAAGTTTTCTAAGTTCAGATAACTTATTAAAAACTAATGAAACATTGGTGAATATTTTACTGATCAATGAGTAGCGTAAGCGAAGTTCCCTCAGTAGCAGGATCTATTGTAGTAGGTGTGGGTATGGACATGGAGGCAATTATTTAGCTGGGTTGAGAAGTGGCCATTTTCGAGCTCTGCAAAGATTCCCTCTATTAGGCTACAACCAATAAATCCTTGAGTTTACTCTAGGACTTTAGGGCTTCAACTAGCCCATTTTCACTGGCTACCTTATCTTGTTATAATATCTCTTTTTGCTATGGCAGATAAGTTATTTCGACATCCAAGCCTGTCGAATGAGTATATAACCGAACTCGTATCGGCCTCAGACTTCACACTGGTTGTTATGGCAGATAATTAGAGCTAGATGACAACTATTTCAACTTTAATTCAACTTAACTATTTATTCATCTCCTACAGTTGATTGTTCAGGAGAGTTTGTTTCATAAGATTCTCTTGCCTTTCCTTCTTGACTGCCTCGTACTGGGTATAGTAAGTGGATTTTTGGGCTTGAAGAGTTGTCAGTTGATCCAAATCTTTTTGATAAGTGTCTTTGCAGGTTTTATGCATCTGGTAATTAAAAGAGATATTAGTTAGCAGAAGGGAAATATCATTATAAGCCTCATTGAGACCAACAAATACAGATGGATCAGATGATTTAGCAACTTTGGCCAAAGAGAGCTTCAAGAAGGCTAGGACTTTTGGGTCAACAAGAAAATGTTTTTGTAATTGATTATCCACGAAGTCAATTTGCATAGAAAAAGGTGAACTATCCTCAATAGGAAGGCTTGAGTAGGGAGATTTGAAGTATTGGCTCAGGACTTCTTCATAAACTTTCAGAGATGTAATCAATTTTGCCTCAACTGATAGTTAGGCAATTTAGGGCTTTGATGTTTTCATAACAGTTTGAGTTTTAGATTTTTTTTGTTGAACCAAAATCCAAGGGTCAGAATAATTGAAGCGAATTATTTAATAAGCAAATGGACACATATGCAGAAGTGTAAACTTTAGCTGACGATCGTTTGGATTTTGTTATGGGAGCATGAGTAATCAAGACATGGTTAATGGATTGGCAAGTGAGGCAATGAATAGAACTAGCTTTGATTCCTCTGGGAGAAGATTGGTGGGTTTCAATGTCAATAACAACTATTGCGACATTTCCTACATCAGAAATCCAAAAAAGTAGAGTCAACTAATCAATTATTTAATAGGATAATGAGATAAGATTGCCAAAATAATTACCTTTAGCCGAGGTTGTGATGTCTTGACATTTTGAAGGTGAAGCTTTAGAGAACTTTTTTCTTGGGCACTTCAGCTGAAGGTTCTAAGCTCTGGTCAATCAATTTACCCAAATAACTTGAAGGAGGTGCAAGGTAGAGGGTATTGAAGACAATTGGCCACCAGTCAAAGTAGTATGTAGTCCCACTTAGATGAATGGCAAACCTGAAGAATTAGAAGTTGTTCAGTTTTGAGCAATTAGTTTGCCAGAGGGACTTAACGTTAATATCATTAAAAACGAGTCTTGTAAAAGGGTCAACTAAAGATTCAAAAGGAGCTGGGACACCTTGGACTAAGCTGAGTCATTTGGAAAAGCATTGAGGATTATAAGGTTCAATTGAAATCTTGTTATGTCAAGACATGGGTTTAACCCCGCAGAGTAAATCTCTGGCTGATAAGACACTACTCCAGCCGAGGACCAAATTAGATAGCTAGAAAGTTTCATGGCTCCCTAGTGGATTAAGTCTCATCTAGTTAGGCTCACAGTTCTTCTGAAGATATGGGTACGAGTCGAATGGGCTTCGAGATTGGATGTTGAATAGATTATTGGCGATCTCAAAGACATACTTCTTGGTGGCCGAGATCGGTCGAAGAGTTTCTCCATAGACAAAAGGGTTTTGAGGGTTTTCGACAGTCGAATGTGAAGTAAGAATGAATTTCAAAAAGCAATGGAAGATCTAGAGGATCAGAAACCATATTGGCCCTAGAACGGTCTTTATGTCCTCACCACCTCACAGTCGATCCACCATCAAGAATAAGCTTCTGTACATGAGTGACAGAAAAAAAAGAGCTAAAGCCAAAGCTCTCACAAAGACAATGGTGGCAACAATATAAGAAAATTCGGCAACAACAACAACTGAGTTGGTACAAACAATGTATTTACACAACCAATATAGCAAAAAAGGCTTATGATATTCATCTTTCACTTAATTATTGTCCTTACAATTGGTAGCTAGGAAGTTGGTGTAAGAGGAACCTTTTATAGAGAATTTAACTCCCAAGTCGCTATCAAAGAAGCTATGCAAGGTTGGAACTTCATCTCCATCGACTAGAAGCCCAAGAATAGTCGAAACGTTTAGGAGTGTGGGGCTCATAGCGGTGAATGGAAAGACAGACCCAGTGATGGCCATTGACCAGAATTCGAGGAAGGCAAAGATCAGATTAATATCCATTAGGATATCATATTGGGAAAACATAATCATGTCGTATACTCCATATTGCTTTCAATTGGCTGCCTTTTCTTTCTCCAGATGCTTCAGCCCGTCGATACATTGGGGAAAGGCAGAGGTTTTAGGCCAAGCCCTAAACTGAATCAGACATTTAGATAGGTCAAGCCTCTTACAGGTAATGGGAAGAGCAAATCTGTTAGGGTAGAGAAAATGTTCTATGATCAATTTATAATTTACAATTGGCAATAGTTTTGATGATCACAAATAATAAGTTGTTTGCAAGATTAAGTCTAAGAACCTTCAAGACTAGTTATAGGACTTAGATATTATGTAAAAGTAAAAAAACGTTCACAATTAAGCTTTAAATCCATTTTTGAAAAACCCAAGATAACACTTAATGAATCAATGTATTTTCAAGTTGTTAAAAATGTTTTTAAAATCAAGAGAAATGACTTTTAAATGCTTGAAAGTATGTTGGAAAAATTGACGGCATTTGACTTAAAATGGCTAAATTTTTTAAAGTTGTTTGAAGCCAAATAATCTATTATGAGCTTGTCATAATAGATTATATGGGCTCAACAGAATGTCCTATTTTGGTTTTTAAAGGCAATAATCAATTATGAGATTACCATAA
The DNA here is from genome assembly GCA_029884605.1 of Ormosia emarginata. NCBI lineage: Eukaryota > Viridiplantae > Streptophyta > Magnoliopsida > Fabales > Fabaceae > Ormosia > Ormosia emarginata. Next base: position 11,582,283 of record JAQQTP010000057.1, read on the forward strand.
TCGATTAACAAAAGTCAGAATGTCATGGTTTTTAATCTTTTAAGCAATAATCGATTATCCATTGTGAATAATCGATTATTGAGTTAAAAAGTTCATTTCGCACCTCCTTGATCAAATAGCAATAATTGATTATCCATTTTCCAATAATCGATTATTGAGTTTCAAAAACATGTTTCTTTTGTGTTATCTTGCAAATAATCGATTATGCGGTTCCAATAATCGATTATCTGGGTTTCTAAAAGTAGTAATAATAGCTAGTAGCTTGCATTAAATGCTATCAACAACTCTTTAATGACTCGGGCTTTAAATACAAGTCATTCAAGACTCAAGAGAAGTTGGATATCAATATAAAAGAGCTTCTTAAGCATTTATTACGAACTTTAACAACCCTTAATCATATTACTCTATTTTAAGCTAAAAATGTGATCATCTTTCTACCTATTGAGCGTCAATTTGTATAATCGACTCTTGTGAGAGTTTCCAATCCTTTATTAATCTAATTTCCTTTGTAAGAGGGTGAGGTGTTCCTCAAGAGAGAAAAAGGTGAGGCATTCCTTGTAATGAAGCTTAAATACAAAGAATGAGATATTCCAAAGGTGTTGTGAGTGATCTTAATTGTAAAGGTTGTAAGCACCTATTGAAACTTGAAGTTTAGTGGATAAATCTCAAGTGAATCACTTGAGAACTGAACGTAAGTTACAAGGAGTAGCTGAGCCAGTATAAATATTGAGTTTGCTTCTCGTTACTATATCTCATTTACATTTGAGCTTTACTTGCTATATGTTTTCTTGATTACTTTACATCTTAGTTGATTTATTGGTGTGAGAAGTGTTCATCCTCATTTATCTACTTATCTCAAACAATTGATAACTTCAACAAAAATTGATAAACAAATATTTTTAGAAAAGTTTGATAAAATCTTTTAGAAACTCAATTCACCCCATTCAACCCCTCATTTAATCATGAAATTCTCAGTCTCTATGACTGAGGTCAAAGTGGTCCACACAGATCAGAAAGAGGCCAAGATCTACTATAATGAAAGCTTGAGGCCGAAGCTAAAAGAGCCAACCAACATGATTGATTGAAAACGCATGATACATAATCAACATGGCAGAATTAGACTCGATGAGTAATGAACAACATCGACATCAATCAATTAATGAGCTACAAGCTGTATCTTTGGGTCCCAAACCTGACTAAGTAACGTATATTCGGGCCCATCTAGTGACCAGGTGGAAGCAAGAATTGGAGGAATTGCTAAAATAGAATACCGAATTATTCATATGGACTGCAGTAAAAATGCTGAGAATTAATCCAACGATCATCACTCACAAGCATTCCTAGGGTAAAAAGGTGAAACCAGTAGCATAGAAGAAAAGAAAATTAGGATCAGATAGACAAAAGGCTGCTGTCGAAGAAACAAAAAAAGCTTCTAGATGCCGATTTCGTAAGGGAGGTGGAGTATACCACATGGTTGTCTAATGTGGTTATGGTGAGAAAGTCTTCGGGAGAATGGAGAATGTGCACAAACTTCACCGACCTTAACAAAGCTTGTCGTAAAGATTCATATTCGTTTCCCAGTATTGATCGTTTAGTTGATAGAGCATCTGGGTACCAGTTTCTAAGTTTTATGGACGTGTACTCTAGGTATAACCAAATCATGATGCACTCAGATGATGAAGAAAAGACCGCATTTATTATAGAATTTAGAAATTTTTGTTACCGAATTATGGCCTTTGGCTTTAAAAATGTCGGGACAACTTATCAGTGATTGATGAATAAGATATTTGAAGATCATATTGGAATGAATATTGAAGTCTATGTTGATGACATGGTGGCTAAGACTCTAATTGATGGAGATTATTGTTCCAATCTTGCTGAATGTTTCACCCAGTTAAGAAAGTACAACATGAAATTGAACCTCGAGAAATGTGTATTTGGGTTTCAGGCAAAAAAATTCCTCGATTTCTTTCTTACCAACAGGGGAATTGAGGCAAATCCTGACAAATACAGGGCAATAATGGACATGGGGAGTCCTGTAATGGTTAAAGAGGTGCAAAGGTTAACTAGCAAGATTGCTGCTCTGTCAAGGTTCCTTTCTAAGGCTGCCAACTGAGCTCTTCTATTTTTCTGATGCCTTAAAAAGTCAGAGAATTTTCTATGGACTGATGTATACGAGAAGGCTGATAACTCCACATAGTGTAGTTATTTGTGTCCCATATCTGTGTTTCATTGATTGCTAAAGTCCTTGTATTTATGCATATTTGAAAGGTTTTGCGCTTATATTTGCTATATTCAATTCTGATACCTTTTCAGTATGTAATTGAGCAATTTGTACATATTTGATATGTGATTAAGTGAATTTATATTTGTTACTGATTTGGAATTTTCTCTATCATAGGATGAGCTCCAAACGATATGATATGTGGAACATTTGAGCTAAAATGGGAAGAGGAAGCCAAATTAGCATCTCAGCAAGCAATGCCGCGGCGTGGCATGTGAATGTCGCGGCGTGGGCATCCCCTGCATCCAAAGTTAGAGGGCTTCGTATATTGAATGCCGTGGCGCAAGAAATCAATGCCGAGACGTTCCTGACTTAATTTGACATGCGCCGCGGTGTACGAATGTTAATGCCACGGTGTGCCTCTGTTTTACTGAGTCTATAAATAGATTTTATCAGATTTTGTAAAAGGAGTTTGGAGAGCTTCATAGATAGTTTTAGGTTTTAGAGAAGCTGCGACTTTGTTCTTCATTTTTGGACAGATTGGAGGTCTGGAGAGCTAAGGTTGGAGGTCCTCTTCCTTAAGAAAGAGGATTCAAGCTTCAATGATCTCATCAATGGCATCCTTCCTCTTCTCCCTGAGTTTTCTTCTTCTCCCTTATCTTCTGAGCATGATTTTGTTGTAATTTCATGTTCAATGTTAGCCAAGCTGTATTTAGGAAATACTTTGGTTCTTTATATGAGTATTGATGTTTATGTTATCTTTTGAGTTTCTATTGATGTTTAGTTATATTCTTCTATGCCTATGCTTTATGCTTACTTCTGTTTGATCAACAATTGCATGATCTTAATTGATGCAAATGAACTAGACATAGGGATTTATGGAGATGGACATGGTATGGTTGATGCATGTTTGACGAGTTCAATTGGCTTGGATGAGTTGATTCACTAACTGGATAGAAATATACCTTTTAGCCATGTATTAGCGTGTGTTTGAGAATAGATCGTTCATTAGTGAAGTTTATACTAGTCCTCATACACCCATAAGAACCATAGTGGATTAGGTAAATGACACCAGAGTTGATTGACCTAGACATAGGCTTTTGACTAAATCAGATTCTCAAGCTAAACTAACTAGTCATTGATGCTGCTTATAAGGATTGCATATCATTAGTATGAAATAGGAGGTGAAGAAGGATTCCCTAGATCTCTAAACCATTATCATTATTACTTTTGTAGTTTAGATTTAGATTAATTTCATTTCTTTATTTTATATATTCTTGGATAGAATTTAGCTAAGCTATTGGTTGTTACTTAGTAATGGAAGCCATATATCGTCGTGAGAATGAACTTATACTCTGTATCTGTATTACTTGTATGACTCGTGCACTTGCGGCCTAATAAAGGGACAAACAAAGGCATTCAACGAACTAAAACATTTTTTGGCTACTCCATTAATCTTAACTAAGCCCGAACAAGGTGATGATTTATTTCTGTGCATTTCTATTTCTGACAAAGCATTAAGTTCAATTTTAGTAAAGAAAGTAGGAAAGAAGCAACAACCAATTTATTTTGTCAGTTGGGTCTTTTAAGGACCAAAAGTCCAATATCAGAAGATTGAAAAAATGGCATTGGCATTGGTCGTAACGGCCAGGAAACTCCAACAATATTTCCAAAGTCATTCGATCATCATTAAAACTAACCCACCATTTAGACAAGTGCTCAGAAAGTCGAAACTTGCTGGACAGATGATCTTATGTTGGTAGAATTATCTAAGTTTGATATCCAATATCAGCCCAGGGGACCGATTAAATCCCAAGTATTATTTGACTTTTTAGTTGAACTATCTTCACCTGTCTCACATGATTTGAATAATGACCTTTGGGTTCTTTTTGTTGATGGAACCTCCAACGTCAAAAGGAGTGAGGCTAGAATCATACTGCAAGGATCAAAATAGAGCAATCTTTAAAATTCAATTTTTGGGCAAGCAATAATCAGGCTAAATATGAGACCCTTATTGTCGGGTTAGCATTGACCGTTGAAATAGGAGCAACCTGGTTAATTGCGAAGTCAGATTCCCAACTGGTCATAGGACAAGTAAAAGGTGAATTTTAGACCAAAGATCTGCAGTTGACAAAGTATCTGCAGAAGGTTAATAACGTAATCAAAAAGTTTAAACAGTTTGATATCGTGCACATCCCCAGAGAGCAAAATGTTCACGCTGATTTACTCTTGAAATTGGCCAGAGATTTACCAATTAACATAAGGCCCCACTTAAGAGCTTTATAGCATTGAGACTCCATGGCCGTTTTGCAGATGGGGAATTGACCTATTGGGACCCTTCCCAATGGCAATTGGATAATTAAGGTACATAGTAGTTGCAATTGACTATTTTACAAAATAGATTGAGGCCAAGCCTCTTTCCAGTACAGAAAAAGTTAAAAGATTTGTCTGGAAAAACATTATTTGTCAATTTGGTTTGCATTATTCAATTGTATCCGATAATGGAATACAATTTGCAGATAAAACGTTCCAAGAGTTTTGTGTGGAAAATAGAATTAAACAGGTGTTTACCTCAGTCAAGCACACGCAGACAAATGGTTTAGCCAAGACAGTAAACAAAGTTATTCTGTCCAGAATAAGATGAAGACTGGATCGAGCTAAAGGTCTATGGCCAGAAGTGTTACCGAGTATCTTGTGGGCATACCATACCACCCCTCAGTTGTCCACTCAAGAAACTCCTTTTCAACTCACTTTCGGCGCTGACATCATGATTCCAGTAGAAATCGGAGAACTGAGCTTCAAAAGGTCAGTTTTTAATGAAGAAATCAACGACGAAGTCAGGAAGGCTGATTTGGATTTGATGGATGAGGAAAGATAAATCGCTTATAATTGGGAAGAAGCGGCAAAAGCCCGGGCAGCATGGAAATACAATCAGAAGGTCATAATAAGAAAATTGAAGGAGGGAGACTTGATGTTACAGAGAGTTGAAGATTCCAGAAGATTACCCGGTGAAGAAAAGTTATTGGCCAACTGAGAAGGACCTTTTCGAATTCTCAAGGATGTTGGTGAAGGAGCCTATAGGATTGGGGACCTCAGTGGGAATTCACTTCCTAGAACTTAGAACTCAGCTTCTCTTCAGAAGTACTTTAGCTAAGTTTTCTACTTTTAATTCATTCAATCTTGATTATTGATGTATAGGAGTTAAGATACTGTACTCTTTTTCCTTATCAGGATTTTTCTCATTGGGTTTTGCTTGAAAGGTTTTATTGAGGCATACTTTAACTCCGGTTTATTGTTCAATCTTAAAATACAATTCAAAGTTTAGAATTTATTTGGAGTGTTAATGCTTTGAAACCTGATCCATTTAAAGAGAGCTCCGTTGGGTTGATGTCGGTCAAAAACTGAAGAAAACCAGCTCTGTTAGGCGGATACTAGTCAAAGACCAAAGAAAGCCAACTCCGTTGGGCTGATGGCAGTTAGAGACCTAAGAAAGCCAGCTCTGTTGGGCTGATGCTGGTCAAAGACCGAAGAAAACTAGCTCCGTTGGGCTGATGCCAGTTAAAAGATCGAGGAAAACCAGCTCCATTGGGTTAATGCTGGTTAAAAGATGAAGAAAACCAGCTTCGTTGGGCTGATACTGGTCAAAAGATCTAAGAAAACCAGCTCTGTTGGGCTGATGTAAGTCAAAAGACCGAAGAAAACCATCTCCGTTGGGCTAATGTTGGTCGAAGACTAAATAAAACAAGCTCTATTGGGCTGATGTCGGTCAAGGGTTTAAGAAGCCAGATTAGAAATGCCGATCTAGTCAAAACCCATTTCCATCGGATTGATGCTGGTTGAATATACTGATAAAAGAAAGTGAATTAATGGCTGACCTTTGAAATAATGTTGATATTCAGATATACAGTCAATTATCAAAACACTTAGCAAATGAAATCGACGAAAATTACATTCTTTGGAGACTACGTCATTTGATGGTATTTATTTTTTATACATTACCGACCTATATTACGAAGCTTTTTTGAAAAATTTAAATAATTATTTTCGACCGACTCTTAGAAAGTCCAAGTTCTTAAAATCAAGTTTTTTTTATAAAATATCCACCTATGTTACGAAGCTTTTTTGAAAAGGTTAAATAATTATTTTCGGCCAACTCTCAGAAAAGTTCTTAAGGTCAAGTTTTTTATAAATTACCAACCTATATTACGAAGCTTTTTTTATCAAGTTTTTTAAAAAATACCGACCTATGTTATAAAGCTTTTTTTGAAAAAGTTAAATAATTATTTTCAACCAACTCTCAGAAAAGTTCTTAAGGTCAGGTTTTTTTATAAATTACTGGCCTATATTACGAAGCTTTTTTGACAAATTTAAATAATTATTTCCGACTGACTCTCAAAAAGTCCAAGTTCTTAAAGTCATGTTTTTTATAAAATATCGACCTATGTTACGAAGCTTTTTTTGAAAAGGTTAAATAATTATTTTTTACCAACTCCCAGAAAAGTTCTCAAGGTCAGGTTTTTTATAAATTACCGACCTATATTATAGAGTCTTTTTGAAAGAGTTAAAGTAATTATTTCCGACCGAGTTTTTAAGTCCAAGTCCTTTAAATTAGGCTCTTTATAAGTAATCAATTGATGTTATTACATTGAAACGCTTAGTGACATAAGTTAAGTGGTCATAAGATGGATTAATATTACAAAAAGCTTGTTAAAGATGACCAAGTGTTTTAACAATCATTACAAAATGTTAAACAAGGTAAATAGGAAACTTAATATATATTTAAAGCCAAAATTCATTACACAATGACTGAATTAACAAATCATTACATTTCCTTGTTTCCTCTATCTTCTTCTTCAACAATCTGATCGTCAACTACTTTTTGGAATGGGCCCATCTCGCCCAAGCGGTTGTCAAAAATTCCATCAGGGTTCAAAAATTTTACTTGTTTGAAGGTAAGCTTCATAGCCAGCAACCCTTTGATTAGTGATTTCGTCCTTTAAGCCTTCCAATTTGACATACAATTTGTTTTTCTCATCAAGTGTCTCTTTAAGCTCCCGGTCGGTGTTAGATTTTTCTTTTAGAGCTACCGACAAGCTCTCGTCAACTTTTTTCTTCTCTTCCTCTAATAATTCCAGAGAAGATTCAAGACCTCCGACTCGGCACGCTTGGGTTCTTAGAGCTTCAATCTCTTTTTTAAGCTCGGAAACCTTGTCCTCGTGAGATTTTTGAGCCTTTTCCATTTTCGACCTGTAAAGAATATTATAAGATGAGAGCTTCTTCTTCGCATCCTCCGTTTCTTGTTCAGCCGACTGGATAACACTAACAGTCCGAAGAAGTTGCACCTCAGCCAATCGACAAAGTCCGACCACTCCAACTTTCTCTTTGCGCTCCTTATCATCTGGAAGCGTGATGTGAGTATTCACTAAAGACCTGAATAGAAAAGTTGATGACCATAAAGAAGGCATGTTCTTCCCAGCTACAAAACCACTTAGTCCTTCAAGGGCGATTATGAATCTTGAACTCTGTGAAGAGGAACCCTCGCCTACCGGTTGATCTCCCCCAGTTGAAGCTCCCAATTTCAGACTGTGGTCTTGATCTTCCGATCGACATCTCTTTCTCACCATCAAGTCCAATTTTGTCTCGAAAGATTCAGGTTCATGAATGTCATTCGTAAGGTTCGACCGAGGAGCGACATTGTCGGCAGGAGGATTGGAAGTCCCCTCATTCTTCAATTTCTTCAACTGCCTATGCATTTCACAAATGCTTATTTTTAGAGCCATGGTTCCTGCAATAAGATAAAATAGTTAAAATTCATTAGTAAAAGAACAAATTTAGTAATATACCAAAATCGTAAGACTTACACATAATCTTTGAAAGGTCAATCGGGTTATATCCAAATTTTATTAAGGAAGTTGTATCCAGGACAAAAGTTTCCTCCAAGAGGTCAATTAGGGCTCAGTCCTCTGGTGATAGGCTTCTATATTCCACACCTAATATTGAAATCAGATTACTATGCTAGTATAAAGGAAATCTTTCAATTCTATACCGATCAAGGAAGAATGATAGATCGGTCGAAGGAGAACTCACTTGGACAAAACGTGTTTTGAAATTTTTATACTAAGTGTCAAAAGCAGAAAATAACCTCTTTCAGAGATGATTGTTGATTGATACCCAACCCCCTTATCTGACTCCACTACATTGAAAAAGAGAGAAGAATACTCCAATACTCGATTTCTAACCGAGAAAGTTCATTAATACCTCAAATGCTCTAACGAATGCCCAACTGTTTGGATGAAACTAGGTCGGAGCCATGTTTAGCTTGGTTAGCACCTCGCATTAGAAATCAGAGAAGGGAAGTCAGAGACCGAGTCGAGTGAAGAATGTGTTGTGTACATAAATCTAGCATAGTTCGTAGTTTTCTCCTAGGGCCATAAAGATCATTTCTATAGGACGACGTGGTCGGTAGATGAACTTTGTCTCATCTCCGTCTGCCGCCATCACGATGCATCGCCTAAGTATGGAAATACTCTCGGCCAAATTGAAATTTGAGCAGTATTTATTAACAACGGAATGAACCCAGTCATATGGGTCTCCCGGGTTTGGTAATGACGACTGACCAATAAGACTAGGCATCCCCTTAGACGAATTCTTATTGTGTTTTTTATCTTTACTGGGGGATAGGTCTACAGTATTTAGACAGTGAAGAAATGCTCTAGAATCACCTTAAATTTCTATTGACTCACTATCACTAATCTCCCCAACAGACGTATTCTGCTCCATAATCAAAACTCTACTTGAAGTAAGTTATGAATAGTGTGGATGAAAGCGAGTAGAAGAAATACCTAGTTCAGAGTGACAAACGCAAAGAAATCCCTGAGGTGAATGAAGAAACAAAAGAAATCCTTAAAATGAATGAAGAAACGAAAGCTTGATGGAGAGCGTAAGCAAGGAAGCTTCGAGAACAAAAGGATGAAAAGTTGGAATGCATGGAGTTTGGAGAAGTTCAATTGAATGAAGTAGGGAGAAGGAAGGTAGTTTTAAATATAGCAAAACCGCCACCATTAGATGGTGGCGGCAATGGTGACGGCTTTGGGAAATTGAGGGGTTTTACTCTCAGCCATAGGATTAATCTGATGTTGGGATTATATAAGGTAATGAGTGATGGCTGCAACACGATTTCCTAATTCCCAACTAGCTTATTAATGATGAAGCGACGAAATGTGACACTTGAGCATTGAACACGTGTCAATGCAATGTCCTCATTTGAACAAAGTATGGCATCTCATCTGGTACTTTCTAAAGGATATAATCTTATTAAGCTTGGCCCATCTTTATAGATGACCAAGATGAGGGGCTGCGGGCTATCTTAACCGATTTTTCATTCGGTTGCCCTTAAGCTTGGCTCATCTTTACAGATGATGGAGTTGAGGGGCTATGGGTCATGCTAGAATATTCCTCGTTATGGACTACCGATTTGGGAGCTGTGAGTCATTTTGGGCTCAGTGGTCAATAAAGACCAATCATATAAGCCTATTCCTGAGTAGCAAGATGAAAATGATTGGGGTTTTTTCCAGCCTCAGGACCCGACCGTTCCCAGCCCAGATGATTTTGTCACGTGCTTCCATCGACATTCCTTGGTTGTTCTGTGACCAAAGTTCAGAAATGGTCTCATGCCATTATATGTCAATTGTAACGGGAATAACCCAAAAGGGCTCTAACAGTATGAATCTGATAAAGGCAATCCTTGAGCTTCTATATAAGCTGACCTAGCAATCTAGGTCGTACATGTTCCATATTTACTTTATACTAGCCTCTACGTACTCTGTAATCATCTTATTGACCTACCAAGGTGTCGTTGACCTTGCTGTTACTTTACCCATAGGTCTCCAGCGAGTTCTTTCCTAATCAATCATCTTATACCGACCTAGGTCCCGGTCAGTATCCGGAACAGGTTTAATATTGGCTTATTTTTTAAACTCGTATGATTCAGTTTACTAAAGTCAAGACATTTAGGGGTTCTATACTCTAACCCTCTTTGGCTTATTTTTTATCATCTTAGCTTGAATATATGGATTAAGATTTACTATTCTAATTTAATTGATTTTTTTATGCCTACTTTCTTCTTTAGGAAAAACTATCATTCATAATGTCATGCATGCAACTAGACTTATGTTAAATCCTGAAATAGTTGAGGCTATTGAACTTAGGAATCAACTAGTTAGCGAAGTTGGTCTCTTATGTCTTTAATGAACTACAAAAGTTATTAACTTCTTGTTAGTCAAGACAACCATCACCCAAGAGGGGAGGTGAATTGGGTGATTACAAGTTTTTAAAATAACTTTGAGAAATTATGCATTTTGATATTTTCAATCAGCGAAATAAGTCTAACAAAGATACAACTATTGTAGATTAATCAAATACAATTTAGGTTATGGAATAAATCAAGCAAATAAACTAAATATCAAATTCAACTCAATTATATATAATTAAAGTATAAATGTAAAAGAGATAGAAACTCTTTGAAAACTTTTATCAAACACTTGAAAATCAATTTTCTTTTGAGCATAGAAAGATGTACTTGTAAATGAACAACCCACACAGAAAGTATTCGAGTAAATATATGGAATTAAAAAATAAATATAAAGGAGTTTGAGTTTAGAGAAGCAAACACAATAATTTATCTTGGTTCAGCCACCAACCACTTGTGGCCTAAGTCCAGTCCTCAAGTAACCACCGAAGATTTTTCACTATCAATGCAAGCTTGAAAAGGTGCTTGCTAGCATTACAGACTAGAGCACTCCTCACACTTTGGGATACCTCATCCTTGTGCTTGAACCTCAATTTTTAGGGATACCTCACTCTTACAATTTCTGTGAGGGATACCTCACCCTCATTACAATTTTTTTGAAGGATACCTTACCCTCGTTACAAAGAATCAAAGAGTAGAAGAAGGAAGAAACTCTCTCAAATAGTGTGTATTACAACTTGAAGCCCTATGAAGCTATCTCAATGATATATCAAAATCTCTCAAAAATAAAGCACATGGAGGAAAAAGATAAAACTCGAATTAAACCCATTAGAAAGATGTTTTTCAATGTTTGTTATGTGTAAAAGATGACCCCAAGAACATCTATTCATAGTGTTCTGACACAAAGAGTCGTTGGGGGGGGTATTAATATCTCATTAAAAACTTAGAAAATAGTCGTTACGAACTTTCAGACTTGTTGTAATCGATTACATAGACGTTATAATCAATTACATGACTTTTAGAACATGTTCTAGGCTTTCTAGGTAGGATGTAATTGATTACAAGATTCGTGTAATCGATTACAGAGCCTATGCCATAGTTGTAATCAATTACGTAATCGATTACGGTACTTTGGTTTTGAAAATTGACTTTAAATAGTCATAACTTCTTCATTTGTTATCCATTTCAAGCAAATGACCACTCATTAGAAAACTATTTGAGTCTATTTTCAAATGAGATAAGTTTCACAACAAAACTCAAAGTATTTTGAAAGTTATGATCAAAATACTAACCAAAGGTCAGTTTTTCAAAACTCAATCTTTAAATGGTCATAAGTTTTTCTTTTCTTATAAGTTTTAAGCAAATGACCACTCATTGGAAAGATATTTAAGTCTATTTTCAAATGAAATAGGTTTCATAGCAAAACTCAAAGGATTTTCAAAGTTATCATCAAAAGAGTAACCATAGGTCAACTTTTCAAAACTCAAACTTGAGTATTTTTCATAGTTTTAAACTACTACCATGACTAACTTTTCAAAACATGTTTCTTGGGCATTTTAGGATGTAAGAACCATTTGTAAAAATTTAAAAACATATTTGAGTTCTTTCAAAATCGTTATAAAACATTTTGAGATATATTGAGAGCTTCTCACATAAAAGACTCTAAGTCCTATAAACTATACCAATTGTACTTCCTTTGTTCTTGGTCTTTAACTTGACTTTGTTGTTATCAAAACCTTCATGAAATAGGCATTCACATTCTCCTGAAGTTAAGCATAATTAAGATCTTTTGCTTTCTTATAGCAATGCTCACTCTTAGTACTTGGACTATCCTTCAAAGTATTGCTCACTTAAAACATAGTTAGTCCAAACTCATAATTCAATATCTTTGTACGCATGATTCATAAATGTATAACTCTAGTTAGTCTAACATGCATATAAGACTTTCATAGACATATCCAATTAAGACATTTATCAATTATTAATAGATATGCTTTATATAGGATGCAACAAATAATATTTTGCACATTTTCATTTATGTAGAGCCAAATCTAATATTAATTTAATAACATTCATGTAACATATTGTTGGATATATCCTATAAACGATTCTATAAAGAATATGCATAGTTCTTATATGAAATATAACAAGATAGAGAACATGATCATGCATAATCCATTAAGCACATCTTTACAACATAAACATCATTCTTTTGTCTTGTATTTGTCATTATCAAAACTTAACATATTAAACTATTGGGGCAAACTTATTTCCACAATCTCCCCTTTTTGATGATGATGAATCACCAAAGAAAAATATATTGAGTAATATAGAAGAATAGATATTCATGTAAGCATATCAAACAATAAGTACAAGAACATATTTTTCTTTCCAATTCTCACTCCCCTTATTTGACATCAATAAAAAGGCTTAAGAAGGAAAGATAATATTTTCTCTCCCCTATTGATAAAACTCGTGTTTTTAGAAATAGTAGGATCATCGAAACCAAAAACTTCTTCAAGTTATTCAAAACATAATTATCTCCCTCTATTTGATTCTACATATGATTCAAAAATTGAGAGATGAAACAAACATACTTTCAAGATATAAAAGATTATTCATGCAATGCTTGTCATATTTTGGTACATCAACATTTAGCATATGATAGCAATAAGATTAAGAAATTATGTCTAACATATAATATATTGCATACCACATGATAAATAAATACCGCTTGATGAAAGTTACAAAATATCCATATAAGGTCATGGAATTAAGGTTTCTAAATGAAAAATCATACAACTTGCCACATATCAAGCATTTCTCATTGAAAGAATCAAAAGATATGAATTTTAATAATGTTTACCTTCTTTCATTGATAGAGGGAAAAAGAATAAGAGATGGTCTTCGTTGATATGTTGATAGTATTAACAATAAAACACTTCATGTCAATCAAAAATGTAAGTCAAGAGATATAAACAATAATTTAAGAGCTAGGCTCTCCCTCAAAATATGCATATTATCAAAATATATAAATTATTATTTTAACATAGTCATGCATATATTTATAGTCAACAAGGACATGCAAGAAAGATATGTAAGATGAATAAAGGAAAATATGTATGTCAAGATCATGTAAGCATATTACCATAAAGTAAAACAAGGAAAAAGATACTTATTCTTAATCCATTAATCAAAAAACCATTTTAAAACTTGTCTCCCTTTCTAAAAGAATTTTATAAGAGCACATTACATTTTCAAAATCATTTTAGAATGGTAGAGAGGTTTTATATTAAACCACATATTTTTTTGAGAGTTATCAAATTCAAGTTAAAAGTAAAACATAGATATCAAACATAGATCAAGAGAATCGTAGATATCAAACATTTACTTTGATGAAATATGTTATAGGGATCAAAGCATGTATAATATTAATATCATTCACCCTATATGCAATGACAAAAATTAGCAAGTTAATATCCAATTAGATACTTTGTCAATACTAAGCATACTTCTCATGTAAGAAAAATATCTAATCATTTAAGATCAATTTATCAACAAGTATCATATAATTTATAACATATAAAATACCACAATAGCTTAGGGATGGAGATACTTATTGAGTTAGATAGAGAGTGATGCTCCTTATTTATTAGTCCTTTAATTTTGAGCTTTCTTCCTTTGAATACTCCATTACATTGCACTAGAAGAAAGTCTTCTTTATCTTCCTTTTCATTTGAACTTCATTCAACTCTTCTCATTTATCTACGATGTAAAAATCTGATGGCTATATTTGAAACATATAGAGAGACTTGCAATCAAAAGTTCTCTAAATTATAAGCTATCATCAAATATCATTTAATCTCATTTACAAGCATAATTTAGGTTGATATATAATGTAAAACATGTATCACATTATCAACTATGCAATGTTAGCTCTAATGAAAAAAAAAGGATATATGCACTTGAATCCAAAAGCATAGTTTAAGCATTTTCAAAGCAAGATTCAAGTTTATCAAGAAAAACCTTTTTTTTTTTTAGCAAAAGAGTTGGCATGCAAACTTTTTATCAAGTTTATCAAGAAAAACTTGATCATAATCAAAACATATATAAGTATTTTGGGGCAAAACAATGATCATGTAAGATATGTAAAGGCATAAAAATAACTCTCTACTTTTCCAAATACCACTTGATATTCAATTTAAAACATAAATAAGGATAAGAGATTGATGACACCAAAAGTGTACTCTTTGAGTTTTTGTAGGTAACACCAACTTCCATGCCTCAAGACTCCTTGAGAATGTTGTGGTTCTTTATATCATTCTTTTTATATTTTCACCACCCTTTGAGAACTTGGACCTCTTTAAATTTTTTAACCTCAAGTAACATACTTGTATTTCACTTCAATGCATGTTTGAGCTAATAATCACCCTACAACACAATTCAAAATACTTTCTTTGGTATCCACCAATTTTGGATCCATAGGTGTTAGTCATTGGTTATTAAAATATTATGCTCCCATAAAGATCAAATTTTCCATAGCATGCAAATTGAGCACAACAAATTAAATAATCAATTATCATTAAGTACATAGTCAAAAACATGTTTACTTTCATGATATATAGATAATTCAAAATATAGCAAGTATACCTAGGCATTATAGAACTTTATGTACCAAGATATATAATAAATTATTGAGCTATGGTACAATAAGAATAAACATAATCATGTGCTAAACAAAATATTCAAATTTTACTAAGTACACATGAATCTATCAATAATTACTTAAAGCCTACAAGAAATATACCTCAAACTCATTGATTTTGCAAGTGAATTTGCATAAGAGGTAAAAAAATTTTATACCTTGGCCTTGGTAATCAAGGAAACTCTTTTCCTTACCCATTACTTCTCTTTTGGTGTTTTGAACTTTCTAAGTTTCACATTTTGGACTTGAGAAGCTTTGGTTGAAGTCATATTCCTTCTTTGATCAAAACTTCTACCATTAGACTTTAGAAGTATTCTCCTTGATGATTCCTCTTTCTTTTGACAAATTATTCCATCCTTTTGAGAAATTTGTTGTATAATTGAAACACTATGAGGACATTTTGGTGCCCACTTCATCTTAGGTCCTTGAATGTTAGTACTAGAACCTTTAAGACTTTTAGGAACCCACACTATGTTATTTCTTATATAAGGATTTCTTTTATAATTGCATAAATGAGAAATATGTCTTAGATGACCACAAAAATTACAAATAATTGAATTTAATGATGGCTTGGTCCTTTCTAGATCATCTTTGAAAAACTTAAGCCTTTTGTCATTATTACATTCTATATTATTTTTGTCATAAGCTTTACTTGAATTTTCATGTAGAATAACATTAATTTTATTCTCATTAACAAGCATAGAATGTAAGCAATTAGAATCATTAGCTTTAGCAAATTTGAAAGATAAATCCTCAACTTGATTTTTTAAATCAATGCATATTTCACAAGAAGTTGAGGTTTCATATTTCAAAGACATTTCCTCATCAAGAAAAACATTCATTTTTCAAAGTTTTCATTTCGTTTTCAATAGAGGAAATGTTTTCCAAACAATATAAGTTTTTCTTTTCTAAATTCAACAAACCATCATACAATTCATCATATGCACATTGTAGCTCAACATAGGAAGAACTATAATATATTTTAGCATTATTTACCTCAAAGTCCTTTTTAGTTATATAGGAAGCAATCTCAATTTCTAGCATACTTAGCTTTTCAAAGGAATTGACATCTTCCTCATTGTTGTCCATCAAAGATTCAAGAACATCTTCCTTCTCAATTTTGTTTTGCATTACCTCTTCTTCAAATTGAGCATTATCATCACCAAGAGGTATTGAACTCATTTTTTTACTTTGAACATCTTCTTGAGAACATTTTTCATGACAAGTTTCCTTCAATGACTTTTGCTCTTCTTACTTTTTATATACAAGTTTATACACAAAATCATTGTTAGCAATATAAAGAGAATTAAGGGTGTCCACAATTTCTTTGGCACTAGAGCAATTCTTAATTCTAGCATAAGTATCATCATTTAAACTACTTCTCAATATTTGCGTTGCTATAATGTTCAAGAAAAAACATTTCTTGTCATAAGCATTCCAAGTTTGTTTTGATTCGCAAGTAAATCCATTAAGCGCAATATCCCACAAATTAATATCAATAGATTACATATAAAATTCTGTTCTAGCTTTCCAATAAACAAAATGCACACTATCAAAGAATGGTGGTTTATTAATTTCAAAACCTTCCATTTTGAAAAGCTTTCAATGTTTCCAACAAATAATGATCTTTAACTCTAAAGTTCTGATACCACCTGTTAGCCATGGCAACGATCACCCAAGAGGAAGGTGAATTAGGTGATTACAAGTTTTTAAAACAACTTTGAGAAATTATGCATTTTGATATTTTTAATCAACATATACAGCAGAATAAGTCTAACAAAGATACAACTATTGTAGATTACTTAAATACAATTTAGGCTATAGAATAAATTAAGCAAATAAACTAAATATCAAATTCAACTCAATTATATATAATTAGAGTACAAATGTAAAAGAGATAGAAATTCTTTGAAAACTTTTATCAAACACTTGAAAATTAATTTTATTTTAAGCTATTTATCGATTGAAGATAATGAATAGAGAAGATAGAAAGATGCACTTATAAATGAACAACCTACACAAAAAGTATTTGACTAAATATATAAAATTAAAACATAAATATAAGGAGTTTGAGTTTAGAGAAGCAAATACAATAATTTATCCTGATTTAGCCACCAACCACTTGTGGCTTACGTCCAGTCTTCAAGTAACCACCCGAGATTTTTCACTATCAATACAAGCTTGAACAGGTGCTTGCTACTGTTACATACTAGAGCGCTCCTCACACCTTGGGATACCTCACCCTTGTGCTTGAGTCTCAACTTTCAGGGATACCTCACCCTTACAATTTCTCTCAGAGATACCTCACCCTTGTTACAATTTCTCTGAGAGATACCTCACCCTCGTTACAATTTCTCTGAGGGATACCTTATCCTCGTTATAAAGAATCAAAAAGTAGAAGAAGGAAGAAACTCTCTCAAAGAGTGTGTATTACAACTTGAAGCACTATGAAGCTTTCTAAATGATATCTCAAAATCTCTCAAAAATAGAGCATATGGAGGAAAAAGATGAAACTCAGATTAAACCCAACAGAAAGATGTTTTTCAATGTTTGTTATATGTAAAAGATGACCCAAGAACATATATTTATAGTGTTCTGACAAAAAGGGCTGTTGGGGGGTATTAATGTCTTATTAAAAACTTAGAAAATAGTCGTTATGAACTTTTAGACTCGTTGTAATCGATTACATTACTCTTAGAACACATTTTGGGCTTTCTATGCAGGATGTAATTGATTACAAGGTTCATGTAATCAATTACAGAGCCTCTGCCAGAGTTGTAATTGATTATGTAATCGATTATGACACTCTAGTTTTGAAAACTGACTTTAAATGGTTATAACTTCTTCATTTATTATCCGTTTAAAGCAAATGACCACTCATTGGAAAGATATTTGAGTCTATTTTCAAATGACACAAGTTTCACAACAAAACTCAAAGTATTTTGAAAGTTATGATCAAAATACTAACCAAATATCAGTTTTTCAAAACTCAATCTTTAAATGATCATAACTTCTTCATTTCTTATACGTTTTAAGCAAATGACCACTCATTGGAAAGATATTTAAGTCTATTTTCAAATGAAATATGTTTCATAACAAAAATGAAAGGATTTTGAAAGTTATGATCAAAAGAGTAGCTATAAGTCAACTTTTCAAAACTTGAACTTGACTATTTTTCATAGTTTTGAACTACTAGCATGACTAGCTTTTCAAAACATGTTTCTTGAGCATTTTAGCATGTAAGAACCATTTATAAAGATTTAAAATATATTTGATTTTTTTCAAAATCATTATAAAATATTTTGAGATATACTAAGAGCTTCTCACATAAAAGACTCTAAGTCTTATAAACTATACCAATTATACTTCCTTTGGACTTGGTGTTTGACTAGACTTTGTTGTTATCAAAACCTTCATGAAATAGGCATTCACATTCTCCTTAAGTTGAGCATAATTGAGATCTTTTGCTTTCTTGTTGCAATGTTCACTCTTAGTACTTGGATTATCCTTCAAAGTATTGCTCACTTAAAACATAGTTAGTCCAAACTCATAATTCAATATCTTTATATACATAATTCATAAATGTATAACTTTAGTTAGTCTAACATGCATATAAGACTTTCATAGACATATCCAAATAAGACATTTATCAATTATTAATAGATACACTCTATATAGGATGCAACAAATAACATTTTACACATTTTCATAGAGTTAAATCCAATATTAATTTAATGACACTCATGTAACATATTATTGGATATATCCTATAAATGATTCTATAAAGAATATGTATGGTTCTTATATGAAATATAATAAGATAGAGAACAAGATCATGCATAATTCCTTAAGCACATCTTTATAGCATAAACATCATTCTTTTATATTGTATTTGTCATCATCAAAACTTAACATATTAAACCATTAGAGCAAACTTATTTTCACACTTCTAATTTCCTAATGTTAGTCGAAAGTGTAAATTTGTTGAACAGGACGTGGTTGGGTCACAATTATTAGGTGCAATTCCTAATGGTCAAAGACATTCTTTGAGAATGAATTTATAAGGCTCTATTCAAGAAAAACTATTGAGCAATTGGTTGAAAGGAAAGAGGTTCTTGTAGTTTTTCATAGTTACATGTTGTTATGTCTTTTTATCTATGGTGGTGTACTTCTTGTTTTGCTTTTAATGAATAATGTGTTAATCTCTATGGTAATGTAATTGCAAGATGGATTTTGCGTTGTGTTGGCTACTATGAAGGATATTAAGAAAGACATTGATATGTGGTACTTGTTTGCAAATGTAATAGGGTTGTCATAGCTGATTCAGGCATGTACTACTATGATAGATGCTTCCATCACATTATGAATGTTAGCCTAAGGTATAATATTGTTTACAAAATTGGGATTTAGTTAGTGTTGTTTCTAGGGTAAGTTGATTTTGACAGTTTCTTTAAAAAAAATTAAAAAGTTTAAGATCAAGATAGAGGTTGAGGATGAAACTAATAGTACTATGTTTGTTGTTTTTTATCGTGATGTCCAGTATTTGTTGAAGATGTCCTGTTATGATATCCTTAATAGAATGCAAAAGGCCGACTTTTATTTATACATTGTCTATTTGTTTTTCCTTACTTATGATTTGTGCATTGAATGATGGTTAATTATTAATTATAATGATTGTTTTTTTTCTTTTTGGTGTTGTATTAGTATTTGGGTGGATCCAATTTCTCTTGTGTTGAATGCTTTGGTTTGAAAGAAACTTCTGTTTAAGGTGGAGACACACTACGAAAAAAAATGATAATAGCGACGATTTAAATTTATGTTTAACGGCGATTTTAACTGTAGCAAAAATAATTAGCGGTGGTCACCACCGCTTATACAAGCATCCTTAAACCTTTTTGCGGCAGTTTCGAACAGCCGCTGGAATAACTGTTGCTATTATCTTTTTAACGGCGATATTTTAGCGACAATTTTGTTACTTTTAGCGGTAGTTTGTAATAAGATTTGTGTAAATTTTTATGATTTACTTACTGGATGAATGACTCTACTACTGCACAATTAACTAACACATGAGGATGTGCTTGTATATTCTCCATCAGTGTCAATTTAAAATATGAAAAAACCCCTACTAGTCCACCAAATTTTGGGAATATACTGTCCCTTTCATGATATTCCACACCATCAGGTTAATCATCAACACGTACTAACCGATTGATTCTTGTCTCAACATCTTCCAATTATCTTAAACAAAATGTCAGAATTTCATCGGCCAAGTAACCTTCAGCAATAGAGCCTTTTGGTTGTGCTTTATTATGCACATAAGACTTCAAACGCCCTAAGTACCTTTATGATCAAAAGGTTATTGATTCAGGTAATGCAATTTATTTAGCTAAAGAAAGTGAGTAAAGAATTTAGTATATTAAGTTTACCTTTCTATAGGATACATCCATCGATAATGTATCGGGCCACCACGTTTCACTTCACCAACTAAATGAACAACTAAGTGAACCATTACTGTGAAAAAATAAGGAGGGAATATCATTTTCAAATGACACAAAGTGAGAACAATTTGATTTTGGAGGTTATCAAGATCCTTAAGATTCAACACTTAACCATATAATTGTCGAAAGAATAAACAAAAGTCGATTAAAACTGCAAACACTAAGCCAGACATCGCATTCCTCGATGATATTGGTAGTAATTGCTCCATAAAAATGTGAGAATCATGACTTTTCAACCTAAACAACTTACGTTGCTTCAAATCAACACATCTAGAAATGTTGCTTGAGTAACTATCTGGAACAACCATATTCTTCAAAGTCCTAAGAAATATATCCTTCTATGTATTTGACATAGTAAAAATTGCAAGAAGATATTTTCTATTCTCATATGGCCAAAGATAAGATCTTACGCCCATTGATTGTAGGTCTTTTCGGGTATTAAGGTGATCTTTTGACTTCCCATTCTCATTAAGCAAAGTGTATATTACATTATCACACACATTCTTCTCAATATGCATTACATCAAGATTGTGACATAATGAGTTAAACTCCTAATATGAAAGTTCAAAGAATATATTGTTCTTTCTCCAATGTGATTCACCTCCTTGGGTATTTTGCTGCACATGTCCTCTTTTCCCTCTAACTTCAACTTCTGGTGTCTTTCCAAATGAAACTCGAATATTCTCAACTTGTCTTAAAATGTTTGAGCCTGATAATTGTATAGATGAATTTCTTTTGTCAACCTTACCATCAAATCAGACCTTGTCTAATCTAAACATGTGACCAGAATTTAGTAAACAACGATGGCCCATAAAGTATCAGTTTCTATTATGATGAAATTGACAAGGTTCAGCATCGGTGTTACATGTAGGATATAAACAAGCTTACTATACGTGTTCCACCCAGATAAGGTCCCAAATCCTGAAAAAATCACTAATTGTCCACATCAACGCTGCTCGCATTTTAAAAGTTTCATTTGATGAAGCATCAAATGTTTCGACATCATCCTATAACCTCTTCAACTTATCGATCAAAGGTTATAAGTAAATATCAATGTCATTCCCTAGCATTCGCTTACCTGGAATGATCATTGAGAGAATTAAGGAAGTTTAGTTCATGCATTTCCAAGGAGGGGTGTTGTATAGAATGAGAACCACAGGTCAAATACTATAATTAGTGCTCATGTTTCTAAAAAGATTGAACCCAACACTAGCTAAGGCCAGGCGGACACTACCTGCATCTAAAGAAAAGTTAGAAAATGTGGAGTCAAATATTTTTCATGTCTTAGCATCTCTCAGATAGCTCAAGAAGCCATCTTTATTATGATCGACATTATGCCATCTCATATTAATAGACGTTTTACTAGACACGAACAACCTTTGCAATTGTGGTATTAGAGGGAAATAATGAAGCACATTTGTAAGTTGTGATTTTTTGTTTTTATCAACTTCATGTTCATTAGAAGAATTTTACTTAGTCTTTGGCTTCCGTCTAGATGTGCCACATCACTTGCATTCTTGTCTCCTTTTATCTGATCCCTGATATAACATGCAATCATTTAGACATATATGTATCTTCTTATAGCTAAGACCAAGTTTTTGTTTTTTATGGTTTTCTTGGCCTTGTATAATGATTTAGGGATCTTTGCATGCTCAAAAGCATCATGCAATAGCTCTATTATCATCGACATGGCCTTGTCACTCATCCCACAAATGCACTTAATATGATACAATTTCACTAAAAAAGACAATTTTGAGTACTTTGAGCATCCTTCATGTTCTTGTTCCCCGTCTCTAACAAACTCATAAAACTCTTTAGCTTTATCACTTAGACCATCATGTAAATATGGTATCCTTCCTTCACCTTCATTCATTGGTCCATGCGATGTGGGATGTTCTTCGTCAGCATGTTGTTTAGAGAAGTTAAAAGCATCTTGAATCATGTCTTGCATTGGATCTTCACAAGCTTGAGTATGTTGCGTTTCATGTCTACAACAAGAAGTTTCTCCTACATCTCTCTCACCTTGTAATAACCAAACAGTGTAACTTGCTGGAAAAGGTCTTAAAAGTAAGTGGTCATACACCTCTTCTCTAGTTTGAAATAGTCTAAGCCCACAGTGAGAACAAGGACACTTAATCTTATTATCAGACGACGCATTAGCAAATGCAAAGTCTAAAAATTTTAACAGCCCTTCCATACATTCGAGTGTAGTTCGTGGCTTTAAAATCCAATTTTTATCCATCTCTAAAACAAGATGAGATATTAAAAAAAAAAGGCATGCCAAATTTAGGACTTCAAAATGAAAACTAAAGAAGATCTTTCTTACCTTATCCTTCAATTCACGACAACAGAAAAAAGATTGAAAATAAGATAGTTGTTGCTGAGAGAGGGAAGCAACCTGCAAGATTAAAGCCACGGATAGTTGTATGCAATGCTTAGTGTACGAAGATTATGCAGAGAGTGAACATGCATAGTGATGTTGTAGCTTGAGTGAAGAAACAATTATTTAGGTGATGCTTTTATCCTCTGTGGTGGCTAGTTCTGTTTTAGTGAGTTGAGATATGAGGAATTGGGTTTCAAGTGACCAAACAGTCTCAAGAGAAGGAGCAAATGATTGGTTTTTCTTGTGATAAAAAAAGTTTTCACCAAGAAATACTCATCCAAGACAAACAACATCAGAACACACATTTCATGTATTATATTCACATGATCATAGGCAGAAATAAACATCACTTAGAACTTAAAATAGAAGAGCAAAATAAAGCTTACCTCTCTAGAGCCAAGAACTCAACACACTCATGAAAAGTTGTCCTGCAGCTAGTACCATAAAATAGTGTCAGGGCTGAATCACAATAATTTTATGCCTAAACAATTAATAGGTCAATTCCGGTGATGCTAATTAGATTCTAACATTCACCAAATTGCTAACCAAAAAAACTTGCTACTGTTCATCTAGATGAATCATTAAATAACGTGTACCAACAACTCGCAAGATCACCTTCAAGCCATAAATCCACACAAAGCCAACAAGGAATCACAGAATGAGTAGTGAAAGAAACAGCAGCATGCAGAATTTGCAATCATTACAAGCAGAAGAGAGTGAGCATTTTATCAAACGTTTTATGAAGGTGCATGATTTTAATTATATGGTGTTGTTGTTAACATTTGCCCAGACATAGAACCATCCCAGCGACAAGGTGCATAGTCTGAAAATTAAAAAATAAAAATAAATGAGTAATAATACTAGCTACTGAAGACTCCTATGTGTTAACTAAAGAATTTTTAAGCACTAATGGATTCTATATATGTTCCTATTGTGAACATATTTGACTAAGAACAGGGATCACAGCCAACGAAATGACAGCAAGTGTTCGGCAGTTTCATCATCTAAAGGGGAAAACAACTTGCTTAAGGGCGGACAGTAATACCCCCTGTCATAATAGATCAAAATGAAAATTTCTTTACCTTTAAAGATACCTAAAGTAATATTATAGTCCAAAGTAAATAATTACAATATTGTTGTGAAACACTGTAAATTAGAAAATGTTTCAACCATATAACTGAATGATATCTGAAAGGAAAAATAAACATGGTTCTAGCACGTTTTTGAAAGAAAATTTAATTTAAAATCACAATATAACAAGAAAGATTGTCTCCAAGCATTTATATTCACTTGTACAAAATGAGTTTTTGAAAATGAGAAAATTAATTACCATGCAGAATTTGCAATCATTACAAGTAGAAGAGAGTGAGCATTTTATCAAACCATTTGGGAATGTGCATGATTTAAATTATATGGTGCTGTTAACATCTGCCTAGACATAGAACCATCCCAACGACAGGGTGCACAGTTTGAAAATTTAAAAATAAAAATAAATGAGTAATAATACTAGCTACTGAAGACTGCTATGTGTTAATTAAAGAATTCTTAAGCACTAATGGATTCTACATGTTCCCTATTGTGAACATATTTGACTAAGAACAGAGATCACAGCCTGCAAAATGACAGCAAGTGTTAGGCAGTTTCATCATCTGAAGGGGAAAAGAACCTGCTTAAGGGTAGACAGTAATACCCCGTCATAGATTCAAACCTGCTTTTAGAACCCCATTTCATAATAGATCAAAAAGAAAATTTCTTAAACTTTAAAGATACCTAGAGCAATATTATAGTCCAAAGTAATTAATTACAATATTGTTGTCAAACACTGTAAATTAGAAAATGTTTCAACCATATAACTGAATGATATCTGAAAGGAAAAATAAACACGGTTCTAGCACGTTTTTGAAAGAAAATGTTTTCTTCCTTCTCTCATTTTCTTCAAACATGCTTAAGACTGTGAAAATGGTAGGCACAAACGTGGAGACCTTCAAACCTCTAATTATTCTCTTCTTCTGCTTTGTAGTACAGTTACCGTTAATAGACTGCCAATTTTTTTTCACCTATTCTTGATTAGTTTATGTCTATCTATGGTACACATTCAGTAAAGGTTGCTTCTTAGACTCAGAACCTAAGTTAAAGCTTAATAAAGAAGTAGATACAATGCAGGACAAAGACTGACATATCCACCTCATTGTTAACTTCCCAAAGATGCAACACAGTTGTGATATATAATTTGGAGGAATTTAAACAACTTGTCTTTTATTAAGTGAAAAGCCTGTATTGCTCCTTTATGTGAGTGATGCAGTTTTTGCTCATTCATTGAAGAAGAAATTATTTTTTAAAAGGTAACTGGAGTTGCAGCTTTGTGTCTGTGGGATAGTGCAGAAAAAATCATAGCAGAGCAGTATTAGTGGTTGATAATACGGCATGGTTTAGTCAACAATTATTACTAATGTACAATACAAATTCTTTTTAGTTTTTACAATACAGTATCATGATGGCAATTTGCGCTATCAAGAGTATTAACTGCAGAATCTGTGAAATATTCTGATAATGAATCTTTAAAACATTTCTAGAGTCGAAGGCATTTGAACAAGATGCAAGTAAGATGAGCATTGTAATTAGAGCAGTTTACTTAGGTGATGGAGTACAAGTCTGAGTAATATCTCAACTCAACTCCAGATTAATGAGGAATATCTCTTTTCACAAATGTCAAACTCATATGCAACTTCCCACTCACTCAGCTTAAAAAAAGCCCCCAGTAGTCCCAATCAATTGAAATTTTCCAAATAGAATAAACTAATTACTATTTATATTTAAATATTTGCTTCTCCAAATCTACTAGCAATAGATAAAGATTATCAAAAAATAAATAACCATTCACAAAAGGGCACAAAGAATTGAAGAAAGCAACTATAACACACTATCTTGCTAACCTTCCACAGCTATGAAAGCATCCAGCACAATACAAGCACACTTGAAAGAGCTTTGCCATTCAGATTTTTCATCAAATAGATTATAAGCAATTAAACAAACTTGATTACACTAACGTACAACTTAAGAACACTTCCATCTCCATATTCAATTTAAGTACAAAAAGGGGAAAAAGAGATAGAACATGTTGCCAACAGGTTGCGCCTGTTGACAGCGAATCAAGCAAAACAAGAGTAGGTATTGATGAAATGTGGGGTCGTGGCTGGCTGGTCTGCTACACCGCTGCTAGCTATGTGGGTTGTCTTCTACACCGCTGCTAGAATGGATTGCGTCAGAGCAGTTCGCGTTGGTGGCTGAGCAAAATGGTTCACGTGAAGCAGTTCGCGTGAAGCAGAATGGGACTTGAGATCAGATATTTACCTGTATTTGAATGTTTTTTCATTAACGAAACGGAACGGAATAAGTGGGAATGGATTGAAAAGGAAAGGAATTGAATAAAACATAATTTCTCTCTCTTTGTTTGGAAGATTCATTAACAAAATGGAACGGAATATGTGTTCCCTCTATTCCACTTCAATTTTGAGAAGAACAAATATTAAACATTTGAAGGGAAGAGGGGGGAAATGATTCCCCATGTGTCTCATTAAGTTTCTATGTATTTTAAAACTTCCAAACACAAAAACTTATTTTCGTTCCCCTTATTTCCTTTTCGTTCCCTCCATTACCTGTCATTCAAACATAGTCTTACGATAGCCTAGTTCAAATCTTCATGAGTTAGGGCAGAGAGGGGAATGGTGAGATCAGAGTTAGGGCGTAGAGAATGAAAGGGAATGGAAAAAGACGAGCGAATGAAATTTGAGAAAAAAAAATGGCGCATAATTTTTTTGAGTATAAACTACCACTAAATGACACTAAACTGCCATACAATTAACAAAATCACAGTTTAAATTGCCAATAATAATTATGACAGTTTAAAAAAACTGTCACAAATAAACCGCTCCTATTTGCTAATATTTTGGTAATGCCAAAGTCTGGGTCAACACCTCAATTTGATTCTTCGTACTCGGTTAGGCATGTTTGTGATGATGACCATATCATGGCTATGTTTGAACTTGATGGTTTTGACGTGTCAAAAGGCTGAATGTTTGTCTTTCATTGACTGATGTGTTGTAGATTATGATTACTTGATTGTTGTCTGTATTGGATGAATGAATATGTTCTATCTATGATGCTAACACTCTTTCCTTATTGCTGTTTATAAGCAGTCTATTTTTTACCCCTCCGTTTCCTGATATCTATTTTTTTTTATGTGAGCATAGCTTTTATTTCTCAGATAATTGATTGTGATGCTGGATCAGAATTTGTTGGTGATTGTTCCCAAGTTAGGTTGGCACCTGCGAAGAGGAGCCTGCATGAAACTATGAATGCTGAAAGTGAAGCTATCACCTATGGGGTGCTAAAGGAAGTTTAAAAGGAGAAAGACTGAACCATTATTTGGTGGAAATGTTAGCTCAATGTATATACCTGGACTTAGAGGTAGCAAAATGGACTAATCCGTCCCGTCCGATCTATCTTGTCTTCAATCTGTCAAAATACGGGATAAGACTGGTTAACTCGTTTTAAAAAATAGGTTAGAAAAATTAATCCACTCTGTTTTAGTATGGGTTGACGGGTTGGCGGGTTAATTCGCATAAAGAAAAAAAAAAAAAAAAATAAAAGTTGATCAAAAAAAAAAAAAAATATATATAAAAAATAAAAAAAATCATAAAAATTAAAAAAATAAAAAATTATAATTTATAGTGATTAAAAAATAAAAAAAAAAATAAAATTAATTTCATACTCATAAAAATATCATAAACACAAATAATAAGATTAATTTATAACGTTTAAAAAAAAAAAATCAACTCGATAGGCCAACTCGCACCTGCCTCATTTAATCCGCAGATTAAGTGGGACAGATTATGTGAGTTGAAAACTAAAACTGAGTTGAAATCTTAAATCTAACTTGCAGAAAAATAATGAGTTAACGGGTTAACTTAATAAATTGAACACTAACACATTATTTTTATATATATATATTTACCTTATGTCCAATTACTTAGTTTAGGTTGTGAATAAAATATGGTGGTTGTGATTATTTTGGTTGTAACTTTTGTGATCTGACAAGTGTGGTCGTGGGCAAGAAACTTTATTGGGTTTTGTTGATTTGTAAATATCCCTTTCTAAAAGGGTTCACTAGGTGCTGTTCAATGTATAGAACTTAATGCGAATAGTAATGGACATTTCTTTTTAATTGAAATGAGTATATGTTTTTTTTTTCATGTTTTCTTCCAGTGTGACGTTGAATTTATATCACAAAGGCATGTATTAATTTTAGTTGACACTTTGTTTAATGGTTTCTCTTATATTCTACTAAATTTTAACTTTGTTTTTTTTTTTTTTCAAATTTGATCATATAATTTGGATGATCAACTCCTAATAGATAACCACAAGTCATCCAGGCAAATCATTGCAAAAGAATGCATTAAACAAAACCACCTTAAGTGACTAGGCATAATGAACTACGATTGGAATTTCGAGGTCCATATGTGAAGCTAATCAAATTGCTATTTCGTGTTTAGTTGTTGTTCGGTCTTCTACCCAAGAGGTTAGTCGTTAGAGAAACTCAAGTCGATCATTCGACAATTACTCGAGGAAGACGAGGTGCAATACCTGGCAAGGCACTCCGACCGATCAGTCTTGGAGTCAAGACCATGATGAAGGCATAGGTAGAGAAAGGTGAATCTGCCTGACCTAGGCTGTCAGGACGATTTATATAGAGATTTGGAAGACTGACTCTCCAAATACCTTTCGTTTAGGCCATTTAGGATTCTAAGCATTATGTTCGGTCATTATAGCGTAAAGCCATTATATCTGGTTATTATGGCACGAGACGTTATGTTTGATCATTATAGCGCAATGCCGTTATGTCTGTTGGTGAGTCGTATTAAGCACGTGTCTGTCGAGTCATTACTCATTTGGGTATAGGCTGATCAGACCTTGCAGAAATAGTTCTAGCTTATGGTATGATGTCAATTGGGTCAGGACGGTCCACAGTCTCCCAACTTGGTCTTCTGTTAAGATGGGCTAAGCGTATGAGTGGTCAGATGTTTAATTGGGCTGGGATGGTACACAACCCTCAGCTTGGGCAATCAGTGATGATAGTCCGAGCTTGTGTTAATATTTATTTTTTATCCAAGCTTATGAATCTGGACTGTGTTAATATTTATTTTTTATCCAAGCTTATGAATCTGGACGGTCTACAGCCCCCTAATTTGGGTAAATCACAAAATGAACGATCGAGCTTTTCTGAGCTCTTCGTAATTTTTAAGTTTCGTCCCTCGGTAACCTTCCCAGGTGAGTGGTAAGGTCTTTTGTGCATGTATTTTCTCGAGGCTATGAATTTTCCTAACCTGATATAGAGTTTCTTCGATTTAGGCCAGTCTTCAAATTCTGATATCATGGTTTGACCATGACCTTGGATAGCTTTGCATGCTCTTCACTTTTCAGTGGAAGACTTTGACCTCGGAAATTTTTCCGAGCTTGGCCGACTTTATACATATGTCCTTTTCAATCAACATCTCGATTTAATCGTGATCAAGGTTTCTCCTCAAGCTTGGTCGATTGAATCAGCATTGAATAGAACATGACATTGACACTTGCAATCAATTCGAGGTTAGCATCTACTTTAAGTCGTGGGCTGGTTACCGACTCGAGGCCTTTCATCATCTTGAGGCTGGTATCAGCTCGTGGACCGGTTACTTCATCAGCTTTGTACTGGCATCGACTGACCCATTGGTTGAGAACCAATTATTTTCATAAGTTTTTGCTAGCATAGGCTGAAAGAATATAACAAGTTTAAAAATGACATTATCAAGTCAGAAACTAACAGGGCAATTTTTTTAACAAGCTAAATCAAGTCAGGAACTGACCTTTCAACCTTGGGCATATTTGTAAGTCAGGAATCGACCTTTCAACCTTGGGAATATTTGTAAGAATATAGTCGAGAAATCGGCTGGCGCATTGGCCGAGGCCGATTTTTTCCATCAGCTTTTGCTGGCATCGACTGAAAGACGATTTTCTTCCATAGCTTTTGTGTTGGCCAAGAAGCGGCTTTTATCATCAGCTTTGTGTTGGCTGAGAAGTGGCTTTTATCAACTTTTACGCTAGCATTAGCTGAAAGTCGGTTTGTATCATCAGCTTTGTGATAGCATCAGTCGGCGCATTGGCCGAGGCCGGGAAACTTCATCAACTTTGTGCTGGGATCGACCGACGCATTAGCTGAGGTCGGGAGATTTCATCAGGAGATTTCAATACCTTAGTAAAACTGGTTGTATTAAACTCATGCAAATAAAATTCATACACTTATAGCTTAAACAATTCAAATTCAAATAATGAATATATAAAACTATAGAATTTAATATTAAACAACAATAAATTACGATGTATACAAGTATTTATTATATAAAATATCACACATAAATGTTAATGTCGTTCTTAGTGATGATTATGAAATATCCTTACATAAAGTCAAAATGATATTATGATTAGTTTAATATTATGTAATTATTAATTAATAAATTAAAGACAATAAATAAGAATTTGAACAATTAATAGGAATTAATGACAAATGACAACTAATAAGAATTAATAATAATAATTAATAACAATAAATAAGAATTAGTAATAATAACAATAAGAATTAAAGTAATTAATTTAATGTTATGTAATTATTAATTATTAAATTCATAGCAATAAATAACAATTAAATCAATCAATTGTAATGTTATATAATTATTAATTAATGAATTAAAACAATCAATTAATAGTACATACACTACTATTTTTATCACAATGCGCACAATTGTAAATGATTAAGATGTGGTTACATTTGAATTTAAGATAACCTATTAAACTTTTTCTACCAAATCTTAAATAGTAATATGAATAATTTATTTTTATTTTTATTTTTATCTGAAAAGTGTACATTTTTATATGGACTTGATTTGTATACAAGGATTAGGGGTATCCGTGGGTTGGGTTAGGTGGGTTCAATGTCATTTTTGGACTCAACTCGCTCAAGAGATTTTTTTGTTCGACCCGACCTATCCCGACCTGACCCGTTCAAGAGATTTTTTCCATTCGACTCGACTCGACCCGCTCAAGAATGGGTTGGGTTGGGTCGAACTCATGAGTCCGATATGTTTTTTTTTAAAAAAAAAATCATTAAAATAAAGTCAAAATACAAAATCTAACAAATTAACATCATAAGTCTTAATCTCAAATAAAGTAAATACCATAAGTCAATAAGTGCATAATAAATCAACAACTAACAAGTCTTATTAAGTTTAGAATAAATTAAATAAAGCTAGTCATAACTTAAATAACAAATTAGTCAACCAATCGAAGTCAATGTCATCACGTTTGTCATATATATTAACATAATCATTGACTTCACTCTCTATTTTTTCTATATACATTTTATCATCTAAACGATCTATTGGTTTTTCAACACATCTGTCACTTAGATACGTCGAGAGTCTTATGAACATATTTTCTTGGTTCACTTTGACAGTAATGCCACAATGCCTATACTTAAAATTGATTGGAACAACACAAAAATCAGGAGAAAGCATCTTAAAATATCACCATGGGTATTTAGGATCCATGAACATCTCATAGAACTTTGCACGACGGCGTACCCTCCTTTCTTCCTTGGAATTAAGGAAGAATTAGACTTAACAATAAAATAATAAGTTACAAGAATTAGAAAGTCAACTATTAAACTACAAACAACTAAAAGAATCAATGTTTAAGACCCATAATTTCTTCTCTAATAATTGACATATCTAACATACCAAAAAAGTGTTAATAATTAGTAATAAACAATTAGTAATTCATTAAATAAATTGAATAAGTTCTATATAATACACTACCAGCTTCAAGCTTCTCAATCTCATTCATCTGAGCCAGTAAATCAATGGGTTTCTGAAGAGTTCTCAACCAATTTTGAGTACAAATCAATGCCTCAATAGTGGTGGGTTGCAAAGAGTTACAGAAATGGTTAAGAACTTGCCTTCCAGTACTAAATACTAACTCGGATGAAATTGTAGAAACAAGAATTATTAAGATATCCTTAGCAATGAATGAAAGATGAGGATACTTCTTGGTATTTCCTCTCCACCATGTTAGAATATCAAAGTCATCAACATCATCTTTCACATCCTCCTCATTGTACCTCTCAAACTCATTCTTTTTTACCGAATGTTATTTTTTCTTCACTTTTAATCTAAACTCGGATTTATAACTATCATAAACATCATCAATATAGAGGAAGGAACATTGGATGAAGCTCCTCGGGACCCTGTACTTCTAATGGATTGAAGCTCCTCGGGACCCTGTACTCCATCAACGCATCTGAGAACTGTTGCTGGGGGTTGAGTCATTGTTTCCAACAACCCTGGTCTCGGCATGCTGGGCTCCCTACTCGTTATGAACCACATTTCGCTCTCCGTCATTGTTCTCAGCACGCACAGATCTTTTCAGATCTTCCAACCGACAACGTTGTTCTTCCAACTGATGTCGTTAGTTATCGATTAATGCAGTTTGTTGACATAACAACTCTCGAAGGTCGTTCCTTGCCATTGCTAATTGTGCGTTGTCTTCATAATGAGATGCATGGTCTGCATCGTTGTTTGAGATCCCCAAGCGAGCATGCACAGGGATCCTTGTTCCTTGATTTGCGTTATTGGCTCCACCACTAGGAGGAAAGACAAGCATGTCCCAAACAGAGACCCTTAGCAATGAAGCAGGGCTTTCTGCTGATGTTAAGGTTTCGTGTCTCTCGTTAAGAGTTTTCACGAGAACGAACCTGCTTCTAGCGGCAGAGGTTTTGGGTGGTGCAACAGATGGAGGGTCGCGCTGAGCCACTGGGCCCTATCCTTGGCCAAGGGCAGCGTGCACAGCGCTTCCTTTCCTTTGATTTGGTCTTGTGCTTACCATGATTAACGCAAGAATAAAAGTTTAAGGTTCCCACAAACGGCGCCAAAGTTCTGAAGTAATTTCAGAGGGTACCTGATATAGGCACGTGCATGGTAGTTTCCTCCTTGAGTAGTTGTTGTCAAGCGTATTGAACTAGAGGATTGGTACCTGCAAAGAGACTCCAACGCTCAAGTCAGGTAGTGCACAAGTAGGGTTTATACAATGAGATAACATATACCTGATTAGGTTGACTTAGTCTAGTATTTATAGAGCGTAATTGGAATCGTGATGTAATCTATGTTAGATGTAGGTATTTAAGATTAGTATTCTGACGAAGATTGCCTTCTTTATATTAGGGGTAAATATTTCTATAATATTAGAGTGCAAATGTTGTGGTTATCTACTGTTATAAGCAGTTATTGATCCTATAATCTCGTAAGATCATGATTAACAATTATAAGATCCTACGCAGATCTAGTGATCTTCGTTATAATGGTCCAACACTGTATTTTGTAGTCTTACAACTTTGACCGGAGTGTTTATAATGAAATCTAATAATACATGTGCCGAGTCAATCCTATTACATGAGCCCTTAGATCACGATACAGAACAGATAACATGGGCAATGTGAACGAAATAATCTGATTAAAGTCAATCATACATAACATGGGCAAGGTGAACAAAATAATCTGATTAAGCAAACAGACAGCGATATGATATATATGTATTTATGGAATGAACTTTTCTATGAAAATAATGATATACGTAATTGATAAAGAATTGTACTTAAAGAACGAGCCGAGAAAGTTGAAGTCTCCTCCCACTATACCAGTTCCATCATATAATTATATTCTAATAATAGAAAATTAATTTGTTTTTCTTTTTAGAGCAAAGTTTTCCTTGACTCGAATTATTTCCACCATTTAAAGCTGAAATCACTGATTTGAATTTTACAAGTAGCTGGCTGGCTCCACAGGATGATTAATGATTAAAATCCTTTTCTACCCGAAAAAAAAATAGATTAATCAAATTATTCGCGCCGTGTGGTGCGCAAGTAAAACCGGAATGCATGCCAAAGCTTAGAAAGTTTTATTAAAACAAATAATCTCAACACTCAACTCTCAAATCTCATATTAATTTTTAAATGAGAACAATCTATTATAAATATTTAAATTGTTATTTTATATATAAAATAATAAAAATTATTATAAAATTAATTAATTATTAATAATATTTTTATATTTATTAAATAATAATTTAAATATTTAAATAATAATGTGATAGTCGATATCTATCTAAGAATTTTTCCAAATCTCAACTCAATTTCTGACATCTTTTTTATTTTTTTATTATGTTGAATGGGTTTGGCTTCCTTTTGGCTTTGCGTCGTTGAAATCTGGGCAATTACATACACTTTTTCTTCTTTTCAATACTAAAAAGAATCCATCGTCATCTATGCATTTTTTTACAACCCCCACCAGCCAAGGCTATTGTGTTCTAACTAGTGACTCCAAAAGGTGTTTGAAAATTAATTTAACGGGTTTTCTTTTTGCAAATATACAGAGGAGCAGAAT
Source organism: Ormosia emarginata (assembly GCA_029884605.1). NCBI lineage: Eukaryota > Viridiplantae > Streptophyta > Magnoliopsida > Fabales > Fabaceae > Ormosia > Ormosia emarginata. The sequence goes on from JAQQTP010000057.1 coordinate 11,616,866, forward strand.
TGCAAGCCAGTAAGACGAGATGAGATGAAATAAAGACACAAAGCAAAATGGCAGAAACTGCAGTATTGTTTGTTTTGAAGCAAGTGTACCAATTCCTAAACGAAGAAGCAAGACAGCTGAAATACGTCCATAAAGAATTTGAAGGCATAAAAGATGAACTAGAGAGCATTCAAGCCTTCCTCAAAGATGCAGATAGAATTGCCGCTGATGAAGGTGACACTAAGGAAGGAATAAAAGCTTGGGTGAAGCAGCTGAGAGAAGCATCTTTTCGCATAGAAGATGTTATTGATGAATCTATCATTTATTTGGCGCAGAGGACCCATCATTTTGGATGTATAGCTTCACTTCAAAAGATTGCTCGCCTAATCAAAACTCTGAAGCCTCGCCTTCGGATAGCGTCAGAGATTCAAGACATTAAATTATCTGTTCGTGGAATCAATGAAAGAGGTAAAATGTATAACTTTCAATCTTCAATTGAACATGGATCAAGCAGCACTAGACGGAACCAAAATGGAAATTGGCTCGATCCTCGCTTGGTTTCCCTTTTTATTGAAGAGGCTGAAGTCGTGGGATTTGAATACTCAAGGGAACAACTGGTTGGTTGGTTAGTGGATGGAGCAACATCGCGCACTGTGATTTCAGTGGTAGGAATGGGGGGACTTGGAAAAACCACTCTTGCCAAGAGCGTTTTTGACAACCAGCAGGTGAAAGGACATTTTGATTGTCGTGCTTTCGTTACAGTTTCTCAATCATATACAGTAGAAGCCTTGTTGAGGGACATGATGAAACAGTTCTGTGAAGAGACAAATGAGCCTGTTCCACAAGGTATAAACACAATGGATAAGATGTCGCTCATAACTGTAGCGAGGCGTTACTTGAAGGAGAAAAGGTATGCAATCTTCTTTGATGATGTATGGAAAGTAGACTTTTGGGATGAGATCCAACTTGCCACATTTGATAGTAACATAGGAAGTAGGATAATGATTACAACCAGGAACTTGGATGTTGCTAACTACTGTAAGAAAGATTCCCATGTTCAAGTGCACATGTTGCAGCCCTTGCCTCCAAACAAAGCATGGGAACTCTTTTGCAAGAAGGCGTTTCAATATGAGTTTAATGGGATTTGTCCATTAGAGCTCCAAGATATATCTGATGAAATTGTTAAAAAGTGCGAGGGATTACCGCTTGCAATTGTAGCCATCGCAGGTCTTTTGTCAACCAAAGATAAAACTGTTTTTGAATGGAAAAAATTATGCCAAAATCTTTGTTTTGAGCTAGACCGTAATCCTCATTTAGCCAATTTAACAAGAATTTTAGCCCTGAGCTATGAGGACTTGCCCTGCTATCTGAAATCATGCATCTTGTATTTTGGTATATATCCAGAGGACTACTCCATTAGGAGTGTGAGATTGATCAGGCAATGGATAGCTGAGGGGTTTATTGAATATGAGGAAGGAAAAGCTTTGGAGGATGTTGCTGAGGAATACTTGACTGAGTTGATCCATAGAAGCTTGGTTCAAGTCTCCAATGTTCACTATGATGGAAAAGTTAAAAACTGCAGAGTCCATGATTTCGTACGTGAAGTGATGATTAGAAAAATGAAGGACTTGAGTTTTTGCCGTGTTCTGCATGAAGATGATATGCCAATCTCCAATATAATAACTCGACGCCTGGTGATAGCAACTAGTTCCAATGATGTGTTGAGAAGCACTGAACACTCTCGCATGCGGTCCATTTATATTTTCGAAGCAAGCAAATTTCCAGAATACCTTGTGAGTCAGTTATCTAAAAAAGCTAAGCTTTTGAAAGTATTGGACTTGGAAGGTGCTTCATTGGATTATGTTCCTGATCATGTGGGGAATCTTTTTCACTTGAGGTTCTTGAGCTTGAGGACTACAAAAGTTAAGGATCTTCCTAAATCTATTGGTAAATTGCAAAACTTAGAGACCTTGGATCTGAAGGAAACACTAGTGCAGGACTTGCCAAGTGAGATAAACAAACTTACAAAGTTACGTCATCTTTTAGTTTGCTTTAGAACAAGTTGGCATTCTATTATTCATGGTGAAACTGGGGTGCGGATGAAGAAAGGTGTTGGAAGCCTAACATTTCTGCAAAAGCTTTATCATGTGGAGGCAGACCATGGTGGACTAGACCTAATAATAGAGCTAAGAAAGTTGAGGCAATTAAGAAAGTTGGGCCTAAAGAAGGTGAAGAGAGAATATGGAAACGCTCTATGTGACTCAATACAAGAGATGAATTGCCTTGAATCTCTTCATATTAGTGCAATAACTGAAGATGAAATCATAGATTTGCAACTTATTTCATCTCCACCACAACTTCGACGACTTCACTTGTTTGGACGCTTAGAGAAGTTGCCAGATTGGGTTCCAAGACTTCAGTATCTTGTTAGATTGTCACTTCGTTTTTCCAAGTTAAGGGATGATCCACTGAAGAAACTTAAAGATCTGCCAGATTTGTTGCGTCTCGCAATTATCTGTGATGCATATGATGGTGAAGTGTTGCACTTTGAAGCAGGATTTCTGAAGTTGAAGAGACTATATCTTGTAGAGTTGAATAACTTGAATTCCATTGTTATAGACAATGGAGCTTTGCCTTCCCTTGAACGAATTGAAATGATGCACATCCCCCAACTAAAGGAGATGCCCTCTGACATCCATATGCTGAAAAACCTTGAAACACTGTATTTGACTAATATGCCACATGAGTTCAACCAAAGCATTGATCCAAATGACGGACACAAGTACTGGGTTATCAAACATGTGCCTATCATATCTATCATAGAGACGAATGGTCCAAGTTCTCCTCACTACCACACCATTCGCCATATATAAATCAAGAATGCCTTGGAGTTACCCAATAGAAAATATGAAGGTATACATCCTCTTTTTCTAACCGAATGATGCAAGTAAACTTAATGTATAGTTTGTTGATGCAAATTGCTCTCTCTCATGGATTCTGGTCAATAGACATTTGCTTGCAATTCTTCCATATAAAAGACAGCCAACTATATATCACGCCCTGCCTTTTGATTTTGTTCTTTGAATTCATAGGTTTCCTCAATGTGGATGGAAGTTTCAGATTCTCCATGTTGCAATTCACAACAATGGCGGGCTTCTTTTTTTCATCGTTCCTCGGTGCTTCAGTCCCCAAATAAAGTAAATTCTTGGGGGTCATAGTGCTACAATGCATATGAACCTCCCCATGAATTCGTGTCCTTTCAATGTGAGACCTTATTTTCTTTTCTCTTCAATGTGTCTTTCATTTTCTTTACAACGTTGAAACTTAAACGCAGTTTCTTTGTTTACATTATTTTTTGATACAATTTCTTTATTTACATTGCCTCCTAATTTCTTTGTGCTACGACGTCCTTTCTTGTTCTCAACAGTTTATGGTATGGACTAAATATTTAAATTATAACTAGAACTTAGTAACTGTGGTACGAAATTATAAAAGAATAAAATATTTAAAATAATATATAAACTTATTATTATAAAAGAAAATACTATATAAACATCATGTAAGTCTTATATTTTTTATTATTCTTGACCACCTCAAAGAATATTAATTTATACATATATCCTTCATGTAGTTCATTACCGAAAATATAAAATGGAATTTTTTTTAATAAAAGCCTGAACCTCTAAATTAAATTTTATTTTATTATTAAAATAACAACAATAAAAATGAGATTGAACAGTGTCATATACTGTGTATAACATCAAAACATACAAAATGTAAAATATTTGATAATATTACATCTTTGAATATCCTGTGTATAATTAAATAATTTTTATTTAACACATTAAATATAATAATTTAAATTTTCTTTTTGGGCATAATTAAGTAGTATTATCACCAGAAAATGACAATGTACCCAATGCTTCAAATTTTTTTTTATTTTAATGCGACAAAAACTTTCTCTCCTATACAGTTTTGCATGGACTAATCAGACAATAACTAATAAGGACGAATTGGAAAGTAGGATATAAAAGTATGGATTCTTGAATATTGAACTAATTCCTTATGTAAAGGAGGATTCGAAGTAGTAAGAATCTTCGAGTGGATAAGAAAAGCTTATTGTGCAATCATTTAAGAAAGCAAATTGTTAACAAAGTGGTAGATTGAGAAGGGAATTATTTATGACAACAAGTTCATTATTTGTAAAGTAACTTTGGAAAGTCAATAAAAAAACGCACTTAATTATTTTATCATCAATTAAGCAAAACAGGCAGTGGATTTGGCGCATATCGGGACGTAACACTCCAGCGATTGATTTTAAATTATGGTTTTGATTACATTACATTTATTGTAATTACGGATAACTACGATAAAATATGTTTGATGTGGCTATAATTATGGTTATAGATCACAATTTAAAATTATGGTTGAAAGTATAAGCATTCGAGTTCCTTCCACTTTTATTTTTTTAATTTATTAATTAAAATAATACACAATTTTTTTAAAAAAATTAATCTAAAGGTTCAACTGATCAAGCGAGTCGTTTATAGCATTTGTCATAAATATAAATTTGATTCTTAAATGAAACAATGATTTTTTTTCATTTCTCACTAATTTACTCTCTTTATTTTATAATATTTGTCATTTTAAACAAAAAATCTTATTTCATTTTATTTATCACTTTAAAAAATTAAGAAAATATTAATTATATTTTTTCAACTTTATCCTTATTTTTTTATGTCTCTACTAAATGGAATGAGAGAACATAATGGAATGAAAGATAATTTCATCAAATGTAATTATATTTTTAAAAAATTAAAAATATTTAATAAATTTCTTAATACTTATGTAAAAATCTTAAACGGCCGATATTATGAAACTGAGGGAGTAGGTTGCAAAATGTGATCTCCAATTTTGTTTAGGAATTCAAAGCAAATCAAACAAAGATAGCATCGATTTTTTTAACATTTTTCCTTTAACCCTCAATTTCCTATATTGGGGTTGATTCAGGTTAAACAAACATTTGTTGTTTCTTCCGAAGGGTTCTATACTCCAAATTGGCACTAAAGAAAATTCCAATAAAATCATCTTGTCTTCACTTTCAAAAAGCAATAAGGACATCAAGGTTAACAACTCAAACACACTGCCTGCCTACAACTACGGCACTATTGTTGATTTGCTACAAAAAATAAATAAATGTAAAAGACTCAAGTAATGTATACATTTCATTGACAAAACTAAAGTATGGGTCATTAAATGGCCCATTGCATTGATGAACAGAAACGAATGTAGGTCTGCAACTCACAAGGGTCATGTGCATCATCTATCCAAAAAAAAAAAAAATGCTTATGAATTCGACTAGCTTGTGAGCATCTCTTAAAATAAAGGGGGTGCGCTATTATTAGTTTTATAGATAGAACCAATAAAATAAAAAAGACAATATTGTTTTTGTACAAAAAAAAGTTAAATCTCATTTACGTTTTTAATATTGATTTAGAGGAGTTCAAAATATGAGAGATTTTGATGGGCTTTTTAATTCTTCCATAAGTTAAGTGAGTAATTACAATAATAATTAAGGGTGTAAATTAATTTGGATGGCTCGAATAACCTAAAAAAATTGAACCAAACTAATTAATTTTGTTCTGTTCGGTTCGGTTCAAGTAGTCAGGTCCGATCAAGTAAAACCCGATAAGAACCAATCAAAATTGGTTTGATTTTCGGTTTAAATGATTTGGAAACTAAACCAAACCAAACAAAATCGACCTAAATTATATTTTTTTAAAACACTATTGTCATGTGTCGTATTGTTGTTTGTCCTTGATACATAACAGACAACACATTTACACAATTCCTTTCTCTCATCAATTTTCCAATCCCACTCTCTAAATCCTAGTGTCGTCGCTACTGTCATGCCCAGTGCCCTGAGCCGTTGCTCACCCTCACTCCGACAATGCTCCTCCGGCCTCACCCTCACTCTCACAGCCTCACACACCTTACCCTCACTCTCACCCTTTCTTTGTTCACACCTTCGCAATCATTTCTCCACCAACGTCCAGTGTTATAACCCCACCGACGAGCTACAGCGACAGTCATTCTTCTTCCTCATCGATGACTTTCCAATAGCTCGATCTCAAGGCAAACCCCAAAACCGACGATGCGAGTCCATCGACGATAGAGGCTTTTTTCGGTGACTACAAAGGTGAGTACAATATATGATATTTCTATTGTTCAAATTTGTTAGATCTGTGATATCTCTACAACCCACTTTGATCTATGTATTCGCAAGGCATTTAACAAAAAAAAGAACAACCTGAGCTCCCAAACCAAACCAACCCGTTGGTATTCGGTTTGGTTTGATTCAAGTTTAGTTATAAAAAATAAAAAAAATAGAACTAATTGATTTTGATCGATTTGAATTTTTTCTTGTCTAAACTCGAACTAAACTGACCCGTTACACCCCTAATAGTGGGTTTGATACCATATATTGACCCAAAATCTTATGACATTAGGTTAATGGGTACATCTACTTATATAGTCTTCACGTATTTTGTTCCTTCTCGATGTGTGACTTTTTTTACTCACACTTGGAATCTTATCAATTTCCTCCTCAAGTGTGAGTCCTTCACATGAGAGTATGCTCCTCCTCAAGTGGAAGTCTTTTTGAAGTTTTTCAAGTATTTCGATAGTATCACCGAACCTTGTGTTTTCACCTAGTCCAAAACCGGGACTTGGTTTTCACTTAGCCTAGTATCATCAGGCTTTGTTTTTTCACTAAGCCTAACGTCGAGCACCTAGCTCGGTATCCAAGAGCTACCACCCTAGCTCGCACTTTCTATAAGCTCGTTGCTTGCTTTTTGTTGGAGTGTGCGCTTGCCGAATTCTATGAAACATAGTAGGAGCCAGACCAATTTTTTTCTTTTTTTTTTTCTTTCATCGGAGTCACATCTTACCACTCCACTTAAGCTTTAGTAGTAATTCATAGCTCTTCTTTCTCAATGCGGGCAACAACTATGAGAGCACAAATCATCATCTCCATACTCGTTTCGGGAGTTGAACCATTGGCTCTAATACCACGTGTTGGTTTAGGAAAGTTCAAAATACTTAGGAGATCTTCTTCTATGAGTTGTGCTATTCTTCCATGGGTTAAGGGAGTAACCACAATAATGTACTTGACACCACATCTTGACATAAAATCTAAAGACATTAGGTTTATGGATCCATCCACTTATATGGTCCTCACTTATTCAATTCCTTCACAACATGGGACTTATTTCATTCATACTTGGAATTATACACTTCACATTTTACGAAAGTTTTGATTTGATCCAAAATTTTTTTGTATTACTTACGTCATAAATGTTATTTTTTTATTTCAATGTCGTTCTTCTACCTAACGTTGTCCAAATTTCTAACAGTGACGGATGACATGGATCCTATGTAGCCATTTTCCACCTAACATGATCCCACATGTTTATTTTGGAATCAAATTAAAACTTTCGTGAAATGTGAGAGATGTAAAAAGGGTTTTAGCCTAACATAAACATGTCATCTTTTTCTTCAAATTCATCTTCTTCCCCAAATTTTAGGGTTTTAGAACCACCACCATCCATCCTTGCAATTTCACTCCCAACACAATCATCAAACAAAACCACCACCATCGACAACCAAGTTCTTCTCTTTGCCATCACAAAAATACACAACCCACCCATCATTCTTTCACCCAAGTTAGACCTCCATTGTTCCACAACTTCATGTCAAAATAGTGACTTTCACAACCTCTCAAAGCCAAATCGAGTCACCCCAGTTATTGTCCTCCATTGTCCTTACCTCTCTCCAACTCATTGTGCTACTTGGTTGGCACCAAACTCAACACAAGCACCCTCGAAACCCCTACAATTCCAATACATCATAGATCATTGCACCTCCACCATAGCTAGATCCTCTGTCATGCCTCCACCCAAACCCATACCCATAACCACCATATCCATCCACAAAGACTCAAATGCCCTAGCCTCTACAATTAAGAAAAACCCAAATCACTGAGACACCAACAACAAATCCTTTTGCTTCTACATACATGACTGTGTTCTCATGATACCCCCCCAAAGAGTTTTGTGTTTTTGTTAGTTTTGAGTTTTGGCATTAGTTCAATTTAAGATTTGTGAGAAAATGGGAAAAATGAGGTTTTTCACCTTTGTTATTTGAGTTTATGTTGACTTCAGTTTGTCTACGCCATTGAAGCCATCGAATATCTTAGAGAGTTTCATACTAAAAAAATCTAGAACAGATGAGATTAATCTCTACATTCCTAAAATTTGGGGAAAAATATGACATGTTTATGTTAGGCTAAAACCTATTTGTGTCCCTCATGTCGCAACCGAAATCGCGCTCGATGACCGAAAAAGAATTAAGATTTGAAAAACAATAGAGTCGCCACCAATGTTTATTTAATTTGGGAAAACATTAGAAAAACCCTTAAAATAGGTAAAACTGATCTTTTGAAAAATGAGTTTGAGTTCGGGAGTCGATTACAGGTAGGGAAGGTATTAGCACCATACACTGCCCGTTACAAGAACGGTACCTTAAGTTAGTTGTGCAAATTTTAATAATCTCAAATGTATTTATTTTACCCTTTTTTCAAAAAAAAAATGAAACAACTAAATTATGAAAATTTATTTTTTTGGCTTGTGAGTGGAATTGCTCCTACGTATCCTCGGGTGCAATGAGGAACTCAAAGTCACGTAGTTCTTTAGAAAATAATTGTGAGTTGGTTATTATTTTATATTTTTAATTTTTATAAAAAAACTATCTTTATTTTATTTTAGAAAGACGAATCATCAAGCTGTCACAACTCAGATAATTCTAAAAAGGTTACAGAATTAACAAGCTGTCGCTTAACTCATTAATTCCATTTTTATTGATTGATTTTTTTGTTTAAAACTTAAATCATCAAGTTGTCACAACTGGATGATTATAAAAGTTATAGGATTAACAAATTTGTCACAACTATGCCTAATCCCAATTTATTATTGAGCTAATTTTAAACGAAAAAAAGTTTACAAAATAATAATAAAATAAATAAACCAAACTAATAAATGAATAAGCTAAAATGAATAACACATATATATAATGAAAGATAATAACACAAGACAAAAAAAAAAAAGCAAACTTACCTCTAAGGTGTATAAAAATGATATACTCAAAGAAGTTGGTGCACAAAGCCCCACACGTTCTCTTCGAATCAAACCTTGAAAAACAACTCACTTGCAAGAAAATTTTTTTTACTAAAGTCCTCTAGCTCTTATACTTAGTATTAAGCCAAAGAGTGTAAAATTTTGTTGATGTCCAAAACCATTGAGAACCACCCCTTTATATAGGAGGAGGGGAGGGGGAAGGAGCATGACTTCTCCAATGTGGGACTTTGTGATATAAGAAGACACCTTAGCATTTCAAATTTCTTCTTTTTCCTTTCATTTTTTTTTTTTTCTTTTGGATTTTCATTCATCTTTTCTCTCTTTTTTTGTTCTTTCTTTTGTTTTATTATGAATTAAAATGTTTGAATGATCCAAGCAAAAAAATTTTATGGACAAAATTGGGTATCAAATATTACTTTGCTTTCCATTTAAATTAAATGGGAAGCAAAGGAATTGATTCAATTTTGTCCATGAAAATTTTCATTTCCTTTTCTTTTTCTTCTTTTCTTTTTTTTCTTTTTCTCTTTTTTTTCTCTTTTTTTTTTAGAAAGCAGATTAACGCAAAAAAAGGTAAAAAACTTGGGTAGGGTGCCGTGGGAAGTGGCTAAAAGGTAAAAAAAACTTCATGGATAGGGTGCCGTCGAAGCTAGGTACGAAAAGATAAAAGGCTTGCGGGGTAGGGTGCGTCGAAGCTTGACAGAAAAGATAAAGAGCTTATGGGGTAGGGTGCCGAGAAATCCAGAAAGAAGAAAAGCTTAGAAAGATAAAAAGCTTGCATGGGTAGGGTGCCCGTCGAAGCTTAACGAGAAAAGGTAAAGAGCATGCGGGGTAGGGTGCCGTCGAAGTGACACTAGAAGGTAAAAAGCTTGCGGGGGAAGGTGCCGTCGAAGACGATGCATCTGAAAAGATAAAAGGCTATGCGGGGTAGGGTGCCGTCGAAGCTTGACAGAAAAGATAAAGAGCTTGCGGGGTAGGGTGCCCGTCGAAAAAATGGACGAGAAAGATAAAAAGCTTAGAAAGATAAAAAGCTTGCGGGGTAGGGTGTCCGTCGAAGCTTGAATGAGAAAAGATAAAGAGCTATGCGGGGTAGGGTGCCGTCAGTCGGGACGAGAAAGATAAAAAGCTTAGAAAGATAAAAAGCTTACGGGGTAGGGTGCCCGTAAAGGTCAACATCTGAAAGGTAAAAGCTTGCATGGGTAGGGTGCCCGTCGAAGCTGATTTTGAACGATAAAGTGGGTGTGAGGACCAGGAAAGAAAAAGGCAAATAGGTACAGAACCCAGGAGACTAAAGGCGATAGGCATAAGGCCTTGAGAGCTAAAAAGGTTCTTTTTTTTGTTTTTTTTTATTTTTATATGCATGTGATGCCTGAGTTGATTCTTGATGTAATGGATGCATAATGATACAATGGATGTATGATACTGTAAAGATTCTCATGGACAAATGGGTAAACAAAGATCGACACATTAGAGCTTTAGCTGCATTGCTCCTGATTCCACAACACTCTTAAGAACTTCTTCCCCTAGCAGGATCAAGGTTAAACAGTAACAAAACTCGATTTATGGTTTGTCTGGTTATCCTTCATTTTCTCATCAATACTCTTAAAGGAGATTCATCGCATTTTCCATGACCTTTCAAGATTGTTAAAACAAATCTGAATGCATTTGCAATATGATCACATGTTTCACATCTCAATATAAATCTATCATGATAAATGCATATTGAATCAACAATGGGTTGCAATGAAAATAGACTGTCATTATGGAAAGGAAAAGTACAGGAAAGGCGGTACCACAAGGGTTAGAATTGAAAAGTTTATAAAAGAATGTTGGAGTAGAGTTTTCCAGCTCTTCCAGTGGTACTCTTTAGGATGATCAGTACTAATTTCCCATGTATACAACTCTAAACACCCCTTTTTGTGCGTCTCTCTCGAGAACATGATTTGACTCACTTTCCACGTATTGGGAGCATTCTTGACAAGACTTCTCATTCAAAGCGCCCCTGGGTTTGTGACTCGAGGCAACCTCACTTTTTCGGATGTGTCAAGAACCATCTTTGACCCTAACTTTTGCCTAGGTCGCTTTTTTTCGAGTTTTCAACCTAGCGGGTCGCTCTAATTTTTGCCTAGGCCGCCTTTTCGAGTTTTCAAACCTAGCGAGCCATTTTCTTTTCTTTTCTTTTCTTTTGTTTATTTTATTTTTTGTTTTGTTGTTTTTTTTTAAGCATAATACATTTTGATTTGCATCCGAATTCTGGAAGTGGTAAATCTGCACCATCCATGTTTGTGAGAATCAAAGCTCCTCCTGAGAAAGCCTTTTTTATAACATAAGGTCCTTCATAGTTTGGAGTCCATTTTCCTCGATTATCCTTTTGAATGGGAAGAATCTTCTTGAATATTAGGTCTCCTTCTTAAAACTGTCGTGGACGCACCCTTTTCGCGTAGGCTTTCATCATTCTCTTCTGGTAAAGCTGGCCATGACACAGCGCGGTTAATCTCTTTCCTTCAATGAGGTTCAACTGGTCAAGTCGAGTTTGGACCCATTCAGCTTCTTCTAATTCTGCTTCCATCAGCACTCTTAATGATGGAATTTCCACTTCAAAAGGGAGTACCGCCTCCATTCCATAAACCAAAGAGAAAGGGGTTGCCCCAGTGGAAGTACGAACAGACGTGCGATAGCCATGCAGTGCAAATGGTAGCATTTCATGCCAATCTCTATAAGTTACAACCATCTTTTGAACAATCTTCTTGATGTTCTTGTTTGCCGCCTCCACTGCCCCATTCATCTTGGGGCGATAGGGTGAGGAATTGTGGTGCTCAATCTTGAAACTCTCACACATCTCTTTCATCATCTTATTATTCAGATTAGTGGCATTGTCAGTGATTATTTTGCTTGGCAGACCGTAGCGACAAATCAGCTCCCTTTTTACAAACTTGACCACTACATTCCTAGTCACATTGGCATAAGAAGCAGCTTCGACCCATTTTGTGAAGTAATCAATTGCAACAAGAATAAAGCGATGTCCATTTGAGGCCTTCGGTTCAATCGGACCTATGACATCCATTCCCCACATCGAGAATGGTCATGGTGCTGTTAAAACATTTAAAGGTGCGGGTGGCGCATGAACCTTGTCAGCATATGTCTGGCATTTGTGGCACTTCTTCACATAATTGAAGCAATCCGTCTCCATTGTCAACCAATAGTACCTTGACTCTTAGTATCTTTCTTGCCATTGCATGTCCACTTTGCATGAGTCCCAAAAGAACCTTCATGGACATCTCTGATGATTTTCTCTGCCTCCACTGTATCAATACATCTTAGTAGTACCATGTCATGGTTCCTCTTGTAGAGAACTTCTCCATTTAGAAAAAAAACCCATTGCAAGTCTTCTGAGGGTTCTTTTGTCATTTTCTGAAGCGTCTGGAGGGTACTCTCTGCTCTTGATGAAACATTTGATGTCATGGTACCACGGTTTTCCATCTGACTCCATTTCTACCATTTGATAATATGTCGGTTGGTCACGACTTTTCATTTTTATGAGTGGCAAGTCCTTATCATGGCTTACTTTGAACATTGGCGACAAGGTGGCCAAAGCATCAGCCAATTGATTATCTTCCCGAGGAACATGGTGGAATGTGACTTCATCAAATTGTTCAATCAACTCCTTAATGTAAGCATGATAAGGGATCAACTTGGCATCTTGAGTTTCCCATTCTCCCTTTAGCTGATGGATGACCAAGGCAGAGTCCCCGTATACCTTAAGTACTTTTGCCTTTGATTCTATCGCTGCTTGGATTCCCATGGCACATGCTTCATACTCGGCTATGTTGTTCGTACAGTCAAAACACAATCTAGCAGTGATTGGAATGAAATTATTTTCAGGGGAAATCAGTATGACCCCAACTCCATGCCCCAGTGAATTAGAAGCTCCGTCGAACAACAAAGTCCACTTTTCTTTTTCCGAGGATTCTTCTTCTCCAAACATAGCCATTATATTTTCATCAGGAAATTCACTGCATAGACCCATAATCTTCCACTGGTTGACTAGCCAAGAAATCTGCCAGAGCGCTGCCTTTGACTGCTTTTTGGGTGATATAGACAATGTCATATTCTGATAGTAAAACTTGCTAGCGTGCAATCCTCCCAGTGAGGGCAGGTTTTTCAAAAATGTACTTGATCGGGTCCATTCTGAACACCAACCAAGTGGTGTAACACAACATGTACTGCCTCAACCGGTGGGCCGCCCATGCCAAAGCGCAACACGTGCGTTCCAACAATGAGTATTTTGCCTCATAGTTGGTAAACTTTTTACTCAAGTAATAGATGGCCTGCTCCTTTTTACCGGTTTCATCATGTTGTTCTAATACACAACTCATGGATTCATCCAACACAATCAAGTACATGATGAGAGGCCTTCCTGGCACTGGAGGTACCAAAACTGGGGATTCTTGCAGATACTGCTTGATCTTCTTAAATGCTTCCTGACAATCCTCGTTCCATTCTACTGTCTGGTTTTTACGCAATAACTTGAAGATTGACTCGCACGTTGTAGTCAATTGGGATATAAACCTAGCAATATAGTTCAGCCTCCCCAAAAATCCACGAACTTCTTTTTCAGTGCGAGGAGCTGACATCTCTATGATTGCTTGAACTTTGTCTGGATCAACTTCTATCCCTTTCTCGCTATCCACAAACCCCAAGAGCTTGCCTGATTTCACACCGAAAGTACACTTAGCAGGATTCAGTCTGAGTCTGAACTTTCTCAACCGTTCAAAGAGCTTTTGCAGATCGGTTATGTGATCTTATTCTGTTTTTGACTTTGCAATCATATCATCCACATAAACTTCTATTTCTTTGTGTATCATATCGTGGAATAACGCTACCATCGCCCTTTGATAAGTCGCTCCGGCATTCTTCAATCCAAATGGCATCACTTTATAGCAAAAAGTCCCCCACAGAGTGATGAATGTGGTCTTCTCCATATCTTCAGGTGCCATCTTGATCTGATTGTATCCCGAGAAACCGTCCATGAAGGAGAAAAATGCATGTTGAGTAGTGTTGTCCACCAAAATATCAATATGAGGTAAAGGAAAGTTGTCTTTAGGGCTGGCCCTATTCAAATCTCTATAGTCAACGCATATGCGTACTTTCCCATCTTTCTTCGAGACAGGTACGATGTTGGCAACCCATTGAGGGTACTTTGCGACAGCGAGGAAACCTGCATCAAACTGCCTTTTGACCTCCTCTCTAATTTTTAGGGACATTTCTGGCTTCATTCGTCTCAACTTTTGCTTGACGGGAGGACATTCTGGTCTTAACGGTAATTTATGCTCAACTATGCTAACATCCAGCCCTGGCATGTCTTGGTACGACCATGCAAAAATATCACGATAATCAGATAGGAGCTTGACCAACTTGCTTCGCTCTTCTTCTTTCATGGAAGTGCCAATTTTAACTTCTTTTTTATCATCTTCTGTCCCCAAATTGATCACTTCAATTGGCTCTTCATGGGGTTGAATCTCTTTGGCCTCTTGTTCTATTAATCTCATTAGCTCAGAAGAGAGTTCCCAATTATCATTATTATCCTCATCGACATGATTAACGGGATGGTCAAAATCATATAATGGGGTCATAGCATTGTCATTTTCAAGAGAATCACTTTAGATCTGCATTTATTGATGTCAACACAAGTAAAAAAAAAAGGTAATGAATAAAGGCTAATGTAATGGTTGAACAAAAGACTGAAAGGTAAGATAATTCGAAAATGCATTTTATTGATATTAAATATTGAAATGAAAACATGTGAGCTCGCTTTTACAAAATATCTTCCTAAAGCCTTGGGCAGAGCAATAGGATTAGCATTACAGAATTACTTTGAATCAGTTTCAAAAGTCATGGGAAAATCGACGATCTCCCAATTGTTGAGCTCTGCATCCGGAGAACAAGGGTACACCAGACTAACACCGTGATCGATGGGTTGATCATCATTGATAGCGGTCACTGGTTCAGAAACGCCAATCCGCACTTCGGAAGCTCGTCGGATGTCACAGATGGGGATCCCCTCAGTTTTAGGCTCTCGATTTTCCAACCGAGCTAACCTCTTTTCTCTTTTCTCTTCTATGACCCTTCTCTTGTCAGCCTTAGTCGGTTTATATCCTAACCCGAACTGTCCTTGTTTTCACATGGTGCAAAAGCTTTGCAATGCCTTGTTTATTCACTTCCAGTCCATTTCCACTTTGATATCCTCTTTCAAGCATAACCTTAGCCGTCATTATGGATGCACTAGATGACCGTGGTTTTGGAACTTGAGCTCCCTCCTTCACATAAATAGCATTGACAACCTCAAACGCCTGGAATGCTGTTTCAAGAGCCTCTTCTGCGCAGCTTCAATGTAAGGAGTTGATGGGAGCTTACTCACCAATAAGTCTTCCTCACTCGAGACAATCACCAACCTATTGCCAACTATGAATTTCACTTTCGGTGCAAAGTGGATGGCACTTTGCCCAATGAGAATGAATCCAGGGTCGTCCCAAGAGCAAATGTAAGTTGGTGTGATATCCATTACCGGAAAAGTATATGGAAAGTAGTAGGTCCAATTTGAAGCGGGATCTCTATTTCTCCCATCACTTCTCTTCGGGTCCCATCAAAAGCCCTCACGATCATTGTACTTGGTTTCATATAAGTCCCATCAAAAGGCAACTTAGAGAGAGTGGATTTTGGCATTACATTCAAAGATGAACCATTATCAATGAGCACTTTAGCCATTATGTGATCTTGACATTTGACGGAAATATGTAGCGCCTTGTTGTGCCCCATTCCTTGATGGGTATCTCATTATCGGTGAAAGTGACATAATTATCGGTAATAATATTACTAATAATGCCACCCAACTCGTCACCGTAATGTCATGAGACACATGGCTCGATTTAGTATCTTCATCAACACTTTCTGTGTGCGGCTCGAATTCATCAACAAGGACAAGAGAGATATCCTTGCAGGGGTGCGATTCAAGCGATCAACTACCCTATACTCACTCGCTTGATGAACTTCAAGAACTCACAAGCTTCTTCCTCGGATACCTCTTTCTTATACTCATTTGGCTTTGTCGACCCTTCTTTTCTTTCACGGCATTCTCCATGGAAGTCTCTCTGTCTTGCTCATCCCCTTGTAGTTTCTTTTTCCTTCTTCTTCTTGCCCTTTCGCAACTCATCAGGAGTGTAAATGCGACCGCTTCGTGTCATCCCTCCAATCCCCGATATATTAGTGACACTAGAAGTCGAACAAGATGAAACTTTTGACTGATCATTCGTGAGATTATTTCCAAGGACTTGTACATCATAATTCCACGGTACTGCTTTGTTGTCCTTGAATGGGAAAGGACTAGGAACTTGAATGGTGATGGGCCTCGGGCCACATGGAGGTGGCGAAGGCGCATTTGCAGTGTAATAAATAACCAACGGTTTGATAGCCAGATTCGCAATAGAAGGGACCAGAGAGTTTATGGCTTCCTGGCCTTCTCGAAACTGTAGAATATCACATTCATCCACCATGCCTATGTCACCATTGTCACGTAGATGACCTATTTGCACTAGTTGCATGTCCATTAGATCTTGGAGGATTTTTCTAAACTCACCACATTCTTCAATAGAATGCCCCATATTCCCATGAAGATTGCACATTATTTCATCATCATCGCCCCCTTTTTCTTCAATCTGAACTTCTATCATCCCGAATTTGCACAGCTCTTCAAAAATGACCCTCATGGGGGTTTTGACATTTGCCACTTGTCTTATAAGCAGTTGGGTAGAGTACTCCTCTATAGCGTTGACTGTAGGATTCTCATGGTTAGGCAAAGGGTTGTGGCCCACACTAGGAGTATTTGTCTTGAAATTTAACCATTTGGCATTAATTAGATCATGCACCTTAAACTTCAGCGCTTTGCAATTCTCTGTGGAATGCCCTACGGCCCCTGCATAGTAATCACACTTGGCGTTTGGGTCAAAACCTTTAGGGTATGGGGGTTCCAATGGCTTCATCTGGCAAGGAGCCAAGAGAGAGTTACGAATGAGTTGGGGTAGTAACTCAGTGTAGGTCATAGGAATTGGATCGAAGTGGACAAACTTCCTTTCTTGGTTATTTGGTGGTCTTCTTTGGTTTGTGTTTGGATTTTGGGTCCATGGTTGAGCTGTTTGAGGCGGTAAGGTAGAGGGTGTCTAGTACTGAGGATGAGATGGCATTTGGTGAGGCCTCATTAGGTGGTGAGGTTGAGGATGAGGAACGTGTGAAGTATTAGCGACATGGGGGAGATAAAGCTGGGGATATGGAATCGGTGGAGTAATAGGAAAGTACAGGTGGTAAGGTCCGTAAGGAGTTTGGAAGGATGGTTGATGGTTCACCTTGGTGTTTGGTTATATCTCCCTTGGGTAAAGTTTCTCTGGTCGAAGGTAACAGCATGGGTTTCTCCTTCTTTTTTCTTCCCTATCGGGGGCCTCTTGGCATTAAATGTTCCTGTTGAACTTTCAACGATTTTCCCACTTCTCATTCCTCCCTCAACTCTTTCTCCGATGATGATCATGTCTGAGAAATTTGATGACACACTCCCTATCATTTTGTCATAGAAGGGTGGTTGCAGAGTGTCAATGAACGTGGCCACCATTTCTCTTTCTGTCAATGGGGGCTCTACTTGAGCAGACCATTTCTCTCCATCCCTGAGCATATTCCTTAAAGGTTTCAGTCTCTCTTCTTACTCATATTCTGTAGGCAGTCTATCCGGTGTCATATCAATGTTGTACTTATACTGCTTTAAGAAAACATCGGCCAAATCTTTGAAACATCAAACATGAGCACGCTCAAGAT
The DNA here is from genome assembly GCA_029884605.1 of Ormosia emarginata. NCBI lineage: Eukaryota > Viridiplantae > Streptophyta > Magnoliopsida > Fabales > Fabaceae > Ormosia > Ormosia emarginata. Next base: position 11,634,892 of record JAQQTP010000057.1, read on the forward strand.
GCGTGTACCAATTCGAAGCTGCCCCAGTCAAGCTGTCCTGGAAGAAATGAATCAACAACTTGTCATCGTGAGCATACGAAGCCATCTTGCAAATATACATCGTCAGATGGTTCTTTGGACAAGTGGTCCCCTTGTATTTATCAAAAAATGCGGAACTTTGAACTTCGGTGGGATCACCACATTAGGGACAAGGCAGAGTTCTGAAGCATCAAGGAGACCGTAGCTACTTGCCCCTTCTATGGCTCGCAGTCTTTCTTCTAGAGTTTTCAATTTCTCTTTGGACTAAGAATGTTCGATAGAAGAATTCAATGGGTATTGTGGCATAAAAATGGGGATAAAACTTTTTAGCAGCAAGGTTCCGTTAGCGGTGGTTGGGTCGTGTTCAAAGAGCTAGTACGGGTGTCTTTGCCATCGAGGGATTGGCCACTTGGGGTGGTACAAAGCCGGCGGGAAAACCATATGGTGGAAGAAAGAAGGGGATTGGGTCTTTGTGTTTGTGGAGTTTCATTAGCACTTTTGAGTAGCACCGGGTTTCGAGTAGTATTTAGCGGGTTTGGGATCGATGTTACCGCCGACGTGCCATTATCAAGAGGATTTGTGGCCAATGGTGGTACATACCCGGGAGGAGGCCATATGGTGGGAATAATGGAACTTGAGTTCCCCGAGAAGCGGTGAACGGGTTGGGTGGTCTTGTTTGGGTAAACGAGTTAGCGGCATCATAACTCCTTGAGGGTTGAGGCTTTGATATTGCGAGAGGGGTTGGAGAAGCGGGCGGGTGAAGAGGTGTGGCTAGGTGTCCTTCGTTTGCGGATTGGGGATTCCCATCCGTGCTCATTCTATTCTCCATGGGCGTAATGTGACTCTATCATCTTGGACATTTGCTCTCTAAGGTGGTTCACTTCATCCTTCAACTCTTGAGTTTGCTCTATCTCATCCATGATCCTTGCTTGGGGGAACGAGTCCTGTAAGGGTGTCGTGGAAGCAATTTTTTCTTGCTATAGTGTCTACTTTTTCATTCGAGGAAACATGATGCAATTATTAGTATTGGCTGAACAAAAATGACTAAATGCATGTATGCAAAGCACTGACTATTTATGCATATGGATTTTTTTTTTTTTTAAGGTTATGGATGCCATGATAGTGCAAGATGATGTATCAAATTTAGAGTTGAAAAAGAAGTGAGAATGAATGAAAATGCAAACCATGAGGATGCAAGATGATATACCTTTTTTTTTTAAGAATGCTAGGTAAATGCAAGTCATAAGAAAAAAAATGCATGGATGAATGACATGAGAAAGAGATAGATAAAGAAGAAGTAGCTCCCTTTGTGTCCTAAGGAAATTCCTTAAATTTGAGGAGTTTTATCCTAAGGATTTATGAGTCCTTCTGATTCGTGAAAACTTTCAGTGGGTGGCTCTACTATTCTAAAGGCCTCTAGAGCTAAGTCCCTTTTCAGAATGTTGACCACAAACAGTGGGTAAACCACTAAGTGTGGGACATTCATGAAAAGAGCACACTCTAGATGAGGTTTTCGCAATAACCAAACAGGATGTACATCCAAAATGGCTATCACTACGCAACCTCTACCTAACTTAAGCTTCACTCAGACACCGGGTATAGGGCCCCACTTGAATGTGTGTGATAAATGTGTAGGTGGAGTGGGTGTAGGAACATACAAACCTCCATAATCGGAAGAATTAACATCACCCTGCCAAAAAATAACGGTCAAATAGAGCATACATACAACAACCAACAATCATCTACCCTAAGGTTTCAACAATTAAGCATAAAAAATATATACAAGTAAATAAAAAAAACATAGAATAATGTTAGCAAATATTTATATAAAAATAATCCACAAATAAATAAAAAAAAAACAAAGACAAAAAGGGTAAAATAAATAAATAGAAATTATTAATAATTTACATAACTAACATAATAGGCACGACTCTCTAATGTCCCCGATTGGAGTCGCATAGGTGCCTGCAACCGAAATCGCGCTCGACGACCGAAAAAGAATTAAGATTTGAAAAACAATAGAGTCGCCACCAATGTTTATTTAATTTGGGAAAACATTAGAAAAACCTTTAAAATAGGCAAAACTGATCTTTTGAAAAATGAGTTTGAGTTCGGGAATCGATTACAGGTAGGGAAGGTATTAGCACCCTACACTGCCCGTTACAAGAACGGTACCTTAAGTTAGTTGTGCAAATTTTAATAATCTCAAATGTATTTATTTTACCTTTTTTTTAAAAAATGAAACAACTAAATTATGAAAATTTATTTTTTTCTTGACAGAATTGGAATTTTGCTCCTACGTATCCTCGGGTGCAATGAGGAACTCAAAGTCACGTAGTTCTTTAGAAAATAATTGTGAGTTGGTTATTATTTTATATTTTTAATTTTTATAAAAAAACTATCTTTATTTTATTTTATTTTAGAAAGACGAATCATCAAGTCACAACTCGATAATTCTAAAAAGGTTACGGAATTAACAATTTGTCATGAATTCAAATTTAATTCCATTTTTATTGATTGATTTTTTTGTTTAAAACTTAAATCATCAAGTTGTCACAACTCGATGATTATAAAAGTTATAGGATTAACAAGTCTGTTCAACTCGCCTAATCCCAATTTATTATTGAGCTAATTTTAAACGAAAAAAGTTTACAAAATAATAAAAAAATAAATAAACCAAACTAATAAATGAATAAGCTAAAATGAATAACACATATATATAATGAAAGATAATAACACAAGACAAAAAAAAAAAGCAAACTTACCTCTAAGGTGTATAAAAATGATATGCTCAAAGAAGTTGGTGCACAAAGCCCCACACGTTCTCTTCGAATCAAACCTTGAAAAACAACTCACTTGCAAGAAAATTTTTTTTACTAAAGTCCTCTAGCTCTTATACTTAGTATTAAGCCCAAGAGTATAATTTCCTCTAGCTCTTATACTTAGTATTAAGCCAAAGAGTGTAAAATTTTGTTGATGTCCAAAACCATTGAGAACCACCCCTTTATATAGGAGGAGGGGAGGGGGAAGGAGCATGACTTCTCCAATGTGGGACTTTGTGATATAAGAAGACACCTTAGCATTTCAAATTTCTTCTTTTTCCTTTCATTTTTTTTTTTTTTTCTTTTGGATTTTCATTCATCTTTTCTCTCTTTTTTTGTTCTTTCTTTTGTTTTATTATGAATTAAAATGTTTGAATGATCCAAGCAACAAAAATTTTATGGACAAAATTGGGTATCAACACCTCACACTTCACAAAAGTTTCAATTTGGTCCTAAAACAGACGCGTGAGATCCATATCAATCGTCCTTGTTAGTAATTTGGATGGCGTTAGGCAGAAGGACAAAATTTGTCATAACTTTTAGGACCAAATTAAAACTTTCGTGAAATATGAAGGACGTAAATAGGGTTTCAGGAAAAAAAGGACAATATTGTTATAAATTTATGATCAATCTTATTGTTGAATTGTCCAATCGACCATAACTTTATTAGAAACATGTTTTTAAAACACTGTGTAGATAAAGGGAAAAATTAGTGGAAAGAAAGCATTTGATGCTACCAATCTTATTATTGAATTGTCCAATCGACCATAACTTTATTCGAAACATGTCTTCATAAACTTGTGTGGATGAGAAAAAATTAAGGGAAATAAAGTATTTTATGCCATGGGCACTGCTCTGATTTTGAACTTATGAGGTAAGACTTTAACACTTTATGAAAAGTTAGCAATAGTTTAGTAATGGTTGGTGAGCATAATGCTTACTAGTGTGGATGGTAAGCATGTGAAAATAATGTTGAATGTGAAGGACGATGGACATCTCTAATTGGTGGTCATTTAAAAAAATCTAGCATTATTAAATGAGAAGATAAATCTAGACAGTTTGGGAAGTAACCTTAAGAGCCTATAAATATTATCACTTGCTAGCATGTAGACCGATGGAATGAAGAAGAAGAAGTAAGAAATAGTGAAAAGTAAGGAAGAGTATAGTAGACAACAAGAGAAGTAATAGTAAGTTTGAGGTGTCCAAACAAGTGTAATTTTATATTTCAAACAGAGTTGTCTTGAGAAAGTGTTAGTGATAGAGAAGTAAAGTTTATTTTAGATATATTACTCAGTCTTCACTTAACAATTTGGCATTAGAGCTTGATAGTCTAGGACCAATTCAAGTGTGATCAGGGATCATTATTTTTCGGGAGAGCTTGTCTACACAAGTTATAATATGGAATTAGGAAGTTGTTGGTCTAGGACTAGTGCAGAATTTGGGTGCAGAAATTCTAATAAGTTCAATATGGCAGATATCCAAGTGATTGATGGAATTAGGAAGCTTAATGCTTATAATTTTAATATATGGAAAACATGCATAGAGTCTTATCTCTAAGGTCAAGACTTATGGGAAGTTGTTGGTGGTAATGAGACCTTTCCACCTATTGCAACTGAAGAGCATTAGGAAAATGGAAGATTAAAGTAGGGAAGACTATATTCATGATTAAGACTACAATTGAGGACGAGATGCTAGAGCATATAAGAAAAGAAACATCTTTAAAAGAAGCTTAGGACACATTTGTGACACTATTTTCAAAGAAGAATGACACAAGATTACAACTCTTAGAGAACAAGCTCTTGTCAATCACACAAGGAGACTTGAAGGTCAACCAGTATTTCACTAAGGTAAAGTTTCACTGTCGAGAAATTTCTGAATTAGACTTAGATAGCAAAATTCTCAATCAACATATAAAGAGGATCATAATTCATGGTTGAAGGCCCAAGTATAGAGAATTTATACTGCTATTCAAGGCTGGCCATCTCAACCTTCACTTTTACAATTAGAAATTTTGTTGGCTGATCAACAGGTGTTAGCCAAACAAATGGTTGAAGTCTTCAAAAAAAAAAAGTGTGTAAGAAGGACTAGTAAGAAGGAAAGAATTAAGAAACTGGGCCATGGTCTTGAATTTGGTAGAAGTGGAGAGATTAGGGGACGTCAACAAAGTTGGGGACAAGGTTGGCAAGAGAAAGTCTCATAGCGAGAAATAGTCCAATCAAGTTCGAAAGATCAAGAAGAAAACTCTACAAAACCTCATTATGATAGTATCAAGAAACATGACGACATTTGCTTTAACTGTTGAAAGACAATACATTTTGCACAAGATTATTGGTTTAAGAAGAATACAATGGAGAGCAACATTGCAGCCTCAAGTCATCTGCGTGAAAAAGATAATGATTATGAAGAAGAATGGAATACTTCCACATCATTCACGGTCGATCCATCGGGGAAACTCGCGACTCGGGCAAGCCAATCAAGTCCAATCAACTTATTGGACTGATTTTCTCAATGACCCGATCAAACTCGGATTGACTCAAGTGATCCGGTGGCCGGCTCGGCCAAGTTGACCCAGGTTGGCCTTTTCTTTTAAAAAAATGAAACTTAACAAAAATGTAACTTTTAAGTTTTGAACACTATACTTGAAGTTCTTTGTTATAAAAATATAATAAAGTACATTCTACCACTAAGCCATATGTTTTCATTGAATATTATTCTCAATTTTATAATTTATATTATTATCTAACCAATAAATTATTATCATCACTTGTTTGAAAGTATTTTTTCATGTAGTATTTTTTTTGTTTAGTATTTTTTAATATAATATTTTTATATTAAGTAAATTTTCATATAATATTTTTTTAAAATATTTCCTTTCTATTTGAATTTTTTGATTTAATTGTTTTAACCCAAGGTCGGACTATTGACCTAGTAAACTGTTTTTTGACCAAGTCAACTTTCGATTTGAGTTATACAATGTGGTTGATAATCTATTGTTTCACTTTTATATAGATCAAATGAATTTAATTTAAATTTATTATTAAGTGCAAAATTTTTGTTATATATAAAAACTTTTTTTATTTGCTAAGGATTATTTTTTATATGTAAAAGAAAAAGAATGGAGTGCATAATAATGTGCAACCAGTGAGCTGTCCATCCCAGTAATGATCAAGTTATGACATATTTGATTGCCATTGTAATAAAACGAGTTTTGATAGAAACATAATTTCTTTTTTTAGAATGACATATATCAAAGTTAATGGTTGAAAAAATTTCAATGATTATTATTATTTTTTTTTTATAAAATTCTCAGTCTTTGCTTTTACACGCATATCCATTCTCATATCCATTAAGTTTGTGTGTTTATTGAAATTAGAATTTCTCAACAATTATAATTTTTATACATTATTTTTACATTAATTCTTTTTAAATAAAAAAATAAAAAAATTATATATTCTATTATATTTTCTCTCTATCATTCTTTTCTTAAAAAAAATAGTGTGAAGAAAAATATAAAAAAATTGACATAAATTGATATTTTTCCTTCTCATAAAACAAAAAGATTGTCTTAAAACAAGATAGTGATGACACATCAAAGTTAGCGGTTGAAAAAATTTCAATCATTATTATTTTTTTTTAAATTTCAACCTTTACTTTTACACATAAGACAAAAATTCTCATCAATCGATTCTCATATTCGTTAAATTTATGTGTTTATCATTTATGTGAAATTAGCATTTCTTGTGATGATCATAATTTTTATATATTATTTTTATTATATTATTCTTATATCAATTTTTTTAATAATAAAATTAAAAAAATACACATTCTAATATATTATTTCTATCATTCTTTTCTTAAAAAAATAATGTAAAAACAGTGTAAAAAATTAGTATATATTGATATTTTTCTTTCTCATAAAACAAAAAGGTTGTCTTAGAACTGATAAAAAAAAAGTTGTCTTAGAACAAGATAGAGATGGGATCCTTTTGCCAACTGTAAAGTAATTATGAATATTATGAGAGCATTCAGTGAAGATGTTTAGACATCTGTTTAGGCATCTATTTTTAATCATCACCAGCAGTACTACAAATCTAGTTGTTGCCCTCATGCCCTAGCTGCCGCTCAATTTCCAACATTCTATATATGACTTCGATCATTAGATTGTGCCATATTAATGGATCACCCTTCAACATTTCAAAGCTTTACATCATTAGATTGTATTAGACTTCTAAACATGACTGACATAATTTATCTTCTTAACGTTTTGCATCCGTAGCTAATTAACTTGATGTTATCATGAATGCCTTCCAAAATTCAGGCTCAGCTTGAACTGATTTTTCATTGAGTATTGCATTTATTCTTGATTGGATTTAGAGTTATCCAAATTAACTTGATGTTATCATGAATGCCTTCCAAAATTCAGGCTCAGCTTGAACTGATTTTTCATTGAGTATTACATTTATTCTTGATTGGATTTAGAGTTATCCAAATTAGGAGCAATCTGACTCATTTAAAGTGAATCTCAGTTAATAGTGTACGCTTTTAGATTGATAATTATATCTAATAATGATGAGTAAATTTTTTTAAGAATATCTCATTAATAGGAGATATGGTTAAAATGGATATTTATCCTAATTAATTTTTATTTTCATTAATAATATTTATTATTCATCAATATAGATTTAAACATGATATTTATTTATTATGACTCTCTTATAAATTCTAGACAAGATAGTCAAGATATGCATCTAAAGTCAAAATACTCAACCCACTTTGTGCTTAGTCTAACTTGAGCTCGAAGTACATTTTGCAAGTACACATTCCTTGCACCGCTGTTACTATCACCTTGTAATGGAGGAAACCACCTTCAACAATCTTATTCAAGTAATCTTTTGAAACTCATTCAGAACATTGGTGTTGTATGTGAAAAATGATAAACTTCGAATCCCACCACCACTACCACCATAGTAACCACAAGATAGAATCGTGCCTCCGCCGCACAAAATCAACCATCAACTAGCCACCATCCAGGTTCCATCGTCGCCCCAAAACCCAGTCGTTGCTCAAGTAGAACCTAAATGCGATGGAGAAGAAGCTTCTTACTTTAGCAAGAACTCTTCTCCTTCGTCATGACGCATTTCAACCACACAACGACTAGGAACACGCGGAGTTGTAACATCATCTCTAACCTAATAGTTCTAATCAAATTTATACAACTCAGTAATAGTGGTATAAGTTATTTGTTAATTCGAATAACTTTCTGAACCAATTTAGGCGTAATTTTATAACACATAATGTAAAAAAATAGCTAAAGTTTATGCATAAACAGTTAATATGATGAAAATAAATATATAAGATTTATTTTCTTGTTATAAACAATATATATGAGTTGTAATAAATTTTAGAGAATCAACTAAGCTAGTTTGATATTTTTAAAGATATTGAAGAAGAATCAATAAAACAATGATAGAACAGTTAAGTATCTTAAAAAATTATGAAATTTCATGGAGATAACAAGTAAAATATAGAAAATATTTTGGTATAAAATAATAACTAACATAAGAATCAGTAAACTTATTACTTAATTCCTCAATTTAATTTAATTTAAAATAAAATAATAAAATTTAACTGATAAATAAGTAATATATAAAAAATAAAAAAAATAAATGCAAAGACTAAATTAAGTCTTAAAATTTTTTATAACACTTATAAATACTTAAAAATTCAATTTAAAAAAATTAAAAAATGGTTAATAAATATAAAAATTTCAACACAACTATTTTTATTTATTTTGATGGCCTTCCACCGCCAAACTTTCTTCATATTTATCTAACATAATATTTAACTTTTCCTTCATTCTTCCTTCACTCTCTCACGCGGTTCAGGGGCTGATAAACAGGGAAAGAAAACGTGAGAAAGAAAGGAGAAAAGGTGGAGAGGAAAATAGAGGGAAGTTTCATGTTTTCTCCATTTTATTCTCTCTTTGATTCCATACTCTTTTCATTAGTTTTACTTCAATTTCACATGACTTTCTCTTCATTTTTCTCACGACAATAACAACCCAAAAACAGGGGCAGAAATAATGATGAAAAATTACAAGGAGAAGGAGGAAGAAAGTGGAAGAAAAATTCAAGGAAACAAGTTCTTTTATGGAAAAATTCAAGGAAACAAGTTCTTTTATGGAAAAATTGCAAGGAGATTGAGGTAGGGTCCTTGCCAGGGAAAAAGAAGATGAAATTCTTGTTAATTTGTATTTGTACTCCTACCTTTACCTTATTCTTTTTCTTTTATGAATTTTTGAATGAAAGCTTGAGATATTTGGTTGTATCTTTGGAGGAGTAATTCACGGCCAACTCCTTAATTGACTTTTTGAATTGAATTGGTGGGTTATGAATGAGGAAACCTACGGCCAAAACAGAACCATAAGTTCACACATACTGGTTGTTAGAAAGTAAAAATGTTCACACTTTGTTATATTGACTTTGAATTGTGTTTGATTTATGCCATGATACCCGTGGCTAAGAAAGGTTTTAATGGCTTTAAATTGTATTTTTATCTTTTCTCTTTGACTTTGAGGATTGTAAGAAAGAATTTAATATGATTGAAAAGAAGATACTTGATTTAGATTTTATAGGGCTCACAGCGAAGTGTGTTGGGTACCAGTATAATGGAATAGTATCACGTAATTAAATAGAAGATAAGAAAAAAGAAATTAACACATAATATTTAATGTGAAAACTTTTCTAATGATGATGAGAGAAAAAATTACGGGTAAGAATAGAAAAATTTTTACTATGTAAAAGAAATTATAAGACCTCTCTTTAGATACAAGAAGAGAACTATATAAGAGAAAAAAAAAATTGAGATGAATTAAAAGCTTCACTTAAGTCTCTTTATATAGGCTCTCAAGAGCCTTCAAGGTTTAGAACCCACCAATGTGGGACTTTGGTGCAACAATTCTCCTACTTGAAGATTTGATTGAGTCAATCATATCTTCACACCACTCTTTCTACTTTGAAATTCCATGTTGCTTACATTTCTGATAGGCCATAGGAAGATCAACACCAAATAAACTTGTCAGTGTTGATTGGCTTTGTCATAACATCTACTAGGTTGTCTTTGGCGTGAATCTTCTACATATTCACATTTCCTTCTTCTACTACTTCTCGAACAAAGTGATATTGGATACCTATGTGCTTTGTCCTTGAATGAAAAGCTGAATTCCTTACAATATGCAAGGCACTCTGACTGTCACAATACACAATAATTATCTGCTGCTTATGTCTGAATTCTTCCATTAACCTTTTAATCCAAATAGCTTCCTTACAAGCTTGGGTAGCTGCCATGTATTCAGCTACTGTAGTAGACAGAACTATAACAGTCTGTAACTTAGATAACTAGCTGACTGCTCCTCTTATAAGTGTGAACACATAACCAGTAGTAGATTTTCTTTTATTAAGATCACTTGCAAAATCTGAATTAACATAATCCCTGACGATAAATTCTGATCCTCCAAAACATACTGAGGCCCCTTTAATGTATCTTAGGATCCTCTTAACAGTATCTCAATGCTCTTTACCAGGATCTTCCATAAAACGACTTATCGCTCCCACTGCTTGTGCAATGTTTGGTCATGTAGATATCATAGTATACATAAGGCTTCCCACTGCTGATGCATACGGTGCTCAAGACATTTCTATCCTCTCTGCTTCACTGCTAGGACTCATACTTGAGGATAATTTATAATTGACATGAAGTAGGGTAGAGACTGGCTTACAATCTTGCATATTGAAGCGCCACAAGATTTTTTTCAAATAGTTCCTTTGAGAAAGCTAAATCTTCTTATCTTTTCTGTCTCAATGAATTTGTATCCCTAAAATCTTGTTTACTGGTCCCAAGTCCTTCATATCAAACTCCCTAGCCAACTGTGCCTTCAATTCTTGAACTCGAACTTTGTTGGGGCCTACCACCAACATGTCATCCGCTTACAACAACAAGATGATAAAATCACCATCACCAAATCTCTTGTAATATGTACAATGGTCTGAACTCAGTCTATTGTATTTAAGGCTAATAATGAAGGAATCAAATCTCTTATACCAACACCTTGGCGCATGCTTTAGATCGTACAGAAATTTGATTAACTTGCAAACCAAGTTGTCTTTTCCTTGTTCTTTAAAGACTTCTAGTTGGAGCATATATATTTCTTCTTCTAGCTCTCCATGAAGAAAAGTTGTTTTCACATCTAATTGTCCAAGATGTAAATCAAATATAGTACATATAGTCAGGACTACTCTGATAATAGTAAGTCTGACAACTAGAGAGAATATCTTATTGAAATCAATTCCTTCTTTCTAAGTATATCCTTTGACCACCAGCCTTGCACGATATCGTTCCACTTGATCGTTGTCATCTCGTTTGATTTTATAGACACATTTGTTACCAATGGCTTTTCGTCCCTTTGGAAGTTCAACAAGTTCCCATGTCTTATTTCTATGTAGGGCTTCCATTTCTTCTTGCATTGCTGTCATCCACAGAGAAACTTCTGAGCTACTCACAGTCTCCTGAAAGGTTGACGACTTTCCTTCTTCTGTTAGAAGACAATATGCATCATGGCTTGCCATAACATAGTCTGAGTGCCATGATAGTGCTCTTATTTGACGAGTTGATCGCTGAACTTCTGTATCATTAGCGTCATATGATTCTTGTTCCCCTTGCTCTGGTACTTGTTCTACTTCAGAGGAATCTTCTTCTCCAACTTTTCCATCTGTACCGTAGTAGTCTCTTTCAAAGTGTTGTCATCTTCTTGTTCTCTTTGCAGTTCATTTTCTGCAAATATCACATCTCTGCTGACAATAACCTTACGGGCAGTGGGATCTCACAAGCGATACCCCTTAACACCGTCAGCATAACCCAAGAATATGCATTTCCTAGATTTAGGATCCAGCTTTGTTCTTTCTGGAGAATTGTACATCACATATGCAGGACATCCGAACACATGAAGATAAGAATAATCTGTTGGTTTGCCATTCTACATCTCCATTGGTGTCTTTAAACCAATTGCAGTTGATGGCGACCGATTTATCACGTAACAGGCAGTTTTGACTACTTCTGCCCAAAAAGACTTGGCTAGACCTATAGTTCGCAACATACCTCTTGTTTTTTCTAGGAGACTTCTATTCATCCGCTCTATTACACCATTTTGCTGAGGTGTGTGTGCAACTGTAAACTGCCTTTGAATACCCCTTTGCTTGCAAAATGCGAGAAAATTGTCTTCCATATATTCTCCTCTATTGTCTGTCCTCAAGCACTTGATCCTTTTTTTGGATTCAAGTTCTACTCTTGCTTTAAAGTCTTTGAAGATTGGAAACACATTTGACTTCTTGATTAGATACACCCATAATCTCCTAGAGAAATCATCAATGAATGATACAAAGTATTTTGCCCCTCCTAGGGACATTTCTGGTGACTCCCACACATCAGAATGAATCAAGTCTGGTATGCGCTTGCTTCTAGCTGTTGATCTATCAAACTTTAATCTATGCTACTTGCTTGTAACACAGTTCTCACAAAGAACTAAGTTTACCGATTTGAGCCCAGGAAGGAGATCACGTTCCGCGAGAATCTTCAAACCACGTTCTGACATATGGCCTAATTTGCGATGCCACATTATCATTAATTCTTCTTAGCCTGCTAATGCAACTGATGTATCTGTCTTTCGTAGTGTATCTCCCATAAGCATGTACAGATTTGCTGTAATTTTTTCTGCTTTCATCACTACTAGAGCTCCTTTAATCACCTTCAAGATCCCGCCTTCAATATGAGTCTTGCACCCAAAGTCATCCAATTGCCCAATAGACAATAAATTCTTCTTTAAACCTTTCACATATCGTACCCTTTGAATTGTGCAAATTGTACCATTGTGCAATTTTATTTTGACAGTACTAACTCCAACAATCTCCAAGGCATGATCATTTCCCATAAACACAGATCCTTCAAAGATAGGTTCATAAGTACTAAACCAGTCTCGTTGTGATGTCATGTGCCATGTTGCTCCTGAATCCATTATCCACACATCAGTGAGCTGTTTTCACCTTTGGAACCAATTGCTACTTCGCTATACAGGACTTCTCCATCATTAGAGGTACTAGCAACACATCCTTGAGAGATTGTTGCTTCAGGAGCTTTATCTGCATTTTTCTTATTGTGCCAACAATCTTTCTTCAAGTGCCTTCTCATGCCACAAAGGTAGCATTTGAAGTTATTCTTTCTTCGTGACTTTGATCTACTCTGATTTCGGCTCCCACTAGAGCCACATTCCGTTGATCTTCTTCTCGTTATCGACAAAGCCTTTGCTTGTTTTGAGCTTTCTGATCTGTCTTCCTTGTTCTTCTGCTTGGATTCTTCTTTAAGAATAGCAACAGTAACATCATCAAATCGAAGATTATCAGCAACATTATTATTTATTATGTTGATGATGAGTTGATCATAAGAGTCATGTAAACTTTGAAGTAGAAGCTCTGCACGTTCATTTTCCACCATGTTGTATTCTGTTACCGTAAGCTGAGAAAATGATGTGTTCAAATTGTTGATGTGATCTGGTACTATCATGGATTCACTCATTCGAAGTGTATAAAACTTCCTTTTTAAGAATATTCAGTTGTGAAGTGACTTGACCTCGTACAATTTGGTGAGAGCATCCCAAATCTCCTTCGCCGTCCTTTTTTTCTGCAATACTTGACAAAATTGAATCTGCCAAAGCTAGATGCAGGTTGCCAACAGCATTGTCATCCATTTCCTTCTACTTGTCATCAGGTATCCCAGTGGGTCTGCCTTCAATTGTTGCTAAGCAATTGTCCATCCTCAAGATCACATTTATCTTCAGTTTCCATAAGGAGAAATTACTCCTATTGAACCTCTCAATCTCATATTTTGTCGCCATGGTTTTACACCAAATAATTTTCAACTAAACCGGGTTGCACTATTTCACCGTGAATAGTACCATATATGTGAACAGTATTATCGTATACTAGAACAAATCCAGTATGCGTTAACAATCACTGTAAAAGTATACAACTACACGTATGAATAGTCATCATGAATAGTATCTGCAGCATGAATAGTATCATATACTGGAATAGTGTCGTATATTGGAATAGTGACCGTAGACCGTGAACAGTGTACCAGGCAAGTTCTCAGGAAAGAAAGGTGGGTCACTAATGGACACGCTTAAATACCAAGTCTTTCCTAGCCAGAACTTTTTTAGACATACACTCGCACACTACCACACTTTATTTCCAACAACAAGAATAATTCTTTTTTATGTGAAAGATCAGTCAATGCTGCAACCACAGAGCATACTAAGAATTTTCTTATGAACCCTGCACCGTAGTAACCGATATCTCTGATACCACTGTTGGGTACCAGTATAACAGAATAATATCACACTACTAAATATGAGATGAGAAAAGAGGAACTGGCACACAATATTTAACGTGAAAAACCCTCTAATGATGATGAGCGAAAAAACCACGAGCAAGAGTAAAAAAATTTTACTATGTGGAAGAAATTACAAGATCTTTCTCTAGATACAAGGAGAGAACTGTATAAAAGAAAGAAGAGAAAATTTTAGGATGAATTAAAAGCTTCACTTAAGCCTCTTTATATAGGCTCTTAAGAGCCTTCAAGGTTTAGAACCCATCAATGTGGAACTTTGGTGCAACAAAATGTTGTAAAGAAAGAAGATGCTTGAGTTTTCATGTTACATGAATTGTCTATGGTTAGAAATCCATGGTAATGATCGTTTGATATGCTTGTCTATGGTGGAAATCCTTGTATAATATTTGTGATTACTTATACTTATTAATGACTAATTGAGAAAGAATCTTTGTAATGGTAATGTAGGTTGAGATTGTGATTTAAGAAGATAAGATATTCTCCAAGTTTCATTCATGATTTATATACTTGAATTGTGCTTGAATTATTGTTTGTATGGAAAATTCTTAGAAAAAATGGTATTGTGAATTTATTGCTTACTAGATAATACATTGCTCCTTGATTAGTCAAGTTGAGCTTGAATTTGAATTTGTATTGCCATTTGAATACAAAGTTGAGCTATTTGCTATGAATGTGAGAAATTGCTCCCTTAATTCTTTTAGGTGTAGCTAGAATGTGAATTGTACTTGTGTTTGATTGAACAATGCTCATAATGTATAAATTTGAAATGTTTATGAGAATTTTGGGACATTTATCCTTGAATGGGAAGGAAAATAGTCTTGATATGCTTTTTCCCACTCAGAGTATCCTTTTTATGTGAATTTTTGTTTCACTTGGTATAGTGGATTTTAGAGTTGATCCTGTATGAGGGGAGTTTATCCAAAATTTCATTAGAATCATGGAGATGATCATCCGTGAGGAAGGGGGTCTTGTATTCTTATAAATTCCTCATTATGTTTCCTCACTATGTTTCCCTCATAGGATACTAGTGGTAGTGTGAGGCTCTAATTCACTCCCTACCATGAGTACACAGAACTCGAGCTATATGATGTGACTCTCACCTATTATGGTGCTTGTGATATGAGTTATGTGGGAAAGAGCAGATATTATGAGTATATAGAACCCGAGCTATATGAAGTGATTCTTGCTTATTATGGTACATGTGATATGGGTTCTATAGAAATATACAGTTATTTAAATGAGCACTGAGATGAAATTGAATTTGTATGTCATATTATAACTTTGTTATGTTAAAAGAACCATTGTATGAGTTTGAGATTATAGATCATATTTGGAAACTATTTCTGAAATTACTTATGAATATAAATTGTGATGTTTGATAACAAATGTTTTTGGAAAACATTAATAATTGGAATTCTGTTTCAGAAAGAGAAAGGACCAAATTTGGCAGTTTGCCATTTTTCTAGCTTATACATATAACTTGAGTTTTTGAAATGTGTTTTTCCCCGAAACAATTGCAAGTATTATGATGACAAGTATTTTTAATAATATTACTGATAATTCTTAGAATTCTCACCCATTGTATTTGCATTCCATAATATTTCTAAAGGCAAGCACTTCAGCAAGGAGTCAAAGGAAGAAGTAGTAGTAAAAGATTTAGAAATCATTTGTACTTGTGATGTATACTTATTACTTGTAATATATTATGTAAATAATGTATACTATAATATATTTTGTATATTGTACTTCATAATGTATGTACATTATCTCAACCCCTTATAGGATCGTATTTTCTATATAATATTTAAATGCAATTATAAGTTATTTTATTAATTTTACGTGATATACTTAATTCTGATTACTATTGCGTAATTCCAGATACGTTATTAGTAATCGTATTAAGGATGTTACGGGAGCCTCATCAGGCAAAGTCAGACCATAGATATCGACATTGTAGCGTTTAGGCACGAGGGAGAACAACGAGGAGCTCTGGTCCCAATAAGGCGAATCACGCCTCCCTTAATTGTCACGAAAAGAGCTGATCTCCCTGGTCATACTCCAAGATGAACGTATACACGAACTGCAAAGAGCTGCTCACCTAGAAAAGGAAGACAAAAATCGAGTTCTTCACAAAAATCGCAACAATAGAAATGAACTAGTCTAGGACAAAGATCCCGACCCAAAAAATTACAGGGTAGCAAAACCCAACAAAGGGTTGATAACCCGATGAGAGAAAATCGCAGAGATTAGGAACCCAGGCAAAGGAGATCGATTAAGAAAAATCAACTTTTTTATGACGAGTTGATGGCTTACGAGAATACCTAACTAACATTAAAACCTATAACAGAACCTCGGACCCCCAAGAGCACCTGGATGCTTATATTTCAGCCTTGATGTTCGCTAGTGGTGATGGTTCTCCATATGCATGCTTTTCCCCTATCTCTAAAGAAAATCGCATTGAGATGATTCACCACCATAACTTCGAAATTCGTTGATAATTGGGATAACTTGTCTTCGAGATTTTTACTGTACTTTACCAGCAGTAAAGTGCAGCCAAAATATATTTTATGTCTTTCCCATATCAAACAAGGAAAAGAGGTGTCACACCGGGATTATATGGCCCAGTTTAACAAAGAGTGTCTGAACATTTGTGATTGGGATGAGAGGCTTGCCTTATACTACATAAGGGAAGGTCTTCATTCTGGTCTGTTTTTCATGTCATTTGCTAAGAGAGAACCTCAAACGATGGACGAGTTCTAGGCTAAAGCTTATAATTACGTCAACGCGGAAGATGTTATCTGTGCTAGGAAGCATATAGATAAAAGAGATGAAGCAAAACCGAAGCCGACTTAAATTTCTTCCTAACCTCGAAACTCCAAGCCACCATCATAAGGGAAGTACCAGAACTATACCCCATTAACACACTTCAGACCCAGATCTACTAAGTGGTAATGAACATGAAAATTAGGGATATCTAGAAACCCCCTCCACTAAGGAGACATGCATAGAAAGACAAGTCAAATTGTGTGGTTCACGAAGGCTACAGACACACTATTGAAAAGTGCGTCCACCTTCAAGATGCCATTGAATCTTTAATTCAGGATGGATGCTTGGCCTGATATGTATGCCAATCCCAGAGTGATAATCAGAAGGGTAACATGAACTACAAGAAGAAGAGTTACAGTCTCTAGAGAAGCCTGTCCCCGTATCAAAGAAGGCGATCACCACCAAGGTGGTCACCAACGAGAAATGAAATTCCTAGAGAGGGTCCATCTTGGGATAATGCCCAAAATCAAGACAAGGCACAACCTCTGGATCCTCTTACTCAGGATAATGGTTGTCATCATGTGGAGGTAACCTGGGCAATCAACATAATTTTGAGGGGCTTTGCAAGTGGCGGTGAATCTAACAATACAAAGAAGAAAGCTCTCCGAGTTGTGTTGAGTGTGGCTTCCCATTTGTCTTCATATGTGGAAAATGAATCTTAGAAAACACCATTGATCTCTTTTTTAGATGAAGACACTGGAAGCATCATCCCGGATCACGATTACCCTATGGTGATATCTAGGATAATCACCAATGTCAAGATGCGGTGTATATTTATTGATCAATGGAGCTCAGCTGACATTATGTTTTTGGATCTTTTTGAAAAGTTGGGACTCTTGAAGAAGGACTTGATCCCATACACCAGAGAATTGATTGGCTTTACAGGGGACAAGATCACCCCGGTAGGATATATAAAGACCCACTTGACCTTGGGTAAGGACCCATTATTTAAAAGTCTCAAGGTCAAGTTCCTCGTTGTAGATTGCCCTTCTGCCTACAACGTAATCCTTGGTCGACCCTCCCTTAATTATTTTAGGGTCGTAATCTTCACACCTCATTTGAAAATGAAGTTCCTAGACCAACACAACAAGATTGTCACGGTCAAAGGAGACTAGGCAAAAGCTCGAAGGTGCTACAATGAGAACCTTAAAATTTCCAAGGGACCATGGAAAATTGACTAGCGTGACAAATCCACATCAGCCACTATAGACTTCGTCAATGTCCTCTTGATTGAGCTAGACGTACACGAAGAGAGCCGCGACATTCATCCCCAACCTAAAGGAGAACTTCAACCTCTCTAGCTTGGTGCTAAGTCGGACCAAGTCACCAAGATTGGAAAATAGTGAGTCTAGAGGAAAAATCCCAGTTGATATCATTCTTAGAAAAAAATAATGATATCTTTGCTTAGATGTCATCCGACATGCTTGGACTAGACTCCGAGTTCAACTCGCACTGACTTTCTATAAAAAAAGATGTCAAGTTAGTGGCACAAAGAAAAATGAAGGTTAGACTTGATAGAAGGGACGTAATAAAGAAACAGGTGAATGAGATTTTAAACACTAGGTTTATCAGAGAAGTTTCTTATACAACTTGGCTTTCCAATGTAGTCTTGGTCAAAAAGGCCAATAAAAAATGACAGATATGTGTTGACTACACGAATTTGAACAAGGTATGTCTAAAAGACCCTTACCTGCTCCCCAACATAGACAAGCTCGTGGATAATTTATTTATTCTGACTTATTTCTTTCACGGATGCCTATTCCAGCTACAATCAAATCCCTATGCACCTGAAGGATGAAAGAAAGACTATGTTTATAATTGAAACAAGAAGTTACTGCTATCGGGTTCTTCCATTCAAGTTAAAGAACGTAGGGGCAACTTACTAATGGATAATGAACAAAGTCTTCAAGGAATAGATTAGCAAGATGCTTGAGGTTTACATTGACGACATGATTGTCCGGACATGTAGATGATTAGAGTCCATATCAAGAAGCGCAACTATGTAGATGACTTGGGGAAGTAAAGCCTATTTATGTTGACTAATTCTTTACAAAAAAAGGATTTCAAACTTCTCAAAAGAGGGAAAAAATTTTAGTGAACTCCGGAGTGCGAAGTTGCATTCCAAGAATTGAAAAACATGTTGGCAACTCCTCCTATCTTGACAAGGCCAGAGCCTGAAGAAAATTTATATGCCTATCTTGTTAGCCATGACAACCATCAGTAGGGTGTTCAAATTTTAATGTTTCTTAGCATTTTGATGTAAATGCAAATTCATCAATAAATCAAGCTAGATATATCAAAACTTTAATGCAAACTTAGCCGTTTAGAAAATTTACAAGCATGGTAAATTCATGGTTAGATTTATGCATGACTAAATGTATTTCACAAAAATCACTCTAAAGTCTAGCAAATAACAAATAAGAAAAAAATGCTATTTGCATCAAATAAGATTTTTAAGTGAATATATTGAGCACTCAACTAATTCAAATAAATGGATGCCCTCACCCTTTACAAAATAAGGTGCACTTATAACTTTGGGGTACCCTTTTCTCAATGTAATCCTCACAAAGATATTCAAGGACAAAGTATAGATGATTTATGTTGAAGTTCTATGGGTATCAAGGATTCACACTTTAAACTAATCGCTTAGGATGTAATTCAAAAAGCCCAACTCGAAAAAAATGTAACATATTCAATCGTGCTTTTTAATAGGAAGTTATAGGAAGTCTATTTTCAAATATCGGCCCTCACTCATTTTTTAGCCAAAGCCGCTCATAAATCTCTCCTTTTTAAAAGTTATGATCAAAATAGTAACTGAATGTTAGTTTTTCAAAACACAAACTTGACTATTTTTCAAAGGTTTGAACTACCACCAAGACTAACTTTCAAAAACAGTTTGTTGCTTTTGTCAGCTTTTGATTCGTTATTACTTCTCAAAAGAGGGAAAAAATTTTAGTGAACTCCGGAGTGCGAAGTTGCATTCCAAGAATTGAAAAACATGTTGGCAACTCCTCCCATCTTGACAAGGCCAGAGCCTGAAGAAAAATTATATGCCTATCTCTCTGTGAACAATGAAGCAATCAGTTCGGTCCTAGTAAGGGAGACCGACGAAGGTCAAAAGTAAGTTTATTTTGTGAGTAAGTGTTACAAGGTCCTGAACTCCAGCATCAAAATATTGAAAAACTGGCTTTAGTGCTTGATGAATGTTAAATACACTCATCTTTTGGATTTATATATTAGGATTTTTAATTGATTTTTAATTTATTTTTGTTTATTTTTATTTTTAATTTATTTTTAAATCATTATCTCTTCACCTAGTCATATTTGAATTTTCAAGATAAATCATCAGATTTTGTGCAAAAATAAAAAATTCCTAAAGATAAATATTTGAAGGATTCTTATCCTATTCTTAGATGCTAATTAGAGTTCTAATAGGATGCAAAATATTAAATAAGGATTACATTGAAGATTAGATAATGATTCTCAAAGAGATAAAGTTTATTGCAAATTCAGATTCTCACACTCTTTTGACAATGTTTCAATAATTAGACCATAGCATGGGCTATAGAGATCAGATCGAGGCGCCGTTTATAGCATTGAAAAGATAACAGTAAATCTTAAAACTTCTCTGTTGAGATCAAGGTAAAATTCGGCCATCTTAAGGGTGATAAAATACGTGCAAGTCAAAACTGAAAAACTGTCAGCTTTTCTATAAAGGGAGGAAAACGAGTTTAGCAAAAGAGCTCTCTTTGGTTCAAATCATCCAATAGAAATTTGGAAAGAGAGAAGGCAACAGACTTTTGGGAGATGGCTATGAAGAGAGGATGTAATTCTTGAGGGCTTGAAGATCACAATCTCCATTAAAAGGGTTTTGATTTATCTTCCTTCTAGTTTTTCCCCTTTCTTTAGGTTTTTCTTTCTATGGATTTGTGTTATGATTTGAGATTATTTATATTGAACATAAGTAACTAATCTCATAGCTAGAGTTATGGGAGATCTTATTTTTCTAATTAATTAATCTTCAATTTGAATTTGATTAAGGTAATTTCAATTGAGTTTATTGTATTGTTTGAATTCTTATCAAGACTTGATCAATTTTGGCATGTTTTAATTCATTGTTTATCCGGTGGCAATCCACAACCAATGAGTGGACTTATATAATAAATCTAGGATTAGATTGGTGAATGACCAAACATCAATTTATTCTACTAATTGAATTGATGATTATGTTAGTTCATCTCTTGAATTGGGGCTTACTGCATTCCTAGTTAATTCAACTAAATGACCAAATAGGTGGATAATTTAGGGATAGAATATTGTTTATCTATGACCATTGAGATTCAATAGTAATTAAGAGAATATTGGCAAGAAAATTATCTTACATCATAAATGAATGAAAATCTGATTAATTGGATTCAAGTGAACCTTGCTCCCTCGTTTCTCTCTAATTGATTTATCTCTACTTTATTTAATTGTCCATCAATCTTCTTTATTTGTTTTCTGATTTTATTTTGAGTTTCTTCTTACAACTACGATTGTTTAAATAGCCAAAAGTTTAGCGAATCTAGTAATTACCTCTTATTCCTCGTCGGATCGACAACTGAGAGTCAAGTCTTATATTACTATACGATAGAGTACACTTGTTCTTAGTGTATTTTGCGCGTATCAGTGCTATTGAACACTGCCAGACGACTGCTATAGTAATTCCAGTGTCACCCCATGGCTATGAGGATAGATCAATCAATCTTTCAAGTGCTACATATGTCAGACCTTGCCAGGAGAATGACCGTGTAATCTGTGGAGCTTTCTGAATTTGGAATCGCCTACGAGCCAAGACAAGTCATAAAAGCTCAGGTGTTATCCAATTTTCTAGTAGAGCTTACCCCAGACCTCGACTATTCCAAAAGGACTTCCTGGACCATTTATGTTAATGGTTCCTCAAATCCCAAAGGGATTTGAGGTTTAAGTTTTCAACTTCAAACAACCAAGCAGAGTATGAGGCCTGTATCGTGGGCATCACCATGACCAAGGAAATGGGGGCCACAGGTATAGTGTTCTATAGTGATTTGTAGCTGGCAACATCCTCGGACATCCCAAATCCAAGGCGATTATCAAGCTAAGGAACCCCTATTGCAGAGATACTTAGCTAAGGTAAAAATGCTCATGGAGAACCTTGAAAGAATTAAGGTAAAACACATCCCCAGATAATAGAACTTGAGAGCTGACATGTTGTCAAAGCTTTCTAGCACCAAAAATCCCTACAACAATAGGTCTGTGATCTATGAAACATTACTTGCACCCAGCATTATGGACCACGAGGTCCTCTTGCTAGAAAAAAATGAAACACGGGCCACTCCCATCGTTTCCTATCTCTGAGATGGTACTTTACCTGAGGATCAAAAAGAGGCCCAAAAACTAGTACGGACAGTGGCATGTTATACCATTTTTTATAATCAGTTATATTACTGAGGATTATTTTCTCCCTTCCTCAAATGTCTCGGACCAAAAGAAGTTGAGTACGTCTTGGCCAAAATCCATGAAAGAAGTTGTGGCCACCACCTCAGAGGAAAATCATTAGCACATTAAGCATTAAGAGTTGGGTATTATTGGCCTAGCATGGAAGCCGACAACATGGAACATGTTCAGAAGTGCGACAAGTGGAAGAACTATCTACTATGTCTATACTCTAACCTTTCTATCAGTGGGGGATGGACATCCTAGGTTCGTTCCCTCAAGCCCCTAGACAGGTTGAAAACTTAGTAATAACTTTGGACTACTTCACTAAGTGGATAGAGACAAAACCATTATCTACCATCACCTCGACATACATACAGAAGTTCACTTGTAGGAACATTATCAGTAGATTCAGAGTCACGGAGTCCATTGTCAAGGACAACGGAACCCAATTTATTAACTAAAAATTTAAGGACCTTATTGTCGAGCTCAAGATTAAGCAGTATTTCAACTCACTAGAGCATATGAAGGCTAATGGACAAGTCAAAGCTACAAACTGAGTTATACTTCACGGGATCAAAAAAGACTCAATGAAGCAAAAAGGAATTGGGTAGAACATCTTGACCACGTCCTGTGGGTATACTAGATCTCGCTGTACTCCTCAACTGGGGAAACTCCCTTAAAGCTAACTTATAGTTACGAAGCCTTGATCCCGGTCGAGATAGGAGAATCGAGCTCGGGAAGGCAAATTTTCTTTCAAGAAGTCAACCTGTACCTTATCTACCAAAACTTAGATCTATCAGAAGAGCACCGTCGCATCGCTCACATTCGCGAAGCCGCTATCAAGCAAAAATTACAGCCTGGTACAATTCCAAAGTGATGCCATTGAGGTTTGTGTCTGGCGACCTTGTTTTGTGCAAAATAGATATCTGAGGCAGGAATGCAAAAGAATGAATGCTAGCTCCAAATTGGGAGGGCCCATACTGGATCACTTCCAAAACAAATGCATGAGCCTATACCGTAGAAACCCTCACTGGCAATAGTATAAAAAAATTTTTAGAATGCTGATAAACTTAGGAAATATTACAGTTAATGAATTTTATCTTTACATGTATTTTTATTTTTATCATTTAAGTGACGTACTCCAACATGAATAAAATGATTAATGAATTTCAAGTACTTAGTTATTGTATTTACTTACAAATATCACAATCCACAAGGTCAATGTACATTGGTTAGATCTAATTAATGCACGTTTCCTTTTGGATAAGCAATTTCGATGCAGTAAAGGTCAAAGCGGGCAACCCAATTGATCGTCCTCTGCGGTCTTAAAGCGAGCTTATGGGTCTTTACCTATGCCCAACGAACTTGACCTTAACCTATAAATTTAAAGTGGTTAAAAGTATTTGATCGCTGCCCGGGTTATGATAATAACACTTGTCGCTGTCGGTGTCTGAAATAAGGATACCACCCTTAGAGGCTTTCCTGTCGCTTTTACACTTAGAAAATTAGTTAAGTGTCACAAGACTTTAATGCCGATTAAGTACCAAATTCTTTTATCTATTCCTCAAGATTCGTTATCATTTTCAAGTGATGTATTTCGGGATCCGTGATTATCTTATCTAAAATAAGTGCACGTAAATAGGGTTACATACATCCCATTACGAGTTTTGAACTCAAAATATGGATTACAAGAAAAAGTTGAAAGTGGACAAATATTCGCTAAGTGTTTGTCATAGAATTATCGGATTCAAGCGGTGGACCCATTGCAAACAAAGAAGTAAAAGAAACAATAAATACAAGAAAAAAATGCTAAGTTAAGAAAATTAAAGCAATGCTTGTGATCCGGGACTAGTTTTAAAAAATTGCCTAAAAATAATGGGACTTCTCCTTATAAACATTAAAAAAAACCCCACATAGGGGGAAAAAGTAAAAACAAGAAATGATCAGGCATTCGGGTTGTGATCTCCCACCTCGGCTTCTTCTTCTTTATCGGACTCTTCATCATCTTATTCTTCGACACTGGCATCATCCGCAATAACTTGAGTCACGAGGGCAGCCTTGGTGACAGCATCAACAATGACACCATCCCGAGCCGCCTTTCGCTGCTTGGTACCCTCAGTGACAAGGTCTAGGTTCAGAAGATGAAGTTGAGCCAGGGCGTTCTCAAATGATGAATCTATAGAGGTTGCCCATTTATCTTCAAGTTGTAAGATCTTGACCCTCATATTTGCCTCGGTCTGCTTCAGAAGTTAATTCTCAACCTGAAAGCCAGTCAAGGAAGTCTCGGAGGAGGTTATTTGATTCTTGAGGACATTCTTTCGAGCTTTGCCTTCCTCCATCTTCATCTGGAGCCCAGTTATTTCTCACTACCACAAACCGAGCTCCTCAGTGGCCTGCGTCAACTGGCCGTCTTTTTGGGCCACATCTAATTCCAGCTTTATTTCTCCACCCCAGACGGTATCAAGCTCTTTCTCCATTTCCTAAGCTTGGCAAACTTGCTCAAACACCTACTTTAAGAAATAAAGTACAGAGGCATTCCGAAGAGCCCGAATCTCCGCATTCTGGATGATCTCGATCAAATCTTGCTCTATTAGTACATCATTGTCCCCAGGGAGAGCAAAATGTTGTTGATAATCCAACTCGGATCAACCACCGGGCTCCAAACGAACTGATAGCAAAGTAGAGAGGGGTGCCCTCTAGGACCTCATTCTCCCGACTAGTGTTGAGGTCAATGTTGACCTCTTCAGACACTAGTCTATTTCTTTTCCTACCCTTCTACCCTTCACATTTCTTTTTGCACAGTTTGAGGGCCACCATAAGTGATTTGAGGTCTGCCCCCTTGGTTAGTGGTGGAGGAAGAATTTGTGGTTGAGATGCTTGAGCTAAGGGTTGGGAACCTGAACTTAAAGCCCCTTACTTCCTTATAGTTAAGCGCCAAGCTAGAGCTTCAACCTCTACAGCTAGTGTCATGCTCTCTTCAAAAAGAGAAAAAACATTAGAACACTTAGAAAAAATTATGAGCAATTTAAATAAGCATACAAAGAAATGATTGTCCAACATACCCAGGAAAGATCTTAAAGAGTAGAGAGGCTCATCTAGCACATTTTACAAATAGATGGCCCCCTTTCTCATTGGCCCACCTAACCAAGAAATTAAGGATGTCAGCTTTATCCTAGGTGAGAGCGGATATCGGAGTCTCCAATTCTTCTTGACTCTGCTCCCAAGTAGCTTGAGTCTAGTATAGAAAAATCCTTGGTGTGCCCTCCGGGATAACAAAAAAAAAGTGTTGCACCCAGAACACTTTCTAAACAGAAGAAGTCATTCTTAAAGTTCTTAGTATGGTCTAAAGAATCGACGTCCATCTTGAGCCTGCAATGTGACCCACCCTTTTTTAAAATTGTTCCCGGAGGCACAAACAGGGTGAAAATGAAGAAGAAAGCCTCCATGGAGTACAACCATTCAAAAACTCTACACATTAACTTGTATGTCCGTATGAAACCCTATGCATTCGGGTAGACCTGCATTGGGGCCACCAACAAATGGTTTAAAACACCAATTTCGAAGTTGGTGAATGGTAGTCAGAATCCAATGCAAGTGAGCATTGCTTCGTATAAATACACAAAGTGGTTGCCCTTTGTCCTAGTTAAGCAAGCCCTTTCTTGATCAGTTGGAGCCTAGATCACAAACTCATGATCCTGGAAACCTTCTTCCGTCAATTATAGATAATCTTGTTTATATACAGCGTCTTCTGGAGTCTTTATATTTGATAGAGTCCCCAATACCTCCCTATTCACCCATTGATACAAGCTGATATTTCGAGGAAATAGGTACTCTTTAGCTTCATATGTAGCCACCTTCTTCTATGCCACCTCCAAGGTCTTGGAATTACCTACAGAGGTCATACTCATGTCAGAATTAGAAGAAGTTTCATCACCACTTTCCAACTTTATCATGAGTTCAGAGAGCAGACGAGGTGGCCTCAACCTTGCTAATTCCCTAGCACTGCCAACTCACTGTGCTATTTTTGGAAGTAAAAAGGGAGAGATTAGGGGGAATACCTTAATGTGTGATGGAAAAAGAGGTTGGAGAAGTTAGAAAGGCTAAAAATTGTTGTAAATTATCATTCAATGCTCATTGGAAATCGCCTGGTTCGTTGAAGACAAAGAGAAAAATGGAGGAGAAAATGAAAATGGGGGGTAGTAAGCCATCGCTCCTATTTATAGGCGTAGGGTAACCCTTAACTATCACCACGTGCAGGGGCAAAATTGTCCATACGCATTAAATTCAAATCGAAGTAATCATGACACTGTGAAGATCAAATGGGGAATGTCGTTCAGCATTCGCTAGGTGTCAGTACGAAATTGACATCAAAGATGAAAAGATAACAGTTAAATACGAAAAGACACATACTTAGTGATGACACTTAAGCCATATCTCGGATCAGTACCCCACGTTCAATTAAAGCACAAAATGCAAATAATGGACTTCAGTTTAAGAGCTTAACGATTAGACCTTATAGTCAAAATTGACATGGGGGCAATATAATGTGAATCCCTGATAACTACCGAGGCTATCAAATTATATCAATTTTATAATTGATTCACCTAAACTACTTGCAGTATAAGGTAACACTAGATCGAGCCCTTAGATCACTCTAATTACGCAATCAAATTAAGAGGTTAACAAACAGGGGGAAGGTTTTGCAAGATTAATCAACAGAAAGCAATTAAAACGGTAAACAAAATTAGTAAAACAATCAATCCAAGGGAATTAACCAATCTTGATTTTAATCAATCCTTGATCACTATCGATCCATTCAATTACTAACCAAATTCTTGGTCTTAGATCACATCAAGAAGCCTTAAGATGATCTATGAATCCTCTATTAAATAAGAATCTAGAGTTCGGTCAATCAAGATTAGACAAATTAAGCATCTATCTAATCCCAAATTAACCTGAAAACTAGAATCCAACCATTCTAAACAACTCATCAAACACCTTTGATGTCTTGTTTAGTCTCTGCAATCCTCCCTTAACACATGTTAATTACACAATTATCATATAAACATCCTAATCAAATTGAGAGAAACTTGATTAATAATTGAATGTAAAACAATTAAAACAGAATCTCAAAATTACGCATCAAGATTGTCAATTCTTAGGATTAATTAAAGGTGCTTGACCTCCATAAATGAGAGAGAAGAACAAAAAAAAAACTTAGAGAGAAGGGAGAGGGAGAAAGATGAAAAGAGAGAATAAAAAGTGCTTAATGAGAAGATATTTTTCGTTCTGCTGCTCTAAACTTTTAAACTAACTCCTAATTTAGCCTTACATGATTATAATTCTAATAGGTACAAAGCTGGGTCAATTAGAAATCATTAGGTCCAACCTTCATGTCATTTAGAGGCCTAAAACTCAAGTTATGCTCAATTAAGTGGCCTAACTCGTCAGCAACTCACCTTTGCTTTCCATCTTCAATTGAGTGCCCAAAACGACGTAAATAAACTTATGAGTCTTCATAAGAGTTTTAGCTTTCTGTCTTAGATTCCATTTTGACATCCAGTAGACTTCTATAACTCAAGATATGGCCTAATGAGTGTGCAGAGGTCAAATTGTCAGGATTAACATTCTGGCTCTTACTTAAATATCAATTTAAATTATCCAAACGTATGATGCATGAGGCTTACCTTCCATTCTTTGGCCTAAAATAGAGCCAACAACAAAATCAATAGCATCACACATTAACTCAAAAGACAAAGACCAGTCAGGAGATTGCATGATAAGAGCAGATGTCAGAAGATCAATTAATTTTTCAAAAGATTTTTGACATTCTTGAGTCTAATCAAATGGTACATCTTTTATCAGAAGATTACATAATGGTCTTGATATGACACTAAAATCTTTAATGAATCGTTTGTAGAATTCTACATGTCCTAAAAAGGAATGAACTTCTCTGACTGTTTTTGGGGAAAGCATATGAGCAATTAATTCAACTTTAGCCTTATCAACTTCAATTCCTTTAGAAGATATCACATGACCTAACATAATTCCTGAGATAACCATGTAAAGACATTTTTTTCTAGTTTAACACATCATTTTTCTTCGCATCTTTTAATAACTTTATCTAAATTATCAAGACAATTTTCAAAAGAATTTCTAAAAATAGTCAAATCATCAATGTAAACCTTTAAATAATGTTCAATCATGTCACTAAAAATATTTAGCATGCATCTTTGAAGAGTTGTTAGAGCATTACAAAGGCCAAAAGACATTCTTCTATATGCAAAAATGTCAAAGGGGTACGTAAAAGTGGTCTTTTCTTGATCCTCTAATACAATTGGTATTTGATTATACCTAGAATAACCATCTAGAAAATAGTAGTAGGGATGTCCTGCTACTCTTTCCAAAATTTGATCAAGAAATGGTAAGAAAAAATGATCTTTTTAGTGGCTGCATTTAATTTTTTAAAATCAATACACACATGCCAATTGGATAAGACTCGCGTAGGTATTAATTCACCTTTTTCATTTTCAACCACTGTTATTCCAGATTTCTTAGGCACAACTTGTGTAGGGCTTACCCACTGGCTGTTAGAAATAGGGTAGATAATTCCAACATCAAGTAATTTAAAAACTTCAGCTCTAACTACCTCTTTCATATGTGGATTTAATTTTCTTTGAGGTTATTAAGATGTTTTAGCGTTATCTTCTAAATGTATTTTATGTGTACAAATTAATAGATTAATATCTTTTATGTCCTTTAATGTCCATCCAATTGTACTTTTATGTCTTTTAAGTACTTCTAACAACATATCTTCTTGTTCTTTAGCAAGGGTTAAAGAAATTACCACTGGAAAGCTTTGTTCTTCTCTAAAAAATGTGTACTTCAACCCAGCAGGTAGTGACTTTAGTTCAAGTGTGGGTACTTCTTCATGTGTATTATCATTTATGGGTTTTAGCTCTTCAAATTTTGGCTTCCATCCTTTGTATTTCATTACCTCTGTACAATCAAGCAAAGAGTATATTTCAGAAATATCATCATCTAATTGCGTACCTGAATCAAATGAATTAATTAAACAAACTTCTAATGGGTTAGAAGAACTTTCTTTTTGAAGATGATCATCTACAATGACCTCAATCCCGTCAACTTCCTCTTTTTCATCATGGATTTTCTGTGGTTACTTGCACATGTTAAAAACATTAAGCTCTAGTGTCGTGTTTCTAAATGTTAGCTTTATCACTCAATTTCTACAATTTATCAAAGCATTAGATGTTGCTAAAAATGGATGACCTAAAATAACAAGAATTGACTTGTAACTATTAACCATGGGTTTAATCTCCAAGATAATAAAATTCACAGGATATATGAATTTATCAATTTGTACTAACACATCTTCTATTATTCCTTTTGAAATTTTAATTGATCTATCAGCAAGTAGAATGGTTACAGAAGTTGGTTTTAACTCACCTAAGTTGAGTTACAGATAAACTGAATATGGAATCAAATTAACACTAGCACCAAGATCAAGTAAAGTTTGTTCAATTTTATGTTATCCAATAATGCATGACACTGTAGGATAACCATGGTCTTTATGTTTCAAAACATTATTGCTCTGAATAATGGAGCTTACTTGTTCAGCCAAAAAGGCATTCTTTTTCACATTTAATTTCCTTTTCACAATGCTTAAGTCCTTCAAAAATTTGACAAAACAAGGAATCTGTTTGATAACATCTAACAACAAAATATTGACCTTCACTTGTTTAAAAATTTCATAAATTTCAGTGTGGTGGTTCAATTTCCTTAGTTTGTTTAATGCTTAAGGAAAGGGAGGTGGAGGCGAGAGTTCAGTCTCATTTTGGCCAGATGGCTTATCAACCTCTTCCTTATCTTAGGAAATTGACTCATCATCTCTCTCACAAGATTTAAAAATTTGTTTTTCAACAACTTTTTTACTCCTAAGAGTTATCACTGACTTAACATGATCTATTTGTTAGTTTTCTGAACTACCCTCATTTAAATTGTACTCACCTTTGGGATTCGATTGAGGTTCAGAAGGAAATTTTCCTTTCTCGTGGATGGTAAGAGCAAAAGTAAATTTGGTAAGAGTGACTTTTATGTCATTCATGGTTTGAGTGTTTTATTTATTAATGACCTCTTACTTTTCTATGAATGCATGCAATGTTCCTTAAAGGTTTTTCTTATATGGTGGGACATAAGGTACATATCCTTGAAAATTTTGAGAATCTTGTTGTTCCTGAGAAGGCGGTGGTTGCATAAATTGTGCATGATTATTATTCTTCTAGTTGAAGTTCGAGTGATTTCTCCATCTTGGATTGTATGAATCTGAAAAAGAAGAAGTGAATGACTTTTTATATTTGTTCATTGCATTTACTTCCTCATGCACAACATATTTAAAAACAAGAATTTTTGGACATTCATTTGTTGAGTGTCCTAATTCGTCACAAATACTACAAATTTCTCCATTTTGCATAGATTTGACTTCTTTTACTTTTCCTAATTCTGTGGCTTCAATCTTTCTAGTCAAACTGACATACCTAGCGTTTAGATCTTCTTCTTGACTAAGATGATATTTTCCTTTACTAGCATTTACAAGGTTAGATCTAATCAAATTTTCAGAAGAATTAGCACTATGCCAAGATTAAGAATTTTCAGCCAAATGGTTTAAATAGTCTAAAGCTTCTTCAGGTTCTTTATTAAGAAACTCATCATTGCACATTGTTTCTACAAATTGTTTGTTTTCAAGTGTTAAACTTTTATAAAAGAAGCTTATGGTGCGTCATTTTTCAAAACCATGATGTGGGCAAAAATTTAACAAATCTTTAAAATGTTCCCAACATTGAAAATATGCTTTATTTGAATTTTGGGAAAAAAATTGGATTTATCTTTTCAAAGCATTGGTTTTATGTGTTGAAAAAATTTCTTTAAAAACTCACCTTTCATTTTTTGCCATGTGCCAATTGATCTTGATTTCAAAGTGTTAAGCCAAGTTTTTGCTTTATTTTTCAAAGGAAAAAGAAACAATTTAAGCTTAATAATCTCTTCAGTGCAAGTTTGGTCATTAAAAGTGATACATAACTCTTCAAATTCTTTTAGATATAAATATAGGCTTTCATATTCTAAACCATGAAAATTAGGAAGTAAAGAAATCATACAAGACTTAAATATAAAATTGTTAGTATTAAGCGGAAAGACAAAACATGATGAACTAGAATTTCGAGATGGTTGCAAATATTCATTCATAGTTCGTAATGGTTAATTTTCATGTTCATCATGCATACTTTCATTTTCAGTTATTGTGTCAACTGTGTGTGATTGTAATTCAAACAAATTAATATATAGAGTATCAGGATTATTTTTAACTAAATGATCAGAATTTAAATCACGATACCAATTAAGTATAAATAAATGACTTAAAATTTAAAAAAATATACAAGTTGGTAGTATAAATCGGCCATTAAATATAAAGCATAAATAAATGACATTAATTAAAACGTTAGAAAGTTAGAAGATTAGTAAATTAATAAGCATAAATAAATAACATAAATTAAAAAGTTAGAATGTTAATAAGTTAATAAGCATAAATAAATGACATAAATTAAAAAGTTAGTGAATCAGTGAGTTAGTAAGCATAAATAAATGACATAAATTAAAAAGTTAGTAATTTAATAAGCATAAATAAATTACATAAATTAAAAAAGTTAGAAAGTCAGTGAGTTAGTAAACATCAATAAATGACATAAATTAAAAAGATAGAAAGTTAGGAAATTAATAAGTTAGTAAGTTAGTAAATTAAAAGAGTAGAGAAAGAATAAACCAAATGATAAGTTTACTTAAAAAAATAGAACCTTAATAAATTAAAACTTCAAATCAAATCCCCGGCAACGGCGCCAAAAACTTGATAATGATTATAATTTACAAACTCAAGTGTAGGTTATCTAAAGTAATAAATTCTCAAGAATCCAATGTCGATCCACAGGAAATTAATGAAGAAAAATTCTTTGAGGTAAGGAAAGAATTTGTCACAATAATAAAGGTGATAAAACTTGTTCACAAATGAAAAAAGATTTGCTTGGACTAGGAGATCCACTCGTAGTAATAAATTAAAGATAAAATTATTTCTTTTTATAACTCAATTGAAATCTACTCATAAAGGAAGTTCTAATCGAAAAATATAATATTCAAAGT
The DNA here is from genome assembly GCA_029884605.1 of Ormosia emarginata. NCBI lineage: Eukaryota > Viridiplantae > Streptophyta > Magnoliopsida > Fabales > Fabaceae > Ormosia > Ormosia emarginata. The sequence goes on from JAQQTP010000057.1 coordinate 11,667,678, forward strand.
TCAATTATATATGTAATCATATCATGATTCCTTTAATTATCTACTAATACTTGTAAATGGGCTTAAGCATCCATTGTGCTAACCTCTTGTCTATAATGAATCAAGATCTTCATTTTACAAGGAGGGTTTTTGAATTGATTGGAAACAACATACAACACATATAATGATCACTTGATAATATATCATTTAAGTACAAGAAAGAAATTAATCTAACCTCAATTTATTACTAAAAGTTTTACCCTTTCACCTAAGCAAAATAAAAATTAGTTACTCATCAACAAGAAGAAAGAAAGAGAGAATAAGAGAAAGATGAACAAAACTTCAATTTAGAACAAAAGAAAATTACAACAAAGGAAAACAATTAATACACAAGCATGATCATCATTTCTGAAAACCATGATTCCTAAATGATCAACCAATAATGTCTTTCATAGAGGATGAGGGATACAAAATGATAAGGGGGTTGATTAATGAGTGAGTGGGTGAGTGGTTGGATGAGTGGAAAATGTCAAATAGTGATTTGATAAGTGAAAAATTATTGAGATTCTTGTCTCCGAAATTATTCAGTGTTGAACTCATGGATGCCATCAGAAAATGGAAAGGTGGTCTTCATGAAAGTTGTAGATCTAAGTCTTAACTTTCAGATGTCAAAGTTTCAGCCCAAGGCAGTTCCTACAGCCCAAGTTATGCCTTGATTACTGCATACTATTCAGGTCTAGCTACAACTCCTCTGTTCTAACTTGCAAGCCCAGTATAACCTCCAAGCCATCTGAATTTCTTCTTTTGTTATTCATGAAAGTTATAGATTTGAGTCTTAACTTTTAAATGCCAAAGTTTCACCACATTCAGTTCCTACACCCTGAGTTATGCCCTAATTACAGCACACTATTCAGGTTCCAATCACAAAACCTGTATTCTGACTTCCAAGCCCAATTAGCTCCACTAGATGTCAGATTTTTCCCTGGAGATCTTCATAAAAGTTGTATAGCTCTCTCTTATCTTTCCTACAATGTAAGATACATAATTATTACACATCTAAAACTCAAGATATGGCTGAAATACAAAAATAGTGTAAGACCTAAATAATGCTAAAAAAAATCAATTAAGTCAAATTTGAGTATAAACTTACAAAACATAACCAAGCTCAATCAATTAAGTACATGGAGAATATAAATAACTAAATATGAGGGTTTATTATTTTATAAAATATGTGATTATCATATACTAGCCTCTACGTAGTCTATAATCATCTTATTGACCTACCTAGGTGTCGTTGACCTTGTTGTTACCTTAACCATAGGTCTCCAACGAGTTCTTTCCTAATCAATCATCTTATACTGACCTAGGTCCTGGTCAATATCCGGAACATCTAGCACCACCATGGGGCTCAAGTAAAACTTTCCTACCCCACAACAACCAATCTCATTCTCACCTCAGTTCTTTCTAACTTCACTTGCACCAGAGTCATCCTTCCAAATAGTCATAGCCACTAATAAAAGCAATGTCGACAATAGAATTCATCAAGAAAATTCTCAGCTCAATCCTGTTGAAATGTTAATACAGGCCATCAAAGATATTCACAACAGAATTAATCAAATAACTAACAAGGACCAGCCACATGCAGAGCCAGAAAGGAGGCCTGAAGAAAACACTCCAAGTAGAGAAACTCAGCGACAGACAAATTATCCTCCTTCAGTTACAGATAATCATTTCTCTGATTTCATAATGTCAATTTCGCTGCCTGAAGGTTTCTGACTCCCAACCATGGAACTTTATGATGGGACGACTGGCCTATAGGAGCATTTTAAAATGTTTAATGCGATGATGCTCTTGAATGAGGGAATCAACCAGATTAAATGTCGAGCTTTCTCGATGACTCTGTAGAAATCAGCTATACTGTGGCTCTCAAGTCTCAAAATAGGTTCTATTTATGATTTTTTAGAATTATCAATTAAATTTTTTAACCATTTTTCTATTAACAAGACTCATCAAAAGACATCAACCAGCCTTATAAATTTGAGGCAAGGATGAGATTAATCACTAACAAAATTCATGAGGAGGTTTGGAGAACAAGTGGTTCAGATCAGAGACATTAATCCTGTTGTGTCTTTACACTCCATTATGGCGGGATTATGGCCAGGGCCATTCATAGATTCTTTGGCCAGAAAGCCACCTCTAGATTTAGATGATTTACAGAGTAGGTCCACAGGATATATATAAATATAGAAGAAATAGTTGCCACAAGAAGGCAGATAGAACAACTAGAACTTGTGGAAAATAGCAATCCTTATATTAATATATGACCTCTTGTCCAAGGTCGACAATACAGGAAGCCAAGATCGGATAAAAGAGGCAAACCAATAATAAGGGAAGATAGAACGGACCGATCTAACTAAAATGCTCGGACGATTCCTGACAGAGTTCAACACTGGCTTGATGAATATACTCCATTGAATACTCACCAAGATTAAATATTCTGTGACATTTACAATATTGGTTTGATTCGGCCCCCAAAAAATGCTAGATATCAAAGAGTTTCACCTAATATTGATAAATCCAAAAGATGTGAATTCCATAAAACATATGAGTATAATACCGACGAGTGTATTACCCTAAAAAACATAATTGAGCAGCTTATTCGAGATGGGCACCTTGGGAAGTATGTTTATCGCCGTAGGAGCCGGAGTAGAAAAGTGAAGGCTGGAAATCAACCAGAACAGAGAAGCCCAAGTCTGGATATGAAGGACAAGGCAGTAGTGACGACTTCAAGTTCTCGAGATCAACCTATCAAGGGAATCATCGATTTGATAGAAGGTGGCTTCGCAGGTGAAGGATGTTCCAACTCATCTCGAAAACGCCATCTTCAAATAGTAATGTCGGTAAGTTATTCTTCTCCATTGCAGATTAAAGAGTTTGAAGATGGTCCGGTCATTTCATTTTTGAACTGTGATTTTGTCGGATTAGATGAAAATCTGGATGATCTGATGGTAATATCCATCATAGTTTGCAATTTCCAAATTAAGAAGGTTCTAGTGGATCAGGGGGGTTTAGTTGATATCCTTTACAGGTCTACACTCCGAAGGCTGCAAATACCTGAGGAGGATTTATCTCTTTTCAATGGAACTTTAGTCGAATTCTCGGGAAAACAAGTAAATGTCAAAGAGTACATTGAACTTCAGACTACTTTTGGGATAGGTACTCTACTTAAAACTATTTCAGTTAAATATTTAGTAATAGATTGTTACTCCCCTTACAATGTTATCCTTGGGAAACCATCTTTAAACTTTCTTGAAGCTGTATTTTCAACCCCTCATTTAACCATGAAATTCCCAGTCTCTAAGACTGAGGTCGGAGTGGTCCACACAGATCAGAAAGAGGCCAAGATCTGCTACAATGAAAGCTTAAGGCTGAAGCCAAAGGAGCCGACCTATATGATTGATCGAAAATGATCGATACATAATGTCAACATGGCATAATTAGACTCGAGGAGTGATGAACAGGATCGACCTCAACCGATTGAGGAGTTGCAGGCAATATCTTTGGGTCCTAAACCCAACCAAGTAACGCATATTGGGACCCATCTACTGACCGGGTTGAAGCAAGAATTGGAGGAATTGCTGAAGAAGAATGTTGAATTATTCGCATTTAATCCAGCGATCATCACTCACAAGCTTTCCTTGGATAAGAAGGTGAAACTAGCAGCATAAAAGAAAAGAAAATTAGGATAGACAAAAGGTCGGTGCCAAAGAAACAAAAAAGCTTTTGGATGCAGGTTTCGTAAGGGAGATGGAGTATACCACATGGTTGTCAAATGTGGTTATGGTGAGAAAGTCTTTTGGAAAATGGAGAATATATACAGACTTCACCGACCTTAACAAAGCTTGTCATAAAGATTCATATTCGTTTCCCAGTATTGATCGTTTAGTTGATGGAGCATCTGGGTACCAGTTTCTATGTTTTATGGATACGCACACTGGGTATAACCTAATCTGGATGCACCCAGATGATGAAGAAAAGACTGCATTTATCATGAAATTTGGAAATTTTTGTTACCGAGTTATGGCCTTTGGCCTTATAAATGTCAGGACAACTTATCAGCGATTGATAAATAAGATATTCGAAGATCAGATTGGAAAGGATAATGAAGTATATATTGATGACATGATGGCTAAGACTCCGATTGATGGAGATCATTGTTCCGATCTTGCTGAATGTTTCGCCCAGTTAAGAAAGTACAATATGAAATTGAATCCCGAGAAATGTGTATTTGGGGTTCAGGCCAGAAAATTCTTTAGTTTCCTTCTTACCAATAGGGGAATTGAGGCAAATCTTGACAAATGCAGGGCAATAATGGACATGGGGAATCCTGCAATGGTTAAAGAGGTGCAAAGGTTAACTGACAGGATTGCTGCTCTGTCAAGGTTCCTTTCCAAGGTTACAAACCGAGCTCTTCCATTTTTTCAATGCCTTAAAAAGCCCAAGAATTTTCTATGGACTGATGAATACGAGAAGGCATTCAACGATCTAAAACATTTCTTGGCTACTCCATCGATCGTAACTAAGCTCAAACAAGGTGATGATTTATTTCTATACATTTCTATTTTTGACAAAGCATTAAGTTTGGTTTTAGTAAAGGAGGTGGAGAAGGAGCAACAATTGATTTATTTTATAAGTTGGGTCTTTCAAGGACCAGAGGTCCGATATCAGAAGATTGAGAAAATGGCATTAGTCGTAACGGCTAGGAAACTTCGACAATATTTTCAAAGTCATTCGATCATTGTTAGAACTGACCAACCAGTTAGACAAGTGCTCAGAAAGTCAAAATTTGCAGGACGCATGATCTCATGGTTGGTATAATTATCTAAGTTTGATATCCAATATCAGCCTAGGAGATCGATTAAATCCCAAGTATTATATGACATTTTAGTTTAACTATCTTCATTTGTCTCACATGATTTATATAGTGACCTATGGACTATTTTTGTTGATGGAGCCGCCAACGTCAAAGGGAATGGGGCTAGAATCATACTGGAAGGACCAAATAAAGTTTTGATTGAGCAATCTTTAAAATTCAATTTTTCAATTTTTGAGTAAGCAATAATCAGGCCGAATAAAAGGCCCTTATTCTGAGTTAGCATTGACCACTGAAATGAGTGCAACCCGATTAATTGCAAAGTCAGATTCCCAATTGGTCACAGGACAAGTAAAGGGTGAATTTTAGACCAAAGATCCATAGTTAACAAAGTATCTGCAGAAGGTTAATAATGCAGTTAAAAAGTTTGAACAGTTTGATATCATGCACATCCCCAGAAAACAGAATATTCACGCTAATTTACTCTCGAAATTGACCAGAGATTTTCCAATTTACATAAGGCCTCATCTGAAGAGCTTCATAGTATTGAGACTCCATGGCCGTTTTGCAGATGGGGATTTGACCTACTGGGACCCTTCCTAATGGCAACTGGACAATTAAGGTACATCGTAGTTGCAATTGACTATTTTACAAAATGGATTGAGGTCGAGCCTCTTTCCAGTATCACTTCAGAAAAAGTTAAAAGATTTATCTGGAAAAACATTATTTGTCATTTTGGTTTGCCCTATTCAATTGTATCTGATAATGGAACACAATTTACTGATAAAAGTTTTGAGAGTTTTGTGTGGAAAACAGAATTACATAGGTGTTTACCTTGGTCGAGCACCCGCAGATAATGGTTTAGTCGAGGCAGTAAACAAAGTTATTCTGTCCGGACTAAGACAAAGACTGAATCGAGCTAAAGGTCTATGTCCATAAGAGTTACCAAGTATCTGTGGGCATACCATACCACCCTCTGTCGTCCACTTAAGAAACTCCTTTTCGGCTCGCTTTCGGTGCTACTGCCATGGTTCTAGTAGAAATCGAAGAACCGAGCTTCAGAAGGTAGGTTTTTAGTGAAGAAATCAACAATGAAGTCAGGAAGGCTGATTTAGATTTGTTAGATGAGGAAAGATAAATCACTCATATTTGGGAAGAAGCAGCAAAACACCGGGCAACAAAGAAATACAATCATAAGGTCATAATAAGAAAATTTAAGGAGGGAGACTTGGTGTTACAGAGAGTTGAAGATTCTAGAAGATTACATGGTGAAGGAAAGTTATTGGCCAAATAAGAATGACCTTTTTGGATTCTCAAGGATGTTGGTGAAGGAGCCTATAGGATCGAGGACCTATATGGGAATTCATTTTCTAGAACTTGGAATTGAACTTCTCTTCGGAAGTACTTTAGCTAAGTTTTCTACTTTTAATTCATTTAATCTTGATTATTGATATATAGGAGTTAAGATACTGTACTCTTTTTTCTTATCAAGATTTTTTCCCATTGAGTTTTGTAACACCCTCCCTAGGGTATCACATGTCTAACTCCAGGCTCATAATCTGAAAAGAAGTTCGCACAAAGTTTGAGTTATAAAAAAGTGCGTTTTAAAATTTCTTTCTTGTTGAAATATAAACTTACTGAAATTTATATGTAATACTGAAAAATATATATTGAAACAGATTCATATACAATATTGACACTAATTAATATTTCATAATTTAAAGAGAAATATAAAACTAACAGACTCTTTTTTTTTAACAGTAGCAAACCCCATGACGGGTCCTACTTAATAGCACGGTACGACACTAACGTTAAAACTTAACATACTTATTCTGTTGTGTATCCATCTTGTTGCATCAGACATCTGTTCTACATCTGTTCTTTGTCAACACTGCACACCTTCGAGTCCTGAATGTCCACTCCTTATTGCTGTCACCCATCTTAGAGTATTCATTGCCCGTTATGTCTAAGACAACTCGATCCTTCTATTATTTAGTTTTAACAGTATAGACACAGCAAAACAACATAAGAAAGAAGTGAGATCACTTACGCCAATACCAGCATGGTAGCATAGAGATAACACAAACAACATATCATACAAATATGTCATGCCATCAACATTAATCAACTATCATCATCATCCAATCATTTATCAGTTCAATTATCATAAACAACAATTACGATAATGCCCTTAACATTGTCTAATTATCATCATCATCATCCAAGTATTCAAAACAATTGTCATAACCAATATTCCTCAATTAATATATCACACAGATATAAATGTCAGATTATGCATGTGCACAAAAACTCAGTTTTTCAAAAACAACTCCATGGAGGTTTTCACAATTTCGAGGAGAATGCTCTGTCAATTGTCACTTTAGCCCAAAGACAATCTTCCAGTTGTTGAAAAGAATCGTATTCTTGTCGGGTATCGTCAATGCGTTGCTGTAACGGATTGTATCACCAAGTGGCACAGGGTACTCGCCAATTGTCCACGATCGACCGCTACTCAACGCCCCAAGATCCATCATAGACCTCACTATCAATTCTCATTCCCTCTTCAACCACAAGGGCTATATACAATGCACGAATATATCGGTCAAGTCCAACCCCAAAGGGCCAAATCTTTTCAATTTCATTAGTTCAATGTATCATATGCCTCAACGCATGTTTTTTCAATGCATGTATAATGCACCAAATCCAATCACAGGCATCTCTTTCCAATGCATATAAATTGTACCAAATTATACTGTATTTTCAACAGCAAAATCATGTTGTCACATTTTCATAGTTATAAAACACTTTCGTCGTGTTTTCACAAAATTGCGCAACATTTCCATTACGTTTTCACAATTCCAAAACGTTTTTGTTACTTTTTCAAAATATCGTAACACTTCTGTTATGTTTTCAAAATGCCGCAACTCTTCTGCTGCACTTTTAAATCATGTACTAATTTTTTAACATTTTTCTCAATCGCGTAAAAATATACGTTTCTCAAATCCCATAATATTTTTCCACTGTTTCAAGATCGTGTAACTTAAAAATCATCCTTTTAAGTCGCGTAAATCATTTTCTTTCATTTTCAAAATATTTAAAATACTTTTCAAATCACATAATGATTTTCCGCTATTTTCACAATCACGTAAAAATAATTCATCACTTTTCCATCACGTAGTGATTTTTCAATAGTAATTCAAATTACGTAAAATATTTAAACGTAATTCAAATCGCGTAGAAATATTTTACTGTATTTTTAAACACTTAGAAATATTTTACTGTATTTCAAACCACGTACTTTAAAATTACGTTTTTAAGATACGTAAATAATTTTTTTTCACCATAATTTCATTACATAAAATATTTCTCAACCTTCAAATATTCCTTTTTCAACTTTTCTTAAAATAATATAACTTTATACTTTATGTAATATATTTTCTTACTCAAGAAAATCTTTTCCACATTTCTTTACTCAAGAAATCCTTTTCCAAAATATAATTCATAAAATCACTTTTTCATTGATATAAATCAACGTTTCAAAACTTAACATTTTCTAACGTACTTTAAAAACTCAAAAATAAGTTATACGTTAGTAACTTTTCAAATCACCATTATATTCTCCATTTTTCTCAAATCACTTCCAAAATCATTCTTCAAAATAAATTAGAGTTCAAACATGTTCAACCTCTCTTTGTCTTTCGTTTACAAAATTCTCTCAAGTGATAAAAACACTCTGATTCCCTTTCCATATTCCTTGTATTAAATCAAATTACGTTTTCATTTTGAAAATCACTTTGTTCATAAAAATCAAGACATTACAAGCCTTTAAAAAAAACGTGGACATGACTATTGAAACCATCAAATATTTTTCCTTTTAAATTGATATGGTTTTACACAAACAAAACCATTAAAAATCCTTTACAAAAACGTAAGACTCATAGTCTTTAAAAATCATTTGTTCATTTTTATTTTTCACTTTTTTTGCAAATCCATTTTCACTTCCTTTACAAATCCTTTTTCACTTTTTTTGCAAATCCTTAAAATCCTCATTGCTATTTTCATTTAAATCTCATGTTTAGTAAAATACTTAGAAACTTTTTACACAAAATAAATCAATAAAAATCCTTCTAAAACCATGTTCATGTACTCTTTGAAAAATAAACTCTTTATTTATTTTCTTTGCTTTTTCTAAACATTCATTTTCATCATTCAAGAAAATATTAATTTTGTGAACACCTATCTTGAGGTGTCTTAACCAAAATTCACCATGTTCTAGGGATCAAAAATTAATTCCCTTGTTCTTGAAAAATTTCAACATGAACCCTAATCAAGGGCATCAAAACCGTAGCTCTTCCTTAGTCATTGGGACCAAAATTAATTTTCTTTCCATTATCAAATTATGGCATACACATACATACACAATATATATATATATATATCAAAAGCATGCCATATTATAATCATGCATAGTATAAGCATACCATCAAAATCATAAACTCATGCAAAGCATATTAAGCATAGGCAATTAATCAAAGCTCATAAATACATATAAATTATTACATGACCATGGATATGAATCCTCACATGGATTTAACACCCATCAAATATAAGACCATCTCTCACCACCATGCTTGGTTGGTGAGATGGATCTCCCTCTTACCTCTTGAAGATCCTCAAAAACTCTTTGTTTTGCTTCTTTTTCCAAGTCCTTCACCACCAAGGGCTTCTCAAATACAAAATAAAATACATAGAAATTAGTATACTAAGCTTGATTAAGAGGAACCATGGATCAAACATGGTTTAGATCATGAAAAAGAAAGAAGAAATGAAGTTTCCTTACACTTCACCTCAAAAACCCAATAACTTTGATCTTGAAGAAAGTCCATGAAGATGAATAATTTAGAGAAAATCTCCAACATGAAAGTTGCTTAGAATATCATGTAGATTCAAGATCTTTGGTTGGATGAAATTAAAAGAGATTGGATGGTGGTTTTGAGTGTCTTGACCGAATGGTTTCTCTTGAAACACAAAGATGGAATTTTTTATTTTTGATAGAAACTTGAAGCTTGGATTTGAAGCTCAAGATGAATAATTTTGGAAAAGCTCATAACTAGAGATGTTCTTAGAATGATGTAAGGATTCAAGAAGTATGGTTATATGAAATTTTTGAGTGATGGAAGGTTGCTATGGAGTGCTTGGCCGTGAGCTTAGAGTAGGAAAGAGATGGAGAGAAATTTTAATAACTTTGTTTCTTGAAAATGTTCAATGAAGATCAAGGTGATCAATAATGACTAAAGTGTTCAATTATGGTCTTCAAAGCTTCTAATTTCAGACCAAGACCGTGAGCCACTTTAAAACAAAAGAGATAGAATTGAATTGATAGCATGTTTCTCTTTTACCAAGCAAGCATAGCCATAGGAATTAGAAAGAATAGACACCAAACATTGACTAATTTTGTATAACTTTTTTAATTATTGTTAGAAGAATGACCAAGTATTATTTGAATGTAAATTTGTCTTCCAAATTTGATGCATGACCGTAGCTTGCATGGAGAAAAAAAATATTTTTGCTTTAGGAAAATGATCAATAATGATGTATAATTGACCAAGACATCTAATAATGACATAAAGTTTTTCTTTATCTCCAAAATGCTTCACAAAATCGTCCCCCCTCCTTTATGATGCATTCAATAATTTGTCATCATTATTAGCCACCATCTCGAGCATTTCTAGCCATTGATTAATTCAATGGTTAGGATTTAGGTAGACTTTTGATTTAGAAGACTTAATCTAGGCCATTGAATCTTTCTCCTTTAAATTCTAGTCATTGGATGTGTCTCCAAAATTAAGGGTCAAGATTACTCCTTCTTACTTTTAATCCAAGGGTCATAATTAGTCTTTATCACTTTTTAAGACTAAATCTTCACCATTGATTAAATCTAAATCCAATGGTCATAAATGGTCCTTGTTACTTTACAAGACCACATCTCCACCCTTAATCAATTCTATATCCAATGGTTACAAATGGTCATAGTCACTTTATATGACCAAATCTCTACCCTTAATATAATCTCCATCTAATGGTTATAAATGATCTTATTCACTTTTAAGATCAAATCTCCACCGTTGATTAAATCAAGATCAAGTCTCCATCGTTAATTAAATCAATGGTGGATATCCAAACTACCAAGGTTGACTTCAGCAATTTAATTTATATTTTTATCTGCTAAAACCCCACAAAAGAATATATTTACTGTATTTTTATCGCCCGATAAATAAATATAGTATAAAACACAATACAAGAAATTTTCTAAAACTGTTTCCGGATTCAGGTTTAGTAAGATCCCCTGTCTTCATCTCAATAGCACAAATTTTTTCTATGCGTAGAAAAATTTTTGTTTTGCAGGACCCACCTGGGCCCACGTAAGGTCACCTGGACCCACATATAGTCAAAAAAATTCATAATCATCCACAAAAATCACAAATATTAGAAAACACACAAATATCAAATCAAATTACGTAAAATAATTACCTAACGGTAAAAATTAAATTACGTAAAGTTTTCCCCGGTTCAAAAATTTTTATTTTCCTGACACGGAGTAAATCACTTAAAATGATCAAATACGCTGACGGAATATTCAAAATAATTTTACAGTGCACAAAAATTATTAAACAATAAAATTCTGTTAACTGTCAAAATTATTGTTTAAGAGATAAGAAATTTGGGATGTTACAAGTTTTGCTTGAAAGGTTTTAATGAGGCATCCTTTAACTCTGGTTTATTGTTCTATCTTAATATACAATTCAAAGTTTAGAATTTATTGGAGTATTAATGCTTTGAAAACTAATCCATTCAAAGATAGCTCTGTTGGGCTGATGTCGGTCAAAAATCGAAGAAAACCAGCTCTGTTGGGTTGATGTCGGTCAGAGACGGAAGAAAGCCAGCTCCATTGGGCTAATGCCAGTCAAAGACCAAAGAAAACCAGCTCCGTTGGGCTAATGCCGGTCAAAGAAAGCCAGCTCCGTTGAGCTGATGCTAGTCAAAAAATGAAGAAAACCTCTGTTGGGCTAATGCTAGTCAAAAGACCAAAACAAAACCAACTTCGTTGGGATGATGTCGGTCAAAAATCAAAGAAAACCAACTCCATTGGGCTAATACTAGTCAAAGACCGAAGAAAGCCAACTCTGTTGGGCTGATGATGGTTAAAATATGAAGAAAACCAACTCCGTTGATGATGGTTAAAATATGAAGAAAACCAACTCTGTTGGGCTGATACCGATCAAAAGATTGAAGAAAACTAGCTTCGTTGGGCTAATGCCGGTCAAAAGATTGAAGAAAACCAACTCTGTTAGGCTGATGCTAGTCGAAGATTGAATAAAACAAGTTCTGTTAGGCTAATGTCAGTCAAGGGTTTAAGAAGCTAGATCGGAAAGGCCGATCTAGTCAAAACCCATTTCCATCGGATTGATACTAGTTGAATATACTAATAAAAGAAAGTAGATTGATGGTTGACCTTTGAAATAATGTTGATATTCAGATATACAGCCAATTATCAAAACACTTAGCAAATGAAATCGACGAAAAATTACATTCTTTGGAGAATACACCGTTTGATGGTATTTATTTTTTTATAAATTACCGACCTATATTACGAAGCTTTTTAGAAAAACTTAAATAATTATTTCTGACCGACTCTCAGAAAGTCCAAGTTCTTAAAACCAGGTTTTTTATAAAATACCGACTTATGTTACGAAGGTTTTTTGAAAAGGTTAAATAATTATTTTCGGCCAACTTTCAGAAAAGTTCTTAAGGTTAGCTTTTTTATAAATTATCGGACTATATTACGAAGCTTTTTTTGAAAAATTTAAATAATTATTTCCAACTGACTCTCAGAAAGTCCAAGTTCTTAAAGTCAAGTTTATAAAATACTGACCTATGTTACAAAGCTTTTTTTGAAAAGGTTAAATAATTATTTTTGGCCAACTCTCAAAAAAGTTCTTAAGGTCAAGTTTTTTATAAATTACTGGCCTATATTACGAAGCTTTTTTGAAAAATTTAAATAATTATTTCTGACCGACTCTCAGAAAGTACAAGTTCTTAAAGTCATTTTTTTTATAAAATACTGACCTACATTATGAAGCTTTTTTTGAAAAGGTTAAATAATTATTTTCAACCAACTCCCAGAAAAGTTCTTAAGTTCAGGTTTTTTATAAATTACTACCTATATTATGGAGTTTTTTTTGAAAGAGTTAAGTAATTATTTCCAACCAAGTTTTTAAGTCCAAGTCCTATAAATTAGGCTCTTTATAAGTAATCGGCTAATGCTACTACATTGAAACGCTTTGTGACAGAAGTTAAGTGGTCATAAGATGGATCAATATTACAAAAAGCTTGTTAAAGATGACCAAGTGTTTTAACAATCATTATAAAATGTTAAACAAGGTAAATAGAAAACTTAAAATATATTTAAAGCCAAAATTCATTACACAATGACTGAATTAACAAATCATTACATATCCTTGTTTCCTTCATCTTTTTCTTCATCATTTTCTTCAATAATTCGACTGTCAACAACATTTTGGAATAGGCCCATCTCGTCCAAGTGGTTGTCAAAAATTTCATTAAGGTTCAAAAGTTTGACTTGTTGAAGGCAGGCTTCTTAGCCAGTAACCCTTTGATTAGTGATTTTGTCCTTTAAGCCTTCCAATTCGACAAACAAATTGTTTTTCTCATCAAGTGTCTCTTTAAGTTCCCGGTCGGAGTAAGATTTTTCCTTTAGAGCAACCAACAAGCTCTCTTCAATTTTTTTCTTCTTTTCCTCTAATAATTCCAGAGAAGATTCAAGAGCTCCGACTCGGCACGCTAGGGTTCTTAGAGCTTCAATCTCCTTTTTAAGCTCAGAAACCTCGTCCTCATGAGATTTTTGAGCTTTTTCTATTTCTAACTTGTAAAGAAGATTATAAGATGAGAGCTTCTTCTTCACATCCTCCGCTTCCAGTTCGGCTGACTGGATAATACTAACCGTTCTAAGAAGTTGCACCTCGACCCATGATGTGTGTGAAACAATATCATATTTTGTTCTTGTTTTGCATGCATTTTTATGCAGTTTAGACATTTTATTTGTTTTTCTTTAGTTCAGATAATTGCGGTGTTTGTGGTATTGTTGTGCAGGATTGGTGCTAAATTGACTTTGAAATGGATGGAAAGCTTGCATGTTTGAAGTTAGAGCTTTACGGATAGCAAATTGGAGTTAAAGGTTCATTCTAGAGAGATCCACATCCTGGCTGTGGAATTTCCCACGGCCCTGGATCGAGCAGCTGTGTGAAGAAGTAAAAGTGTTTTTCCAAAGAGTTTCATGGCCTGGCCGTGGAATTTCCCACGGCCGTGGAATTCAAGAGCAGTCCAGAAAACACTTATCCAGAGAGATCCACGGTCGTGGATCGCAGTCCGAGACAGTTTTTAATTTCGTTTTTATTTCTGTTTATGGGCTTAGACCAGGTTAGACCCTAGGGGTACTTATAGATGTTTTGAATACAATTTTAGGAACCATTTTTTGTTTGAAGGAGGCATGTTTGGAGGCTCTAGATCTTCATCTTCCTCCTCTCTTCTCCCTTTGCTACTAGTGTGGATGTTCTTTATTAAGTTTTCTTGTTTCTTCTTCTCTATGTCTGAGTAGTTTCTTTTGTTTCTAGGATTGAACAATGCCCTTTGATACATTGATGATGATTAATTGACTTGGTTTACCCTTTTTATTAATCTTGAATGTTCTTTGATTCAATCCTTATTGTGCTTATTCATGTGAATTTGTTGGCCATATATTTGCATCTCATAGATATCTAGGAACGTACTGAGAGGTGAACCTAGGTGTTGGAACCATAAGAATTGAACTTAAGGTCTAAATCACGAGAGTAGGTTTAGCCTTTCGAGGATTTAATGAATTACCATAAAGCGTAATAGGTTCAATTTAAATTCAATTACCACGAGAGTAGGAATTGATTTAATTAGGCACGGTTCTTATCTCTTGAGAAAGAACATTAACTAATTTTGGGGAATTCACCTTCATTTGAATTTCAATTTTAACAAAAGGGTTGTCAATTAGGATTTGTCTTGTATCATTGTGGTTACCCCCAATCCTGTAAGCTTTCTTGAATTTGAAAACCTTTCTTAACAACTTGCTATTTTTGTTCTCAACTTTGCATTTTAATGTTTATTTATTTACTTGCTTGGTTACTTCGTTCTTATCTCTCAATAATTATATTCTCTTTGTTTAATTTAATTTAATTAATTAATTAATTGGTATTCATAGACATAGTCCTTGTGGATTCGTTCTTTTTATTACTTGACGACGAAGCCATACACTTGCGGATTTCACACATCAAATTTTTGGCGCCGTTGCCGGGGGACTATGTTTTTCTTGAATATTGGTTTAATTTTTAATTTAATTATTTTAAACTTTTTTTATTTATTTATTTTTATTATTCTTACTTTCTTGTTTTCTCTTTGATTCTCTGCAGATAATTTCTCTTATTTATGCGAAGTACTAGACGTTCCGAGACTCTTATCAAAGCAGATCTTGAAATTGAAAAAAACTTTTCGTAGAAGGAAAAGACAACAAGGGCAAAGAACGAGAGAAATACTTGAACCAACACTTATCATAGCTGCACCTGTGAACAATAGACCGCTAAAAGAGTATACAACCCCTAATGCTCAGGGTTTGAGATCTGGAATTGCGCGGCCAACCATTGAAGCTAGACAGTTCACCATATCATCTGCCCTACTCTCTATGATAAGGCAAACCCAATTTGGAGGATTGCCATCAGAGGACCCGAATGATCATGTGGATATGTTCTTAGAGTTCTATGAGACCCTCAAGATTGAAGGTGCCTTTATTGATGCTATTCGCCTCCGTCTATTTCCATTATCACTAAGAGATAGAGTTAGAGCTTGGTTGAAGTCTAATCCAGTTGAAACAATCACTACTTGGGACCAATTGGAGCAAATTTTTTTGGAGAGCAAATTTTTTTGGACAAATTCTTCTCACCTTCCAAGACTGCTCATCTTAGGATCCAATAGATATAAGGCTTTGCTGGAAGCCTGCCCACATCATAGGTTAGAAAAATGATTTATCCACAGCTTCTATAATGGTTTAGAATATTCTTCGAAGGTATCTCTTGACTCCACAGCTAGTGCAACTTTGATGAATAGAATACTAACAGAAGCGTACGAGATCATTGAGAGTGTTGCTGCAAATCATCACCAATGGGCAAATGAAAGAGGGCATAACCCGAGAAAACTCTCGGGAGGTAAGTTTGAGGTAGACGGTGTTGATTTTATTGTGTCAAAATTTGATTCTTTGAATAAATATTTTGACATGCTTGAAAAAGCTCATGTTAATGCCATAGGTACTTTTAACATTTTTTGTGAGATTTGTGGAGCACAGGGACACATGAGTGTCGAATGCTAAGTTAGAATTGGCTCCTCACAAGGTGCATCAGTGGAGCAAGAGGAATCATGCCATAATTTTCATGACTTCAACCAAAAGGGGAGAAATGATCTATATTCTCAAACTTACAACCCCCGGTTAGAGGTCACATCCTAACTTTTCCTACCGAAATAGTTAACACCAAGCTGGGCAAGGTAGTGCTAAACCCTCTTCTGGATTCCAACAGGTACAAAAATCTAGACTTGAGTCTCTTCTTGAGAACTTTGTTAAGATTTAATCTAAGCAAAATGAGGAGTTTAGGCAACATGGGCAAGTTGTGACTGAAGCCATTAGAGAGTTGTTGGATAAGGTTGACAATTTGGCCATTCATAATAAGATGTTGGAAACTCAAATTACCCAACAAGCAAGCACTTCACAAAGGCAACAGGGTAAGTTTGCCAGTCAACTTGAAATAAATCCAGGTAATGAACACTGTAAGGCTGTGAGTTTGAGAAGTGGAAAGAAATTAGAGGATCCCAAGGGTAAGGGGGAGAGTGACAAAGATAAGGGGAATGAGGAAAAAGACACTAAGACACAACCCTTAGAGGAAGAGGAAACTAATGAGAAGGTGTCTAAGTATGTACCCTCTGAACCATACCAACCCCCAGTGCCTTTCCCTCAAAGATTGGCTAAGGCTAAGCTAGATAGGCAATTTGGGAAGTTCTTAGAGGTCCTTAAGAAATTGTACATTAATGTACCTTTCACTGAGGCATTGCAACAAATGCCTACCTATGCTAAATTTCTTAAGGACATTTTGTCTAATAAGAGAAAGCTAGAGGAATATGAGATAGTAACTTTAACTGAGGAGTGTAGTGCTTTAATTGAAAATAAATTGCCTCCTACGCTAAAAGATCTAGGCAGCTTCTCTATTCCTTGTTTGATTAGTAACACTAGTTTTGATAAAGTTTTGTGTGATTTGGGGGCTAGTGTCAGTCTTATGCCCTTTTCTATGTGCAAAAAGATGGAGGTGGGTGAACTAAAACCCACAACTATCTCCCTTCAATTGGCAAATCAATCTGTCAAATACCCCATAGGCATCTTGGAGGATCTTCCTATTAGAGTGGGTAAGTTTTTCATACCTATTGATTTTGATGTGCTTGACATGGAAGCAGATGCTAAAATGTCGATCATACTTAGGCGGCCATTCCTCGCCACTGGAAAAGCAATCATTGATGTCCACAAAGGGAAATTGACTCTGCGATTGGATGGTAATGAAGTAATGTTTGATGTTTTTAATTCTGAAAATAATTCTAATTCCTTTTATTCATGTAATCGCATTGATGCTACTGATGTTGCGGATAGTGTTGTGCTTTTACGTGTGCAGGAATCAGTGACTGATGCTGTGCTAGAAAAGACCTTGCCTAAGGTTTCCACAAATTTTGAGAAGGCCAAACTCTACAAGAAATGGCCAAGGAAGCAGAATGACAAATGCGTCAAGAAGAGCAAATTTAAACCAAGGGATAAAGTTCTTGTTGATAACTCGCTTCTACGTTTCTGTCCTAGTAAGTTATGGTCAAAATGGTCAGGACCATATGAGATCATTCGAGTCTTATCCTACGGTGTGCTTGAGGTGAAGAAAGAAGGCCATGAGTCATTCATGATAAATGTCCAAAGAGTGAAATACTTTGAAGAAGGAGTGGGGGATTGAACACTACTCCATTGATATCACCTAAGCACATAAGCTAGACCAAAGTCAAGCTAATGACTATAACTTAGCGCTTCTTGGGAGGCAAACTAAGTTTCTTTCTTTTTTTTCATTTTAATTTTTCCTTTTTCTTTTGATTTTGTGTGTTGGATTACTGGTTTGATCTTTATCTCATGGATCTTGATTATGCTTGATCCTTTTTGAAGCTCAAATTAGAAGGAGAGTAAAGTCAGAAAGTTCCACACTAAGCCCATGGAAAATTCCATGGCCATAGATTGAAGACCAAAAGAAGAATACCAAAGTCAGAGAGATCCACGGCCTGGCCGTGGTTGGCTCCACGGCCGTGGATCATCCCAGCGCCACATCATAAAGCAGTAGAATATTTTAATAGAGGAGCTTCGTCAGTAGGGTTAGGCTACTGATGGCTGCCTGCAAGCCTTGGAGGGCACGGTTCAGAGCATGGCAAGCATGGTTCAAGCCATTTATAGTTGGCATTTGAGTCGGCACCCTTTCCCACCATCGCAATGAGTTCTTTTCTTTTATTCCTTCTCCAGATATAGATTTTTACATTGGGGACAATGTAAGTTCTAAGCTTGGGGGGTATTTTCATTTTCATTTTTGTTGTAGATCATTAGTCTCATGTATTCTCATGTCTCATATTATATTGCATCTTCTTATTGCATTTTCACCCCATCATATATCTCGACTTTTTGGTTAAAATTTGTGCTCTTCTCTTTTTTTGTGGAACTTTGTGCCTCTCTCTTTTGGGGATTTTGAGATGGTATTGATTTGGAACCCAATTTGTTGATTCTTATGGTAGGCAACAGGCATTGTTTTAATTGATAGTGGAGGTGATTTCTTGATAGTTGATAATTAACATATGTTCTCTGAATTTGTGCTTTTCATTTATTTTTGAACTTCTAAATGTGAGTTTTGAGCCTGTATAAGATTTATGCACTATATGATTTTTGCTCCCGTTCTTTGTGTTGAGTGATAATTTCTTATTGATTTTGTGCTCTAGAACTTGATTTGAAACCATTTTGAGGTGAATTTTTTGTTTACATGCTTGAATATGATTAAGGCATCTTAGGTATTTTTCTGGCCTTCGGAAATAATTGTCTCACTTTCATCCACTAATTACCAATTTTGAGCCTATTACCTAATTGTTTTTATTGATGCCTATGATGATACATTGTCGGTGATCATTTAGAATATTGAATGGAGCAAATTGGGTTTGAATGTTGTATTGGGAATCATATGTTTTTTAAAATGAAGTTTCTCCCCTATGTTAAATAAAAAAGTAAAAAAAAAAAGAGAAAATATAAGGGGAAAGGGAAAAGAAAATAAAAGAAAAGCATAAGATGAAAGCTTGAAAAGAAGGAAAAGAAAGGAAGAAAATGTAGAGTTATGCTCTTGATTAAAAAATGCCTTTGCTTTATTTATGTTCTAGTGGGTTTCTTATGCTTATTGAAAATTTTGTTAGCTCTTTGTGCATACCTTTCTTTATTTATCCTACCTAACATCATTCCCGTGGCCCTATTACAACTCTTAAAAGACCTTTTGATTCTTGCATGCATGTTGATTATTAGTGAAAATTGGGTTTCTTATCAAACTTATGGAAGTGTTGTTTCTTTGAGGAATCTTCAGTGCATTGTCTTCACCTTTAAACACTTTGAGTGTGGTTAGTAGAATGAACCTAATTTAGTGAGGAGCATGATTTCTGAGAACTTTAGCCTCTAATTGGACTTGATTTTGATTATCTCTTTAATTCTTGGTTTGTCTTTGCCTATTGTTTGGTTGGATGTTTTCTCAGGTTCCTCATTCATTATTGTCTCTTGATCCTATTTCTTGGTTTAGTCTTAGTTATTGTTTGGGGACAAGCAAAATCTTAAGCTTGGGGAGATTTGATGTATGTGAAATAATATCATATTTTGTTATTGTTTTACATGCATTTTTATGCATTTTAGTTTTCCTTTTTATTTGTTTTTCCTTTAGTTCGGATAACTGCGGTATTTGTGGTGTTGTTGTGCAGGATTGGTGCTAAATTGACCTTGAAATGGATGGAAAGCTTGCATGTTTGAAGTTGGAGCTTTACGGATAGCAAATTATAGTTAAAGGTTCATTCCAGAGAGATCCACGGCCCTGGATCGAGCAGTTGTGTGAAGAAGCAAAAGTGTTTTTCTAGAGAGTTTCATGGATTGGCCGTGGAATTTCCCACGGCTGTGGAATTCAAAAGCAGTCCAAAATACACTTATCCAGAGAGATCCACGGTCTGGCCATGGAATTTTCCATAATCGTGGATCATAATCTGAGATAGTTTTTATTTCTTTTTATGGGCTTAGACCAAGTTAGACCCTATGAGTATTTATAAATGTTCTGAATACAATTTTAGGAACCAATTTCTGTTTGAAGGAAGCACGTTTGGAGGCTCTAGATCTTCATCTTCCTCCTCTTTTCTCCCTTCGCTACTGGTTTGGATGTTCTTTATTATGTTTTCTTGTTTCTTATTCTCTATGTCTGAGTAGTTTCTTTTATTTCTAGGATTGGGTGATGCCCTTTGATACATTGATGATGATTAATTGACTTTGTTTACCCTTTTTATTAATCTTGAATGTTCTTTGATTCAATCCTTATTGCGCTTATTCATGTGAATTTGCTGGCCACATATTTGCATCTCATAGATATCTAGGGATGTATTGAGAGGCGAACCTAGGTGTTGGAACCATAAGAATTGAACTTAAGGTCTAAATCACGAGAGTAGGTTTAGCCTTTCGATGATTTAATGAATTACCATAAAGCGTAATGGGTTTAATTTAAATTCAATTACCACGAGAGTAAGAATTAATTTAATTGGGCATGATTCTTGTCTCTTGAGAAAGAACAGTAACTAATTTTGGGGAATTCACCTTCATTTGAATTTCAATTTTAATAAAAGGGTTGTCAATTAGGATTTATCTTGTATTATTGTGGGTACTCCCAATCCTGGAAGCTTTCTTGAATTTGAAAACCTTTCTTAATAACTTGCTATTTTTGTTCTCAACTTTGCACTTTAATATTTATTTATTTAATTGCTTGGTTACTACGTTCTTATCTCTTAACAATTATATTCTATTTGTTTAATTTAATTGAATTAATTAATTAATTGGTGTTCATAGACATAGTCCATGTGGATTTGATCTTTTTATTACTTGACGATGAAACCATACACTTACGGATTTCACACATCAGCCCATCGGCAAAGTCTGACCACTCCAACTTTCTCTTTACGCTCCTCATCATCTGGAAGCACGATGTGAGTATCCACTAAAGACCCAAATGAAAAAGTTGATGACCATAAAGAAGGCACGTTCTTCCCAATTGCAAAACCACTTAAACCTTCAAGGGCGGTTATGAATCCTGAACTCTGTGAAGAGGAACCCTCGCCTACCGGTCGATATCCCCCAGTTGGAGCTCCTAATTTTGGATTGTGCTCTCGATCTTCCAATCGGTGTCTCTTTCTCACCATCGGGTCCAATTTTGTCTCAAAAGATTCAGGTTCATGAATGTCATTTGTAGGGTTCGACCAAGGAGCGACATCGTCAGCAAGAGGATTGGAAGGCCCCTCATTCTTCAATTTTTCAACCGCCTCTGCATTTCATGAATGCTTATTTTTAGAGCCATGGTTCTTGCAATAAGATAAAATAGTTAAAATTCATTTGTAAAAGAGCAAGTTCAGCAATATACCAAAATCACAAGACTTATGCATAATCTTCAAAAGGTCGGTTAAGTTATGTCTAAAATTTATTAAGGAAACTATATCCAGGACAGAAGTTTCCTCCAAGAGGTCAATTAAGGCTTGGTCCTCTGGTGATAGGCTTCTATATTCCACACCTGATATTGATATTGGATTACTATGCTAGTACAAAGGAAATTTTTCAATTCCATACTGATTAAGGAAGAATGATAGGTCGGTCGAAGGAGAACTCACCTGGACAAAACATGTTTTGAAATTTTTTATCGAAGTATCAAAAGCAGAAAATAACCTCTTTCGCAGATGATTGTTGATTGATACCCAACCCCCTTTTCTGACTCCCTTACATTGAAAAAGAGAGAAGAATACTCTAATACTCCGTTTCAGATCGAGAAAGTTCACTTATACCTCAAATACTCTAACGAACGCCCAACTATTTGGATGAAGTTGGGTCGAAGCCACGTTTAGCTTGGTTAGAATCTTGCATTGGAAATTCGAGAAGGGAAGTCAGAGACCAAGTCAAGTGAAGAATGTCTCGTATACATAAATCCATCCTAGTTCGTCATTTTCTCCTATGGGCATAAAGATCCTTTCTATAGGATGACACAGTTGGCAGATGAACTTTGTCTTATCTCCGTCGACTGCCATCACTATGCATCGCCTAAGTATAGAAATACTCTCGGTTGAATTGAAATCCGAGCAATATTTCTTAACAACGGAATGAACCCAGACATATGGGTCTCCCAAGTTTGGTAATGACGACTGACCAATAGGACTAGGCATCCCCTCAAATAAATTCTTATTGACTTTTTTATCTTTACTGGGGGATGGGTCTACATTATTTAGACAATGAGGAAATGCTCTAGAATCACCTCAAATTTTTATTGACTCACTATGACTAATCTCCCCAACAGACGTATTCCGCTCCATAATCAAAACTCTACTGGAAGTAAGTTACGAATAGTATGGAGGAAAGGGAGTAGAAGAAATACCTAGTTTAAAGTGAAAAACATGAAGAAATCCCTGAGATGAATAAAGAAACAACAGAAGTCCTTGAGATGAATGAAGAAACAAAAGCTTGACGAAGAAAGTAAGCAAGAAAGCTTCGAGAATAGAATGATGAAAAGTTGAAATGCGTGGAGTTAGGAGAAGTTCAATTGAATGAAGTATGGAGAGGAAGGTAGTTTTAAATATAGGAAAACCGCCACCATCTAATGGTGGCGGCTTTGGGAAATTGAGGGGTTTTAATCTCAGCTGTGAGATAGATCCAATGGTTAAGGATTTGGGAAATTAAGGGGTTTTACTCTCAGCCATAGAATTGATATGATGTTGGGATTATATAAGGTGATGAGTGATGGTTGTAACACGATTTCCTAATTCCCAACTAGCTTATTAATGATGAAGCGACGAAATGTGACATTTGAGCATTGAATGAATAACACGTGTTAATGCAATGTCCTTATTTGAACAAAGTATGCATAAAACGAAGCGTTTCATCTGGTACTTTCTAAGGGATACAGTCTTATTAAGCTTGGCCCATCTTTATAGATGACCAAGATGAGGGGCTGCGGGCAGTCCTGACCTATTTTTCGTTTGGTTGCCCTTAAGCTTGGCTCATCTTTACATATGACCGAGTTGAGGGGTTGTGGGTCGTGCTGGAATATCCCTCGTTATGGACTACCGATTTGGGAGTTGTGGGTCATTCTGGACTCAGTGGTCAATGAATACTGATTATCTGAGTCTATTCCTGAGTAGCAAAACGAAAATGATTAGGGTTTTTTCGAGCCTCAGGACTCGACCGTTCCCAGCCAGATGACTTAGTGACCTATTTTGTCACGTGCTGCCATTGACATTCCTTGGTCGTTTTGTGACCAACGTTTAGAAACAGTCTCGTTCCATTATATATCGATTGTAATGAGAATAACCCAAAAGGGCTCTAACGGTATGAATCTGATAAAGGCAATCCTTGAGCTTCTATATAAGTTGACCTGACAATCTAGGTCATACATGTTCCATCTTTACTTTATACTAGCCTCTACGTACTCTGTAATCATCTTATTGACCTACCTAGATGTCGTTGACCTTGTTGTTACCTTACCCATAGGTCTCTAGCAAGTTCTTTCCTAATCAATCATCTTATACTGACTTAGGTCCCGATCAATATCTAAAATATCTGGCGCCCACCGTAAGGCTCAAGTAAAACTTTCCTGCCCCACAACAACCAATCTCATTCTCACCTCAGTTCTTTCCAACTTCACTTACACTAGAGTCATCCTTCCAAATAGTCATGGCCACTGATGAAAGTAATGTCAACAACAAAATTCATCAGGAAAATTCTCAGTTCAATCCTGTTGAAATGTTGATGTAAGCCATCAGAGATATTCACAGCAGAATTGATCAAATAACTAACAAGGACCAACTGCATGCGGAGCCTGAAATGGAGACTGAAAGGAGGCCTGAAGAAAACACTCCAAGTAGAGAAACTCGCTGACAGACAAGTTATCCTCCTTCAATTGCTGATAATCATTTCTCTGATTTCATAATGTCAATTCCTTTGCCTGAAGGTTTCCGACTCCCAACCATGGAACTTTATGATGAGACGACCGACCCATAGGAGCATCTTACAATGTTTAATGCGATGATTCTCTTGAATGGGGGAACCGACCCAACTAAATGCTAAGCTTTCCCGACGACTCTGAAGAAATCAACTATACTGTGGTTCTCGAGTCTCGAAGCATGTTCTATTTATGATTTTTTAGAATTATCAATTAAATTTCTTAACCACTTTTCTACTAGCAGGACTCATTAGAAGACATCATCTAGCCTTATAAATTTGAGGCAAGGACGAGATTAATCACTAAAGAAATTCATGAGGAAGTTTGGAGAAGAGGCGGTTAAGATCAGAGACCTTAATCTTGGTGTCTTTACACGCCATTATGGCAGGATTACGGCCAAGGTCATTCGCAGATTCTTTGGCCAGAAAACCACCTCTAGATTTGGATGATTTGTGGAGCAGGTCCACCAGATATATATAAATATGGAAGAAATAGTTGTCATAAGAAGGCAGATAGAACAACCAGAACCCGTGGAAAAGAGCAATCCCCATATTACTATTCGACCTCTTGTCCAAGGTCAGCAATACGGGAAGCCAGGGTCAGATAAAAGAGGCAAACCAATAATAAGGGAAGACATAACGAACCAATCTAACCGAAACGGTCAGACGATTCTCGACAGAGTTTAGCACTAGTTTGATGAATATACTCCATTGAATACCCATCAGGATCAAATATTCCGTGAAATTTACAATACTGGTTTGATTCGACCCCAAAAAATGCTGGATATCAAAGAGTTCCACCTAATGTTGATAAAACCAAAAAATGTGAATTCCATAAAACATACGGACATACTACCGAGGAGTGTATTACCCTGAAAAACAAAATCGAGCAGCTTATTAGAGATAGGCACCTCGAGAAGTATGTTTATCGTCGGAGGAGCCGGAGTAGAGAAATGAAGGATGGAAATCAACCAGAACAGAGAAGCTCAAGTCTAGATATAAAGAAGAAGGCAGCAGTGACGACTTCAAGTTCTCGAGATCAACTTATCAGGGGAGTCATCAATTCGATAGTTGGTGGCTTCGCAGGTAGAGGATGTTCCAACTCATCTTGGAAACGCCATCTTCAAACAGTAATGTCAGTAAGTTATTCTTCTCCATTGCAAAATAAAAAGTTTGAAGATGGTTTGATTATTTCATTTTCGAACAGTGATTTTGCCAGATTAGTTGAAAATCTGGATGATCTGGTGGTAATATCCATCGTAGTGAGTAATTTCCAAATTAAGAAGGTTCTGGTGGATCAGGGGGGCTTAGATGATGTCCTTTACATGTCTACACTCTGAAGGGTACAAATACCAAAGGAGGATTTATCTCCTTTCAATGGAACTTTAGTCGGATTCTCGGGAGAACAGGTAAATGTCAATGGGTACATTGAACTTCGAACTACTTTTGGGACAAGTACTCTACTTAAAACTATTCCAGTTAAATATTTGGTAATAGATTGTTACACCCCTTTCAATGCTATCCTTAGGAGACCATCTTTAAACCTTATGTTCATTGCACTATTTAGACAGATATTTTAGGATTTGAAATTCAAAAACCAAGATTAGACAGTTTTGTTGGTAAGCATTATCATTATTCCAACTGAATCTAGTTCAAATTTAATTCCTCCCAACCAGATGTGATAAAGGCATCAAGCATGCGAACAGAATCCCAAAAAACATAGGAATTTGAAAAGCAAAGTGCATCTTTCCAATTTCTTTGCATCAGCTCATTAGTTGAAGGATGTATGGGGCAAAGTGTTAACACAAAAATTTGGCTTAGCTGAAATAGTCAATGTAGAATATTGAGTCATCAATCAAGGCAGTAAGCAAGATAGGCTAAGTTGATTTAGCAGGCTGCTAACAGAAGTAATGCAATGATGGATCAAGTTCTGGATAGGGCATAAGAATGTGAATTAAGTATAGAGTTTGCGAATCAAATCAGTTAATGATGTTTGACTCATTCAGCTGGAGTTCCACCAAAATAGAGGCGTTTGGATCAAATGCTCTTGTGAACATTGGTGGTTGCTAAGAGTTGGTTACAGTGAAGTTATGTGCAAGGGATGGCCAACATCCACTTCTCCTATTTGTAGGATGATTAGGTTAGTCCCTTGTCTAATACATTCAATGTACTTAGACTAATATGGTGTAGAAATTAGATGAGGACAAGTTAGTGTATTAGTATGTTGTTGGCTATTAAGTTTGGACATGTAACATATTTTATTTTGATATTATGGTAGATAGAGTATAGGGCTATTAACGATTCAATTTTGGTGCATAAATAGTTATTGAGAACTCAAATTGTATATACCACACAATCATCAAACCAACACATTAATATACCAATATTTATTCTAGATTTTTGCCTATTGTTACTTTTGCTTTTTGGCTTATAATTCTTTACTTTCTAGCATTTCTCGTTTTACTTTACTTGTCATTTTATTGTTTTAAAGTTCTTGCACAAATCTGTAACTGTTACTCGATCAAGAAGAAATTTTTTGGCTATTTTCTAGCTATAAACTTTCTATAGTTATCCTATGAACGCATAGTTGAGGAACCAAATCCCTTTATCGACAAAAATCGCTTGGTTTTTTTTTTTTTTACTAAAAAAGATATTCATTCATTCAAATTGGTAAAATACATCGAGAACAACACAAATTCAACATCGCTAAAAACTGAAAAGGATGAATCTGCGAACAAACTCACAGCACCCAGGTTAATAGCATAACACGGCAAAATGCCTACAAATGTGACAAAATCAAAGTGACCGGAATACCCATGCCTCCGGATCTGTAACGTTGACGTCCAAGTCTTGATTGAATCTGTAATGGATCGAAGCTGATCTACTAATCTGAAGCAAACGAACACCGCAACAAGACGGGAAACCACCGCAACAAGACGGGAAATCAAACGACGCCGCATCAAAACGACGAACCAAATACCGCCGCACGCAGACGACGAAAACACCGAAAAACACGAAAGAAAAATCAAATCTATGTAGAAAAATCACTTATTTAGATAAAAGGAGAAAAAGAACGATGTAGAGGAGTGATTCTAGGCCAAAAAATGGCCCAAATCACCCTCCGATGGATGAAAAAGAAAGAAAAGAAGAGTAACTGGCGTTAGGATTCGTATGTAAAAGTTAATTAGTCAATTGAGTTAATCGCTTGATTTGTTAAGAATCAAGGTTTGTAGGTTGAGTTATTCAACTAATCAACTAGGTAAATTATTTTGCAAAAAGAAATACATACAAACTAATGTGGAAAAATCACTACAATACTACAAAAAAATCCCAATAAAACAAAAAAGTAATGTGGAAAAATCACTAAAGTACTATTTCTTGTACCTCACCGCATATAAGTGTGATATATATATATATATATTTTTTTATAAACAACGGGGCACAAAACAGCCCAACATATAAGTGTGATATTGTGCTTCCTATTTAGCAAAAAGAACAGTTTATTTAGGATAAGGATCCAAGTGCAATTGTTGCTACAGTTACTATGAGAAAGAAACAAAAAAACTAAGTTGTATAATTTTTAAAATATAGATCACTTGCTCTTTGTATTTTTTTGTCTTCTGTATTACTTTCTTTCTGTAACTCATCAATTCATTTATGTTTCAAATTTTTGCATCTATTTATAAAATAAATAGGAAAAAAAACCATAGTATACAATTATCCTGTATATTAAATAGATGAAAAAATATAGTATTTTACATTTTTTTAATAAACATATGTTACTTGCTTTTTGGGGTGCCACTCTGATGTCATTCTTTATTTCTAGTCCTGTCCCAGTGTCTTAATAGCTTTCCAGGATTCCAAGTGGTACACATAATTGCTATGCTTCTTGTGTATCAGTATCTGTATCTTATTCCAGCAATCCTGACTAGCATTGTCAATTTAATTTCTCCCTACGCAACCTTTCTTTCTTCTGCCATCTTATCCTAAAGTCACTTTGGTGTAGCTTAAAAATGAGGATAACAAATTTAGGGATGAGATATATGTGAAATTTTTTATTAAAAACTTATCTTTTAATTATTTTTTTAACACCAATTTTAAAGTATATCAAATTGAAACTTGTGAAATATAAGCGAAAAAATCTATGCAAATCGAAAGTTTTTATACCAAAAACATACTTGATCAAAACAAAGTATATGGGCTGAAGTATTTAGAGTACGTTTAGATTAGATTTAGCAAACTTTTTTTTTTGGGTACATGCAAAATTGATTTTGACAGAATTGAGTTTGCAGAGTGATTTATGTTTAAAAAAACACATCATGTTTAATGCAATAGCAAGAAATATTCACTTCAGTCCAAATGATCTTTGGAAGTCAAAAACAAGTTTGAGAAATGGTGCTAACATTAAACCAAACAACACATAACAATGATGATTGATTCAACTAGTAGGATCGAACATCATCGATTCAAAGGTCTTAAGTTGTTCATGTTGTTGATTTTTCATTAATAAATCATCAAAGAAGTACCGTTGGTAATATTCTCTTTTGCTAATTGTTTTGACAGAAAAAAAAAAAAAAAGAACATTTGGGCAACCAAAAGCCCGTTTGGTTTAGTAATATTATGATAATGAAGTGTTGAATTAATAATAAATAAAAGGTAGGTAAAAAAATAAAAGGAAACTAAAGAATTAGTAAAAAAAAAATATAATATTATCAATTAATTAAATTATCATATTAAGTATACATATTAAGTTTTAATTTATATATATTTAAATGCACTTTACATTATATAAATATAAAGTTTATTTTCTATTATATATTCAAATTATAAAGTAATATAAATATTAATCTACAGATAAAATCAAAGGAACTCAAGTGGCCAAGGGATGAAATTAGGCATGGTAAAATTAAAATGCCGTGGGATCAGTAGGGATTACTAGCTTGACGGAGGACGGAGATAGTCACCGTTTAATAAATGGGGCGGAGCGGGGATTATAATACGCTTCGCCATGAAATCTTCAAACCCGTTTAGTATATATATTTTATTTAATATATATCATATATTATAATTTTTTTTCTTTTAACTTTGAGATGAGATGAAAATACGTATATTTTATTATTTTAAAATAATATTTTTATTAAATGAATCCATAATGATAAAACTTGTTGAAAAAAATATATACTTATTTATGTAATAGTTATTTATGTAAACTAATTATTATAAAATATAATTAGATTTAATTTGTTATTTATAATAATCTTTTAATTTTGTAAGAATCTTATATTGTTAAACAAAATTGTAGTATGTGATATTAAAATTTATTTTATTTATATTTGTTTTATAATTTTTAAAATTTTATTTTAAAATATCAAATCCAGATATACCGCGAATCGCGAATATTCTATCTACCCTCGAAGATTATAAATGGGTACCCATGCAAAGTAAACGGGACGGGAGCGGTGGAAACACTATCCGCCCGCCCCCGCCCCCCGCCCGCCCGCCCCGCCCGCCCGCCCCATTGCCATCCCTAGATGAAATGCACTCTCGTTACTAATGAGACCCAAGTTCAAGACCGTCAGAATGTGGGGTTGTGATTTTTGGTGACAACTAACACTTTTATTTTCGCCCTTAAAAAATAAAGGAAAAATATTTAGATACTCAAAAAATAATATTTCCAACAATTTTTTAACTATTTACGTTTAATTAAATAATATATTTTTTAACTTAATTTTTTGTATGATTATTAGGAATAGAAATAAGTCAGATTAAGTCAAATCTTGTCTTAAACACACTTGACTTATTTTTTAAATATAAGACTTAAACATGTCTTATTTATTTGACATAAGTTATTTTTTAATATATGACTTGACTTAAATATTTATTTAAAAATTTATTTTATAATAAAATTTTTAAATAAATTAATATATCTATTTTTAAATAGGTCAATAAAATAAGTTAACAAGACTTAAACTTTTATATAAGTAAATAGATCTAGGCTTAAAAAATATTATATTATTTATAAAATTAATAATTATATTATATAAATATTAAAATATATCATAATAATTTAAAATAATAATATATATAATAAAATAAATCAATTTACTAAGCTTAAATTTTCTTTAAAAAAATTAAAAACTTAACTTATTTAATTAAATAAATTTTTAAAAATAAATTTATTTAATTTTTTATTAAATAAATTAAATCAAATCAAACTTTACATAAAGCATGGCATAAACTCCCAGCGAGACGCATAACCTATTTTTACCCCTTACGATTAGTGAGTGTCATGTATAATGTTATTAGTAGAGCAGTATAATGCTGGTAGATTTTGAAAGAATTTCTCAAACAAAGGCACAGGAATAAAAAAAAAGGACAAAAGTAACAACAGGCAAGCCTGCAACCGTAATTAGATTTTGGCATGCTAAAGCCAACTGCAGTTGACACTCTGTACATCCCACGTGTCATTTCAGAAACCATCAGCTTCAGACTTGTTCTGGACCGAGATCTGGGATCCCGACCTATGAGATCAACCCGGCGTGCGCACTACCGGACTCCTCCTAGCTGTCGTGGAGGAAGACTCACGACATGCTTCGAACCACGGATCAAGACACCTGAGCGGTGTTACTATATGACATCGTGGCTGATTGATCCACGCAAAGGATAAAACCCTAAATATGCGTCAGCTTACGATATTATAGGATTTATAGATATCTTTGATGGCTAGATACTTTCCTTATATTAATCCCGGATTTATAGGGATATATCTTACAATACTGGAAAGGTGATTATCATCAAGATATCAATCTGATTTACTGCGCATCTAAGAGGAATCCCCTTAGGATTCTGCGTACGCTCCTATAAATACCATGCCAAGCGTCAAAGGTAGGCATCTCCTCGATATCTGTTGTTCCTATTGTGCATGGTCTAACTTGAGCGTCGGAGTGCCTTTTGCAGGTACCCACCCCCTCGCACCACCATTGTCGCTGCTGTGCTACGGAGGAATCCACCATAACGTGCCTATCTCAGGTACTCCTCTGAATTTACTTCAGAACATTGGCACCGACTGTGGGAAAACCGTAAAATTCTAATCCCACCCAATCATGGCGAATACGAGGCAAAACTCCAGAAGAGACGCTTAAGCCTCTGTCAACCAGAGACAAGATCTTGACATGCAACGTCCACCACCACCATTGCCTCCACTTGTGGCTCAAACCTCTGCTGTGAGAAATCAGGCGTCCCGACTAGGAAGCCGACGTGATGGGCACTCCACCTCCTTTTCTGAGGAGTCTCCTAACCCATCACGCAGGATTTCTGTCAGGGACAAACTTGAATTCCCAGCCCAGAAGGGCGGCCAGAACCTTCAAGAACGCAGAATTCCTGTACATCAACGCTTGGGATACCCGAGCAACGAGTTCGACGATCGTGCATCACGTTCTGAACACACACATCAATCTCGGGCTTCTCAACGCCAATTCCAGGATATGTTGCAACAACATATAGATCTGCTCAATGACCAGTTTAGAAGACTGGAAGACATGCAGCGCGCCATGCATGAAGGTCAACTAGAGCCACGCCGACCTGACAAACGGACCGACATGGAAAATAATAGGACAAGGGCCCATGATGATGAGGGAATTCCTCATCGGGGACAACAATCGGAACCAAGGAACCGTGGAACAACCTTTCTCCGACCAGCTCATAGAATTCGGGTTCGAGAAATTTCAAGTTTCCTCCAAACCTTGAAATTTACGACGGGACCACGGACCCCCAAGAACACATCAATGCCTACGAGCAGTCCCTATGCTTCTATGGCGGATCCATGGAACTGTTGTGCCGAGCCTTCCCTCTCTCCCTAAAAAATGGGGCCTTCAAATGGCTCACCAGCCAACCACGGGGAACCATCGTGGATTGGTCCGACCTCAAGCAGCGTTTCCTGCTGCAGTTCACCACGAGCAAGGAACAGCCTAAATCCATCGAATCATTGGCCAAGATCCGCCAGGGAAAGGATGAAAGCCTCTGGGACTATGTCAGACGTTTTATGGCTGCCTACACCAATGTAGAAAACTTTGAAGACAGAATAGTCTTGCATTACGCCAGAAGCGGTCTCCGGATAGGCTCCGACTTCTTCAAGTCCCTGGCAAAAAAAAAGTCAGACAATCTGACTGACTTCCAAAAACGTTCCGAGAAGTACGTCTACCTGGAAGAGGCAACAGAAGACCACATGAGGTGAGACAAAAGTGAACCTTCTCACCAAAAGCTTAACCAAAATTCCTCAAGGTCACGACCCCCAAAGGGTAGCCCACCCCAGAGAAACTATGCAGACTATACTCCTTTGAACACACCCCGAGAAATGATCTTGAGGGAAGTGATGAACACGGAGTTTCAGAACATCCCGAGACCGCCTCCTATCAAGAGGCAGAGGCAGAAGGATCACTCCAAACATTATACATGGCACAAAGCCTATAGCCACGATACAGAGGATTGCTATCAGCTGCGTGATGCCATTGAATTCCTAATCAAGGTCGGGCGCCTGTAGCAGTATATCCTCCACGCGCAAAACAACGAAGGGGATAACAGATGCACAGACAGCAAACATCAGAGTCCATTCCCTCAGCGCAGAAGAAGGACAAGAAGCCCGAGGAGAAGATCCCGGACTCCGCCTTAACGTAATAACAGCGACCGACAGGGCCGGAATAGAAACACTCCCCCCGCCGGTAACGATGATCACCGCGCCGAACCCAACAGGACGATCCATATCATTGCCGGTGGTTTTGCCGGAGGAGGATCCTCCAATGGAGCTCGAAAGAAAGCCCTCAGAATGGCTGTTTTTAGCGTGGCCCACTCAGGATCAAGAACACAAGCGGAAAAGAGGAAAACGTCTCTCATCACCTTCTCAGACGAAGACTACGGCGGAATAATCCCGGATCACGACGACCCACTCGTCATCTCGGAGTAATTTCAATGCTGAAGTCCGCCGAATTTTCGTCGATCAAGGGAGTTCAGCCGACATTATGTTCCTAGACCTTTACCAAAAATTAGAACTTCTGCAATCCGACTTGACTCCCCATGTTGGAGAATTAACGGGTTTCACCGGTGAGAAGATCACTCCGGTAGGATATTACGAAACCCACTTAACTCTTGGATCATCTACACTCTTCAGGACCGTGAAGGTAAAATTCCTGGTCGTGGACTGCCCCTCGGCCTATAACATTATCCTGGGCCGTCCGTCTCTGAACGCTCTCGGGGCAGTAATATCCACCACTCACCTCGTGATGAAGTTCCTCAATAAGAACAATGACGTCGTCACTATTAAAGGCGACCAGGTTGCAGCCAGAAAATGCTATAACGAGAGCTTGAAGATTTGTAAAGTACCCGGACGTCAAGCCGCTCTGTCTCTACCCCGGCTATCGACCAGGTTAACATTCGATGACCGAGCTGGACGTCGAGAGAAGAAATCCGGGATACCCGAGCCACAACCCGAAGGCGAACTGGAATCCCTTCAACTCGGGAACAATCTGGACGGGTAACTAAAATCGGAGCCGTACGGGTGAAGGAGAAAAATAACGACTCTCGAGAACTCTTGTTGAAAAACAAAGACCTTTTCGCTTGGACTTCCTCGACATGCCGGACTCGATCCCAGCTTTATTTGCCACCTTTTGTCGATTAAAGAAGGCGCCAAACCGGTTGCGCAAAAAAAGAGGAAGGTCAGACCCGAGAGGAAGCAAGTCGTCGAAGACCAAGTTAAAGAAGTGCTAAATGGCAACTTCATCAGAGAAATTTCCTATACCACATGGCTTTCCAACGTGGTCTGGTAAAAAGTCTAACGAAAAATGGAGGATGTGCGTAGACTATACCAACTGAATAAAGCTTGTCCCGAGGACCCATATCCACTCCCCAATGTGGATAAATTAGTGGACGGATCCTCAGGGTTCGGTGGCTCTCATTCATGGATGCGTATTCGAATACAACCAGATTCCCATGTACGCTGGGGATGAAGATAAAACCGCCTTCATTACCGATAGGGCGAGCTACTGCTACAAGGTCATGCCTTTTGGCCTGAAGAATGCAGGAGCCACCTACCAGAGGATGATGAACAAGGTTTTTAAAAAGCAAGTGGGAAAGATGCTAGAAGTCTATATAGACGACATGATAGTCAAGACCCCACACGCCGGATCTCACACGACGGATCTTAAAGAAGTATTTGCACAAATCCAGAAATACAATATGAGGCTAAACCCGGAGAAACCCGGAGAAATGCGCTTTCGGGGTCCAGGCCGGTAAATTTTTGGGGTTCATGCTCACGCATAGAGGAATTGAAGCCAATCCGGATAAATGTCAGGCCGTCCTCAACATGAGGAGCCCCCGGAATGTCAAAGAAGTACAACAGCTCACGGGGCGCATAGCGGCTCTCACAAGGTTCTTAGCCAAAGCCGCTCACAAGTCAATCCCCCTCTTCAAATTGCTCAAGAAGGGAAGAAGTTTTGAACGGACTCAAGAGTGTGACGACGCCTTCACATCGTTGAAAAACCTTTTGTCCTCCCCCCTATCTTGACAAGGCCGGACATCGGGGAAACATTTTACTTGTACCTATCCATCCACGACGAAGCCATAAGCTCAGTTTTGATCAGAGAAACCGACGAGGGACAGAAGCCTGTCTACTTCGTGAGTAAGGTCCTCCAGGGACCTGAGCTCCAATACCAAAAGATTGAGAAAGTCGTCTTTGCGCTCATCATCACCACAAGAAGACTTCGGCAATACTTTCAATGCCACCCTGTGGTGGTAAGAACCGACCAACCTATCCGATAGGTACTACACAAACCAGATCTGGCTGGGTGAATGATTGCGTGGTCGATCGAACTCTCAGAATTTGGGATTACATACGAACCACGACTTGCAATAAAAGCCCAGGTGTTGTCCGACTTCAGCGAGAACTCACTGACGGACAACGGCGACCCAAAGAAAGCTTTACGGACCATTTTTGTCGATGGATCGTCGAACCCCAAAGGAAGTGGGGCCGGGGTGATAGTCGAAAATTCAGAGGGTTTGACTTGAGCACTCCCTGAAGTTTGAATTCCCAACTTCAAACAATCAGGCCGAGTACGAGGCCTGTATTGTCGGGTTGCTAATGGCAAAGGATTTGGAGGCAACGCGGATCACACTCTGCAGTGACTCCCAGCTAGTAACCTCTCAAATCCGAGGTGACTATCAAGCTAAAGAGCCCTCCTACAGAAATACTTGAACAAGGTCCAAGAACTTTTAAAAGATTTTGAAGAAGTCGGGATAGAGCACATCCCGAGGAACAGAACTCCAGGTGACCTCTTATCTAAAGCGGCCAGCACAAAAGCCTTGGCTTGGCAACAACCGGTCTGTAATCCAAAAACTCTTTCCCAACCCTCCATCACGGATCATAGCATATCCCAGTGGAGGATCATCACCATCTTGGATCACTCCTATCTTGGGCTATCTATGCGGCATGGAAAGGCGCCAATGGACCCGAAGGAGGCTTCAGATTAGTAAAGACGTCGGTCGGATACACCATTTACAACGGTCGACTATCTGGGCGTGGTTTCTCTTCCCTCTTCTAAAGTGCTTAACCCCCAAAGAAGCGAGAATACACCCTAGGTGAAGTTCATGAAGGGAGCTGCGGTCACCACTTAGGAGCCAAAGCCCTAGCCCAAAAGTATTAAGGGGCGGATTCTATTGGCCGACAATGGAAAGCGACTCTCGTGCACATGTTCAAACTTGCGACAAGTGTCGGCGTCATGCGAGATCATTTTCAAGCCCCTTCTGAAGAGCTTTCCACGATGTCGGTTCCTTGGCCCTTTGACCGGTAGGGTATGGACATCTTAGGTCCGTTCCCCCAGGCCCCAGGGCAGTTTAAATACTTGGTGGTAGCAGTAGACTATTTTACTAAATGGATCGAAGTCGAACCCCTGATCACCATTACCTCGGCTCGAATTCAGAAGTTTACTTGGCACCATATCATCACCGGGTTCGGCATACAGGAATGCGTAGTCACGGACAACGGAACCCGGTTCAAAGACAAAGCTTTGAGGAGCTACTAGCCGGTTTGAAAATAAAGCACCCGCTGCAGCTCGTCGAGAACCCAGGACGAACGGACAAGCCGAGGCCGCCAATAGAATCATCATGCGAGGTTTGAAAAAGAGCTTAGACGAAGCCAAAGGGAACTGGGTCGAGCAACTTGACCATGTTCTCTGGGCATACCGGACCACCCCCCATTCCACGACGGGAGAAACTCCTTTCAAGCTGACTTATGGCTGCGAAGCCATGATCCCGGTGGAGATAGGGGAGCCTAGCTGGCGCTACCAACAGTTCTCATCCGACAGCAACCCCGGCCTAATCAGAGAGGACCTGGACTTGCTCGAAGAAAGAAGAAACGTAGCCCACATACGGGATGCCGCCCTCAAGCAGAAGACAGCGGCCAGGTACAACAAGAAAGTAGTCCCGAGAAAATTCCAGCCCAACGATCTAGTCCTCAGAAGAGCCGACATAGGAGGGAAAAATGCCTCCCAAGGAAAACTGGCCCCTAGCTGGGAAGGCCCCTATCATGTCGTCACCAGTACGAGTAAGGGAGCCCACATATTGGAAACGTTATCTGGGACCCCGGTCAAGAATTACTGGAATACGGACAAACTAAGGAAATACTATAGCTAAATGCCCATAGCGGCTTAGCCCTTCAGTAGAATTATCTTAGATCCGTTCTTGTTTTAAATAAGTACGCTATGTATGGACTTTTGTTCTCCCAGGATCAGCAATAAAGTTATTATTCAGGAAACCAGGTTTTGATCCAACGCGTTGCTCTAAAAAGTCGATAGAAGACAGTACAGATCATATGTACACACTCCTTCCTTATACCTAAGCCAAGAAGGGATCCTAAAATCTATACGATTATTAGGATACTTACCCCGGGCAAGGTTGAAAGCAATGCTGGCGCCTTGGGCAAAAGGGTCTTCGCGTAAAACGCCCTAACCAGGCGCTACTCTTACCTATGTCTGCAATTCCAAACGCTTCCCGTAGCAAGCACTGGAATACGGATTAAGGTTTTACTCTAAAATTTCTTGACGTTTCATTATTATAAGCATTAGATTAAAGACCAAGGCCTTTTCTTACCTAAGTCCAAGGGAATGCCACTCAATAAATGACATGAAGGATCCCGGACCATGGTTTTCACAGCACAATTTTCTAAGTCCGGCATAACGACTACGAAAAAGGGCGTTGGACCCAGGTCGGACCATGAAAAACGAAAACGAATGACTAAACAAAGTAATTAGTTATAAAACCCCAAACACGGGGCAATTGTCCATACAAACAGTAAAACCCCACGCAGGGGCTAAAAAAAAAAAGCTCAAACGCCGGCCTCTCCCTCTTCCGGGATCTGAATAACCTCCGGGTTGCCACCAGGAGCTTTCGCGGCTAATTCCTCGACAGCTACAAGCTGGCCGTTATGAAACATTTTCTCTGAGGTCACACCTTCCAAGATAAGGTCGACTCAGGGATTGAAGTGTTGGATTTGCTTCACAGCATTTTGGAACTGCTCCTCCTCAACGTTTCCAGCCACTCCGTCCAGCTCTTCCACCTCCTTCTCAAGCTCCGCCACCTCGGCCCTCAAAGCGCCAATATTTCTGTCGGCTTCAAGCTTCTCGACCTTCCTGGCAGCCTCAGAGTCTGCCCACGCCTTTTCCAGCTCAGTGACTTTCTTTTCCAGTTCCAGGGCTCTCATCCTATTATCCTCACTGGCTTTCAGGGACGCGGCCAACTTCTGGTCGATCTCTTCCTTTTCTTTCTTCAAGGCCCTCAGCTCTGCCGACGCCCGGCGATCAGCATTCTCGATAGTGACCTCGATGACACGGATCTCGGCTGTCGCTCGGAGAGCTTGCCTCTGGAGCGCGGCTAAGGTTTGGCCCAAACCCT
The DNA here is from genome assembly GCA_029884605.1 of Ormosia emarginata. NCBI lineage: Eukaryota > Viridiplantae > Streptophyta > Magnoliopsida > Fabales > Fabaceae > Ormosia > Ormosia emarginata. Next base: position 11,705,876 of record JAQQTP010000057.1, read on the forward strand.
ATTCGGCAATATGTTGCCTCACCTCGCCACTCAAAAGTCGCCCATCTATGAAGGGCCCGGGCTCAGAGTTCCCCGTGATGATGGGCAAGAAGTCTGCCATTTCCTTCTCGCCGCCCTCTGACGATCGTCCATCACGCTCAGAAGGCTCTTCGACAGCTTGCCTTTTTCTCCCTCTGAGAAGGGGGGTAGGGGATGCCGGCTCATCTTGCTCTCCAATGGCAACGCCCCGGTCGGATGAGTCCGGAATGGCTGTGGAGGAAGAAGCCGCGGTTTTCTTCCCTTTCCTCCGGTTTCTTGAAGACCGCAGTGTAACCATGGAAGATCCGGATGTCATGTTGCTAACGAAAAGAAGCGAGAAACAAATACAGTCAGTGCATCTCGAAACATTGATATATGAAGACAAAGCAAACTCCTAGGGACACACTAGAGGTATAAACGCCCTAATTCCTACCTAACAAAGAGTAAAGAAGATCATCACCAGGGACACAAAGGACATCTCTAATGTTGATGTTCCCATGCTTCTCAGCATATCGGGTTATGAATTTCGCAGTCCTAATTTCTTCGGGGTCGAGATCTCCCTCTTCTTTTTCAATCATGTCGAGAGGCACATCCCAGCACCTCCGCGTCCAATAAAGAGGAAATTCTGGCTCCCCGTCCGGCTTGAGGAAAAAGGGATGACATCCCTCCTTGGCTTTTATCTTGAAAAACGTAGTCTTAAACCCTTTGAAGCTTTCTTCGAAAACATCAAAGGACTTACGACCGAGCCGGGATCGGATGACAAGCCAGCTCGTTTGCCTTACCGTCCCCTAGGTGTTTATTCTTGTATAAAAATAAAAAAGGTATTCGCCGAGCACTTGAGGCCCATCAACCGACAAAACCTCTCGAATGATATGATGTAGCCCCAACCGTTAGGATAGATCTGTGAAGGGGCCACTTGGAGAGTGCGGAGTATGTCCATTTGAAAGTCAGAGAACGGCATCCTCAGCCCTAGCTTAAGTAAAAGCGGCTCGTACAGGAACATGAAATGTGAACCCTCTTCTCGGCAGGAACATACCCTCTCGTTCCAGTTCGGACAGACAACTTCAAACTCGTCATCTCGAGCCTTGTTCACGGTTAACTCCAAGGCGAAGAGGGACTCTCGGAGTACGGCTTCCCTTGAAAACCTGGATTGACGATCCCACACATCGTCCACTACCCACGTACATACCAATCCGGGGCCCCGCCGCACTCGAACCAGCTCGTCTTCTGCCAGATCACGGACGTCGTGAGATTGGGGCTGAACCTTAGTTTTTCCTTTAGCCATGGAAACCCTGAGAACATCCAAAGAAGTCGGTAAGAAACTGTCAGAATCAATAGTTTCTTAGATTCAGACACAGGGAGAGCGAGGTAACCCTAACCTCCCCTACCGACCTCCTGTCCCACCAGAAATAAAGCATTCAGGGGAACTCCTCCACCGCGCATGGCGCGGCGAAGTTGGTATTTCAGGGAGGCGACTGTATCTACCTAAATTACTATGCCCTATTTGAAGACAAGCAAAACCAGAAACGCGTAGCTACTTTTTGAAAAGCGCAAATGACAAAAAGACTTAAAGAAAGCAACTTACTGTGTAAAAGCAGAGAGTGGCAAAGCTGCGCTAGAACAATGGAGAAGCTGCGAGTGGAAAGCACCCAAAAAGAAGCCAAAGCTTTCAACGCACGGTGAAGGAAACTAAAAATGATAGAGTAAGGAAGACAAACCTTTGACTCTTGTTTATAAAGGGCTATTAAGGGTTGAACGGTTAGGGGGCATTCCTGTCCCCTCCAATGCAAATTCAAAAGGTGCTCATCATGGCTCGCGGAGCTCTAGGCACGTCCCTCCAATGAAATTGCAACACGTGGCCCACACAGCTGTAATAGCAGTTGAAAGGACGGCTACGCAGTAATCTAAAACGTCGTACGAATGTTAGATGAGAACCCAGGTTGGTACCACAGATTCCAGGCCCAATTTGCTATTGACATTGCACACGACGTGCTAATTCTGAGGTGTGTTTATGGCCATTACTCTGAGTTGGCATTGGACTAACTCCGTCAATGTCTTTACTTGGTTTTTACCGAGATAAGCGTTGGACTCATCCCGGCAGAGTTACTTCGGTGGAAAAATGAGATGAAAATACAGAACAAATTCAGAAAAGGAAAAGGTCTATTGAATTATTCTTATTCCATACATCGTCATACAACTGAATAAGAGGAAAAGAAAAATATTGAGACATGGAATGTATAAGGAAATCTCGGGAAATGGGGCAAATATCTCCTGTCACCTGGCTCGTACCCGTCCACATCTCCAAACCTCGGTCTCCTAAAAAAGTGGATTGGCTTTGCAGAACATTGGCAAACCGGGATCATGACCCAGGAGAGAACGTCAATGTTCTTTGCACGACCTCTCCGCGATGCAATTAAAGGCCGAGATCTTCTTTCCCTCGATGGAAGGGGTACGACCTCTCTAATTGAAGAATCCTCTGTCGGTGTCAGCCATTCCAAGTTGCCTCAAGTCATGGAGCAGCTACAGCGGGTTTTCCACCCCGGAACGGACTGAAGCCACTCCGGAGTAGAAATCCTCCGCTCACTCGTCCTTCTCCCACCTTCTCAACGGATAGCGGCGAGGATTCCCGTTACTTCCTTGAAAGCAAGTCAAAGAAAGCGAGACTACCCCAAGTTGCTCCAAGGGGTTCTCACTTCTTTGATTAGGCATCCTTGCATTTCCAGCCGTCACTACGAGAAAAGACCGGCCGGATGCTTTCAAGTAACCGCCGAGAAGATGGAGAGAAGAACAGTGTGCTCCATCGGGTCCCCATGCAACGGAGGACGGAAGCATGATTCCATCCTAACAACACGTAGGATCAGACACCCCCGTGTACGCCGGGATAGAAAGGCTTCTGCCTCCCTAAATGCATAGCAACCCAGTTTTACGCCAAGATAGAAAGGCCTCTGTCGGAAAGAAAAAACGCTCGGAGAAGATCAAATCTCTTCAAGGACTTTGGGAAAAATAAAAATATGATTTTTGCAGATGATGAAGCTCTCTTCACATAAAAGGAGAAAGAAAAAAGAACTACACTTATCCCCTTGGGAAAAATCATCTCTACGCGATAGTGAAGAAGAAGAGAATGCAAGCTCATGAAGAAGTGTTATGTACTTATAGCGTGCATAAAGGATTCGATTGGTCGCGTAAAAGGTGACCTGATCCCATGAAGTCAGCCAAAATAAATGCTTAGATCTCTGATTGGTCACAAAGACAGGGAGCAGTTGAGAAAATCCTTATGAAACTGACGTTTTCTTTAAAAGAATCGTTATTTCCCAATGAAGTCCAAGTATCAATTTCCCAGAGAATCGCAAGCTGAAGTCACCAGAGATCACATTCGGGATTCACGATGAATATGTCTCCAGCACTCGTACTGGAGAGTAGTAATTTTTGCTCATAATTAAGTAAAACAAGGACGTCGATAATAACTTGGGGTCTAACACCTATCTGTTAAATTGCTACGTCAGCCATGTGATGGTTGATCCATTCTAAACTTGGCTCTGGTCTGTCTCATCCAAGAGCCAAGTTGGGGGCAACTGTTCTGGACCGAGATCCGGGATCCTGACCCATGGGATCAACCCGGCGTGCGCACTACCGGACTCCTCCTAGCTGTCGTGGAGGAAGACTCACGACATGCTTCGGACCACGGATCAAGACACCTGAGCGGTGTTACTATACGACATCGTGGCTGATTGATCTACGCAAAGGATAAAACCCTAAATATGCGTCAGCTTACGATATTATAGGATTTATAGATATCTTTGATGGCTAGATACTTTTCTTATATTAACCCCGGATTTATAGGGATATATCTTACAATACTAGAAAGGTGATTATCATCAAAATATCAATCTTGATTTACCTGCATCTAAGAGAAATCCCCTTAGGATTCTGCGTACGCTCCTATAAATACTATGTCAAGCGTCAAAGGTAGGCATCTCCTCTAATATACAGAATGTTCCTATTCTACACGGTCTAACTTGAGCGTCGGAGTGCCTTTTGTAGGTACCCACCCCCTCGCACCACCGTTGTCGCTGCTGTGCTACGGAGGAATCCACCGTAACGTGCCTATCTCAGGTACTCCTCTGAATTTACTTCAGAACAAGACTCTCTGTCTTATCGACGTTTTAGTCGCGAAATATTTTTAGATAAACATAAATTTAATATTTAATATTTAATTATATTTATAAAAAATTAAAAATAAATAAATAAATTCTATTAAATTAAATTTACATATTACAAAAAGTTATTCTATTTCTTAATTTTTTATAAATATATTTAAATATAAAAAATTAAATTTATATCTACTCAAATATATCTCTTCAAAGACACAAACCATCATCTTCTTAAACTTGTAAAGTAGGGTTGCACACGGGTCGGGTTAATTTGGATTTAAGAAAAAAAAGGTCCAAACCAATTAGTTGAGGTCGAGTTTGGTTGGGTCAGTTTTGAGAAAATTTTTCAGGTAACCCGAACCAAATCTCTTTCAGAAGCCATGGTAGCGTCCCACGGTAGTAAAAAGCCAAACTCAGATCAGAAAAATACAGAACAAATCATCAAATACATGGAACAAAAAATAGATCTTGCCAAGTACAATCCACAAAGGAAAGAAATCGAAGAAAGTATGCACTGAACTAACAAGGACTCAATGTAAATGACCAAATCATTCAAAATGCTCAGGCCCACAACAAACATTGCTACATAAGGAGCTAACAAACAGCCCCAACAAACCCAGAAACAAAATCAAATTTTGAAATTAACCCACAAAGGAAAATCAAGCACATCGTGTCTACAACACAGAACATTGGCAATTACCTCCAACACTATTGTGATTAGAGCAACCAACAACAACCCTTGCAAGGATAGGAAGAGATTGGAGCTGAGAATGAGAAAAAGGAATCATGGGCATGCAAATGCAGACAGTGGAGGTTGTCCCACCATCCAAACCCAACAAGACAGTCCCAGATCTCTGTTAGTGTCAACTTTGAGTTCGTGGTCTTCTCCTTCACCACTTCATCAATGCAGAAACCTACCTCTGTTCCTTCACCGTCTTCAATCTTCGACCTCAAGGGATAACGACGCAGATCTGCGCACCTTGCCCAACGACGCACCTCGCAGAAGCACCCATCAACCAGATCCGTGCCTCCCCTCACTATCAGTGGCTGTGTGAGCACAAAATAAGAGCAGCAAGCTTAGCCAACAATGGTGGTGGCTGGGCCTGGGAGGAAACGGTGGTGGCTGTCGCTATGTGAGACTGAGCACAACAAGATACCGAGCATAAGACGTTGGTGGTGGCACAGAGGAGGAGCAAACGACGAGTGAGAGAGAGCTGAGATCTTGTGAAAGCTTGAGATTGAGCGCCGCTTAGGGTTAGGGTAGGAGATTTGGGAATTTTGCAGAGAGAATCAGAGAACAGAAGGGATTAGGGAGAGTGAAATTGAGAAATGAGTGAGCTCGGGTCAGGTGAGGGGAAAAAAAAGTAAAAACGAACGTGAGTAAAAACCTAAAAACGACGTCGTTTGCTCGGGTGGTCGGGTCATCGGGTTGGGTGAAAGGGTTGGTTTATTGAACCCGTCACCCAAACCGATAATTGGATGGGTTATTCGGGTTTTACCCGAACTGATCCGATGACCCGAACCAACCCGAATATTTTATAATAGATTTGGTCGGATTTGTCGAGTTGATCGGGTTGGGTTGTGTCTTGTGCAATCCTATTGTAGAGTCCACAAACTAAACAGTAATCATTTTTTCAAATAATTTTCTTATACTATGTTACAAGTTTTTTTTTTGTAATTTTTTTAATATTAAATAAAAAATATATATATATAATATTTAAAAAATTTAAAAAATATTTAATATATTTTTATTTTAATAATTAAAAAATTAATAATAACATTGAATAAAAAAATTTAAAATTATTATTTTTCAAATAACTCCTTTTTGATATGCGACTACGTCAAGATCCATCGTTAACCAATATAATCACACTTCTCATAAAAGAAACCACCACACAAGTATCAAACGAACACCGTGCCGTGTTCCTGCACGCACTCGATTGCAACACCCAACACCACCAACAGCCGGTGGCATCTTCGCAATTATCACAAACAACAATGGCATTTCTTGAATCCTAACAGCCCCCTCTTTCAAATTAAAACCTTAACACTGCCATTAAATACACACATAGTTAACTCTCCTTTCGTTCTTGCGCCGCCGCTGCCATGGCCGCGATCCGCCACCTGAGAGTCTCTAAGCCGCCGCTGAAATCCCTCGCGTTTCTCTCGAAGCGGGCTTTCGGGTCTGCGGCAGCGGTTCAATACGACTACTACGATGACGGAGAAGAAGAACAAGCGTTCGACGCGTGCATGCCACGTGACATGTCGGAGGGTTCGAAGCCGGGACGTGGGGTTCAGTGGGTGATGATAGGAGAGCCCGGTGCCAAGAGGCACGTGTTCGCCGAGAGGCTCTCGAAGATTCTCGAAGTTCCACACATCTCTGTGGGAAGCCTCGTTCGCCAAGACCTCTGCCCGCGGTCTTCTCTTTACCAGCAGGTTTTTCATTTTTTTCCTTCCCTTCTCCTTCGAATTCATCAGATTTTGATTTTTGGGTTTTCTTCATGGTATTTTCTTTATGCCTTGTTTGGTTAGCTAGAAAATTGCACAAAGAAAATGTTGAGCTTTTGAATAGGATAACTAGCTATGGGAGTCTTTGAGAAAATCTCAAGTGATCCTGGAGATGTGTGCCACTCTGTGGCGGAAGACAAACCTTTGACTCTTGTTTATAAAGGGCTATTAAGGGTTGAACGGTTAGGGGGCATTCCTGTCCCCTCCAATGCAAATTCAAAAGGTGCTCATCATGGCTCGCGGAGCTCTAGGCACGTCCCTCCAATGAAATTGCAACACGTGGCCCACACAGCTGTAATAGCAGTTGAAAGGACGGCTACGCAGTAATCTAAAACGTCGTACGAATGTTAGATGAGAACCCAGGTTGGTACCACGGATTCCAGGCCCAATTTGCTATTGACATTGCACACGACGTGCTAATTCTGAGGTGTGTTTATGGCCATTACTCCGAGTTGGCATTGGACTAACTCCGGCAATGTCTTTACTTGGTTTTTACCGAGATAAGCGTTGGACTCATCCCGGCAAAGTTACTTCGGTGGAAAAATGAGATGAAAATACAGAACAAATTCAGAAAAGGAAAAGGTCTATTGAATTATTCTTATTCCATACATCGTCATACAACTGAATAAGAGGAAAAGAAAAATATTGAGACATGGAATGTATAAGGAAATCTCGGGAAATGGGGCAAATATCTCCTGTCACCTGGCTCGTACCCGTCCACATCTCCAAACCTCGGTCTCCTAAAAAAGTGGATTGGCTTTGCAGAACATTGGCAAACCGGGATCATGACCCAGGAGAGAACGTCAATGTTCTTTGCACAACCTCTCCGCGATGCAATTAAAGGCCGAGATCTTCTTTCCCTCGATGGAAGGGGTACGACCTCTCTAATTGAAGAATCCTCTGTCGGTGTCAGCCATTCCAAGTTGCCTCAAGTCATGGAGCAGCTACAGCGGGTTTTCCACCCCGGAACGGACTGAAGCCACTCTGGAGTAGAAATCCTCCGCTCACTCGTCCTTCTCCCACCTTCTCAACGGATAGCGGCAGAAGCGGATTCCCGTTACTTCCTTGAAAGCAAGTCAAAGAAAGCAGACTATCCCAAGTTGCTCCAAGGGGGTTCTCACTCCTTTGATTAGGCATCCTTGCATTTCCAGCCGTCACTACGAGAAAGACCGGCCAGATGCTTTCAAGTAACCCGCCGAGAAGATGGAGAGAAGAACAGTGTGCTCCATCGGGTCCCCATGCAACGGAGGACGGAAGCATGATTCCATCCTAACAACACGTAGGATCAGACACCCCCGTGTACGCCGGGATAGAAAGGCTTCTGCCTCCCTAAATGCATAGCAACCCAGTTTTACGCCAAGATAGAAAGGCCTCTGTCGGAAAGAAAAAACGCTCGGAGAAGATCAAATCTCTTCAAGGACTTTGGGAAAAATAAAAATATGATTTTTGCAGATGATGAAGCTCTCTTCACATAAAAGGAGAAAGAAAAAAGAACTACACTTATCCCCTTGGGAAAAATCATCTCTACGCGATAGTGAAGAAGAAGAGAATGCAAGCTCATGAAGAAGTGTTCTGTACTTATAGCGTGCATAAAGGATTCTGATTGATCGCGTAAAAGGTGACCTGATCCCATGAAGTCAGCCAAAATAAATGCTTAGATCTCTGGTTGGTCACAAAGACAGGGAGCAGTTGAGAAAATCCTTATGAAACTGACGTTTTCTTTAAAAGAATCGTTATTTCCCAATGAAGTCCAAGTATCAGTTTCCCAGAGAATCGCAAGCTGAAGTCACCAGAGATCACATTCGGGATTCACGATGAATATGTCTCCAGCACTCGTACTGGAGAGCAGTAATTTTTGCTCATAATTAAGTAAAACAAGGACGTCGATAATAACTTGGGGTCTAACACCTATCTGTTAAATTGCTACGTCAGCCATGTGATGGTTGATCCATTCTAAACTTGGCTCTGGTCTGTCTCATCCAAGAGCCAAGCTGGGGGCAACTGTTCTGGACCGAGATCCGGGATCCCGACCCATGGGATCAACCCGGCGTGCGCACTTCTGGGACTCCTCCCTAGTGTCGTGGAGGAAGACTCACGACATGCTTCGGACCACGGATCAAGACACCTGAGCGGTGTTACTATACGACATCGTGGCTGATTGATCTACGCAAAGGATAAAACCCTAAATATGCGTCAGCTTACGATATTATAGGATTTATAGATATCTTTGATGGCTAGATACTTTTCTTATATTAACCCCGGATTTATAGGGATATATCTTACAATACTGGAAAGGTGATTATCATCAAAATATCAATCTTGATTTACCTGCATCTAAGAGAAATCCCCTTAGGATTCTGCGTACGCTCCTATAAATACCATGTCAAGCGTCAAAGGTAGGCATCTCCTCTAATATACAGAATGTTCCTATTGTACACGGTCTAACTTGAGCGTCGGAGTGCCTTTTGCAGGTACCCACCCCCTCGCACCACCGTTGTCGCTGCTGTGCTACGGAGGAATCCACCGTAACGTGCCTATCTCAGGTACTCCTCTGAATTTACTTCAGAACAAGACTCTCTGTCTTATCGACGTTTTAGTCGCGAAATATTTTTAGATAAACATAAATTTAATATTTAATATTTAATTATATTTATAAAAAATTAAAAATAAATAAATAAATTCTATTAAATTAAATTTACATATTACAAAAAGTTATTCTATTTCTTAATTTTTTATAAATATATTTAAATATAAAAAATTAAATTTATATCTACTCAAATATATCTCTTCAAAGACACAAACCATCATCTTCTTAAACTTGTAAAGTAGGGTTGCACACGGGTCAGGTTAATTTGGATTTAAGAAAAAAAAGGTCCAAACCAATTAGTTGAGGTCGAGTTTGGTTGGGTCAGTTTTGAGAAAATTTTTCAGGTAACCCGAACCAAATCTCTTTCAGAAGCCATGGTAGCGTCCCACGGTAGTAAAAAGCCAAACTCAGATCAGAAAAATACAGAACAAATCATCAAATACATGGAACAAAAAATAGATCTTGCCAAGTACAATCCACAAAGGAAAGAAATCGAAGAAAGTATGCACTGAACTAACAAGGACTCAATGTAAATGACCAAATCATTCAAAATGCTCAGACCCACAACAAACATTGCTACATAAGGAGCTAACAAAACCCAACAAACCCAGAAACAAAATCAAATTTTGAAATTAACCCACAAAGGAAAATCAAGCACATCGTGTCTACAACACAGAACATTGGCAATTACCTCCAACACTATTGTGATTAGAGCAACCAACAACAACCCTTGCAAGGATAGGAAGAGATTGGAGCTGAGAATGAGAAAAAGGAATCATGGGCATGCAAATGCAGACAGTGGAGGTTGTCCCACCATCCAAACCCAACAAGACAGTCCCAGATCTCTGTTAGTGTCAACTTTGAGTTCGTGGTCTTCTCCTTCACCACTTCATCAATGCAGAAACCTACCTCCGTTCCTTCATCGTCTTCAATCTTCGACCTCAAGGGATAACGACGCAGATCCGCGCACCTTGCCCAACGACGCACCTCGCAGAAGCACCCATCAACCAGATCCGCGCCTCCCCTCACTATCAGTGGCTGTGTGAGCACAAAATAAGAGCAGCAAGCTTAGCCAACAATGGTGGTGGCTGGGCCTGGGAGGAAACGGTGGTGGCTGTCGCTATGTGAGACTAAGCACAACAAGATACCGAGCATAAGACGTTGGTGGTGGCACAGAGGAGGAGCAAATGACGAGTGAGAGAGAGCTGAGATCTTGTGAGAGCTTGAGATTGAGCGCCGCTTAGGGTTAGGGTAGGAGATTTGGGAATTTTGCAGAGAGAATCAGAGAACAGAAGGGATTAGGGAGAGTGAAATTGAGAAATGAGTGAGCTCGGGTCAGGTGAGGGGAAAAAAAAGTAAAAACGAACGTGAGTAAAAACCTAAAAACGACGTCGTTTGCTCGGGTGGTCGGGTCATCGGGTTGGGTGAAAGGGTTGGTTTATTGAACCCGTCACCCAAACCGATAATTGGATGGGTTATTCGGGTTTTACCCGAACTGATCCGATGACCCGAACCAACCCGAATATTTTATAATAGATTTGGTCGGATTTGTCGAGTTGATCGGGTTGGGTTGTGCCTTGTGCAATCCTATTGTAGAGTCCACAAACTAAACAGTAATCATTTTTTCAAATAATTTTCTTATACTATGTTACAAGTTTTTTTTTTGTAATTTTTTTAATATTAAATAAAATATATATATATATAATATTTAAAAAATTTAAAAAATATTTAATATATTTTTATTTTAATAATTAAAAAATTAATAATAACATTGAATAAAAAATTTAAAATTATTATTTTTCAAATAACTCCTTTTTGATATGCGACTACGTCAAGATCCATCGTTAACCAATATAATCACACTTCTCATAAAAGAAACCACCACACAAGTATCAAACGAACACCGTGCCGTGTTCCTGCACGCACTCGATTGCAACCCCCAACACCACCAACAGCCGGTGGCATCTTCGCAATTATCACAAACAACAATGGCATTTCTTGAATCCTAACAGCCCCCTCTTTCAAATTAAAACCTTAACACTGCCATTAAATACACACATAGTTAACTCTCCTTTCGTTCTTGCGCCGCCGCTGCCATGGCCGCGATCCGCCACCTGAGAGTCTCTACGCCGCCGCTGAAATCCCTCGCGTTTCTCTCGAAGCGGGCTTTCGGGTCTGCGGCAGCGGTTCAATACGACTACTACGATGACGGAGAAGAAGAACAAGCGTTCGACGCGTGCATGCCACGTGACATGTCGGAGGGTTCGAAGCCGGGACGTGGGGTTCAGTGGGTGATGATAGGGGAGCCCGGTGCCAAGAGGCACGTGTTCGCCGAGAGGCTCTCGAAGATTCTCGAAGTTCCACACATCTCTGTGGGAAGCCTCGTTCGCCAAGACCTCTGCCCGCGGTCTTCTCTTTACCAGCAGGTTTTTCATTTTTTTCCTTCCCTTCTCCTTCGAATTCATCAGATTTTGATTTTTGGGTTTTCTTCATGGTATTTTCTTTATGCCTTGTTTGGTTAGCTAGAAAATTGCACAAAGAAAATGTTGAGCTTTTGAATAGGATAACTAGCTATGGGAGTCTTTGAGAAAATCTCAAGTGATCCTGGAGAGGTGTGCCACTCTGTGGCGGCCATTACTAACAACATTTTAAATTTTGTAGCTGAGTTGTACATAGCAAAGAACTTTCTATTGTTTAACACTTAAGGGATATTTTTTTATTAATATAACGGAATGGGATAGATAGGAATGGAGCGAAAAGTAAAGAAATGGAATGGAACATAATTATTATTATTTTTATTTGTAAATTTTATTAATGGAATGAAACATGTGTTTTTCCATTTCAACTTAATTTTGGAGGAACAAAAATTGAGCATTTGAGGGGAAGAAAAGAAAAATGATTCTCCATATGTTCTATTTTTTTCTTATGTATTTTAAAATTCTTAAACAAGATTCTATTTCCTTCTTATGTATTTTAAAACTCTCAAACAAAAGAAATTATTTTCCTTCTCCACATTTCACTCATTACCTATAATATAATATCTGAGTCTTTAGTTTGTTTTATGTGTTTACGTTAATAATTACAAAATTATGATTTTATTTCTATTTTGTTAAACAGTGTAATATTTTTGTAATTATTAATAAAAAAAATATAAAGCAAACTAAACACTCTAATTTTTCAATTTTTAGTTTATATTATTATCCTTGAGATTCAGTTTTTACCTGTCTCACAAATTTTATTTTTTAGTGCTAGGTTTTTTTTTGTGCATTTTGTTCCTTCTTGTCTCTTTCCCTCTCTCTGAATTCAGGTTAAAGTTGGCACCATGTGCACCTTTTTTGGTGTAAAGAGAAGAATAGCATTATCTTTTTTTGGGTTCCATTACTAAAGAAATAAAATGAGAGAAAATCGTCTTTTTGATAATTAGTTGACCAACAGCTTTGTTTATGGAGCGTGTCTTTTAACCGTTTTGGGTCTTTTGTTTTTTTATAATTAGGATTAGGATTTGGGACAAAAGGTTTTGGTTTCTATGAATATTTTATTGGTTGACATATACAAACAGTATTATGAGTGAAGATATATTTTGCAATTGCATGCTTTAGCCCTGTTAATTTGGTGATTTATAATGTTTCATTCATACTAGTGTATGAGTATGAGGTGGTCTTATCTTATGTGTTACCTTGTTTCTTCCAATTCAGATAGCGAATGCCTTGGATGAAAGAAAACTTGTCCCAGAGGAAATCATTTTCGGGCTGCTGTCAAAGAGACTGGAGGAAGGATATTCAAGAGGTGAAACTGGCTTCATTCTGGATGGAATTCCTCGTACAAGGATCCAAGCTGTAAGTTTAATGTTTCCATATATCATGAACTAGTCAATTATTTTGTTTGTCAATTCTTGTCAGGCCCATGGAGTTCAAGTGGAATGCTTTTATATATGCCCTTAGTTCACTTACTCATTCTTTACATGCTGAACTCGTTTTACAGGTGATTCTTGATCAGATTGCTCGTGTTGATCTGGTGGTGAATTTCAAATGTTCGGAAGAGAATCTGGTGAAAAAGAATCTAGGAACTCAAAAGTTTACTTCTTGTCGGGATTATTTTTTTATGAGCAGCTCCAGGACTCCATCCAAGCAGTTGCAGGATGAACATTTACATGTCCACAATCATGCTGAAGAGGTGACTATCATCTTTCTTTTACTTCTTAGAAGTTGCGATTAGAATATGCCATTTTGAGATAGTTCGTTCACTTAGATTTGGTTCTAATGCTAGTCACTGTGCTATATCCTTGTAGTAATTTTTTTTTTTTGGTGTCTTTTCTAGTGCAAGACGTTGGAGGATTACTACAGGAAGCAGAAGAAACTTCTTAACTTTGAAGTAGCTGGGGCACCTGGAGAAACCTGGCAGGGACTTCTTGCCGCATTACATCTCCAGCATGTTAATGCTATTACCTCTTCACAAAAGTTGACTACCTAAGGGGCCATCAATCTTCTATCACAGCATTCGTGTCCCTTCTTGGCATTCTAGTACATGTGAATATGAGAGCGAGAGTTGACTGGAATGTGAATATGAGAGCGAGAGTTGACTGGAAATTTTTGGCGAATATCCTTTTTTTTTTGTCTTAGAAAATCTTGAGAATGTGAGTTTGTTATGTAGTGCAGCGGTCCTAGTAAAGATAGAAAGCAGAGAGAGTAGTTGTTACTGTATGACCACTAAATTTTACTAGTGAGTGCATGTTGTCTTCTTTTTCTTTCTACTCTGTCTCTTTGTACTTCTTCCAATTAATTTTTGGTTACTGTCCTGGTTATACTATCAATCAATGCTTTCAAGGTTACAGTGTTGTGCTGATCTGCCTTATCACTTGTTCTTAATCAAGGACCAAATGACTAAACAGTTCACAACGAATTCAAGTCTGAAACTCTAATGGCGGATCCCAGTTTGATTTTAGTCGCTAGTGTGAATACTTATTTTATAAAAGTTTTGATAATAATAAAGTCATGACAAAGATCAAATCTAAAGGAAACTCTAAAATAATAGTTTTATAAGATTTATGATCGTTTTGTGAGAAATGATATAAGATATCTCAAAATGTTTAAAATGGTTTTTGAGAAATTTATCATAAAGTCTTTTAGTTGGAAGTTGTTAATTTTGAAAAGTCAGAGTTATTTTATACAAAATCATGTTTTAATCTTGAGTTATGAAAATTTTATTTGAATCTTTAAAAAATTGAAGTTTTAGTTGTTAGAAAGATTTATCAAGCATGTTTAGGCTCAAAAATTAGTTTTTGAATTATAATAATTTCATACAAGAGTTTCATAATTTATTACGAGCATATTAAAAAGCTCGTAATCGATTATCATGAGCTTATAATCGATTACAAGCTTCCCAAACGTGTTTTTCTCAAAACATAAGCTTGGTAATTAATTACCACAAGTTTAGGAATTGATTTTTTTAAAGTCGTTAATTGATTATCATGAGTTGTAATCGATTATTAAGTGTTTCAAACACCCTGAATGCATTTTTAAGGCATGGTAATTGATTACCATATATCTGTAATCGATTATCACTTATCTAAAACTAATAACGACTAGTTTTTAATGCATTTAATGTTGTACCAACTCTCTCTAACAACTCTATATCATTGATGGGTTATAAATACAAGTCTTAGGACACTTAATGCTAATTCTTGAACATCTAACAATTTATTTTCAAGAATTAAATTCGTGATTTAATCATTTCATCAATCTTGCTCTATTTTAAACCCTTTTAAGATATCTTTGAAAACTTGATAATGTTTTAATTTGTATAATTTGCTTTTTGAGAAAGTTTATTTCCTTCAATCTTTATTGTAAACAATTGTGAGGGTGGAAGATCCCTTTAAGAAATAAAGATGTTTCTACACATAGAGGTGGATGATATTTGAAATGTAAGAAAGACTCAAAGCTTGTAAAGGTTTCTCAAGTACATATTGAAGTTTGAAAAATAGTGAAAACTCCTGAATGGATGATCCTAACTGGATATAGATCACAAGGATTATTGAACTCGTATAAAATTTGTTTGCACTTTTTTTTACCTTTATCTCTTTACTTTCAAGTTTGTTTATTGAATTTGCATATTTATTGCTGCATCCTCTACTCATTCACTTTATTTAAATTTGTGTGAGATTTTTTTTTTGGTTATAAATCTATTCACCGAAAATAACTTTAATAAAAATAAAAAAGATCTTATTTGTGAAAAATTTTGAAAATCTAAACTCACTCTCCTCTTGAATTTTAAAATCACTTGGTAACGGGTAGTACATCAGTAAATATTTAGAGATTTGTTCTGTTGTGACAGCTTCAGCTACAATGCTGAGAAGGAATAACCAAAAGAATTTCTCAGATACTATGTTACTGACCATCGCCAACCAGGTTCTTCAATCTATTTTCTTCGTTGATTTATACTTTTGTTTACTAGATTAACAAAAGGGTGGAAAGATTGTAAATTTGCAATCCATTTGGTGAAAAACCCGGAACCCTAAACACAAAAAAAAAAAAACCCGAATTTTGTCCCCCCCCCCCTCCCGCGGAATAGTGCATACATTTTGAACATTAGTGGTTAGTATAAATAACATCATGATTGAGAATAGTCCCACACCCAAAGAGTATGGAGACATCTCATGATCTTATTAAAAAAACATCCAGAAAAATGAGCAACAAACCTCCTATAGGGTTTGGTATTAACATCTCAGAATCTAACTAACCTCTCATCTAGGACCCTGTTGTAAGTTGCACGTAGACACTCAAATTACTATTATTTATATGCATACTATTGTCCCCATCTCTTTCAATACTTTATGTTGTAAAAGATGTTTCTGTTCTGCTATATACCTAGAGTATATAGCATCTAAGAAAGCTAACAGGCAGAGCGTGGAATCTGATTTATGGGGCTGCAAGAAGACTATTCACTGTTCATCCACACATCCCTGAGGAGTTCATATCTGACAGGAGATTCATTGCAAACTTCTTTTGACTTCAAGCTAGGTTTTGTTGAAACTGCTGAGGACAAGGAACCACTGAAGACTATTGAAGATAACGGGGATTTCAATTCTTTGAGCTCATCATCACTGGTGTATGACTTCCTGACAACAGAAGATCTGCTTCTTCTTAGCTTAGATTTGCTTCCAATCTCCCCAACAATGCTTGCAATGGAAGTTGCTGGTGGAGGTGAGTAGACAATGGGAGCTGCAATGCATGGGAAGTTGTTGACAGACTCCTTTCCATCCTCAATATCATTCTGTATCAAATTTAAAAACAAAACCTAGAGATCAAAAGCCAAATCTGTTGGAGTTTCAGCTCAGAATAATCACTGAACATTATCAAAAGGCTATACATATCATGATATATGTCAATTTCATTGGGGCCTTTCTGGAAGACAGTGCTCAGATTTCCCATGCATGCTGGAACTTACCCAAGTATAGTGTGTGAGTATTTTATTTATGTTTGCAAATGAGTATATATGGAATATGTCCAAATAGAAAATTCTATATAAATTATGAGCCCAAAAATTCAATTGCAAATTTGGTTATCTAACCTCTGAGTCCAGAGCTTCAAAAACAATAGCGGGAACTGGATCGGGGCAAAACTCATCTGGGACAAAATTGTCTAGAATCTTCTTGATAAGTGGTGCACTAAACATTGGGCATACCTTCATAAACAAGGATTCTTTTAGCATGGCTGAAGAGAAGAAACTTATAGCAAGTTAGCAACTGCAAGAAGAAAAGTTCAATTTCATTGGCAAACCTCTTTCCTGATGGATGCACTTAACAGCATATCCTTAGGAAGCATCAGCAGGTCACTTAGTGCGTTGAGAAGATTGAAGGACTTGAGGGATGTATTTTGTGATTGTCTCTCATCATTGTTATCAGGGTCATCTTTATGTTCAAGTGAGTCATCGTCATCCATGCCAAAGAGGTCAGTCAACCATCTAGACCAGTTCCCAATCTGACAAATTCCGAATATAAATGAAAAGAACGGATCACAAAAGACAAGAAAATTTTCCTCATTGACATTATATTGAAAATTTGCAGTCATCCTCTAATTCAACAGCTGTTCAGCTAATTCCAGGCCAAAAAGCCATATTCCTTGCCTACTTTTAAAGGCACATTGAAGACATAAAGAGAGATATCAGCTAAAAGAAAGGTATAAATTGAGCCTATATCTGTAGGTTGGAATTAATTCATGAGTGGATGGCTGCATATATTGAAGTTCACATAAAAAAAAAAAACACTATTGAGAACTGAGAAGTTACCACAGTTTTTAGCAGTGCACCGGCTCCAAAGCTTGATTTCCCAGGTGGAATGGGGAGAACCTTGGGATCATTAATAGCATCAGATACAGGATCAGATGGGATTTCATCAGCGGACTCACGAAGAATGGCATTGAACATAGCCACATCTAATCTCGTCACGCACTGCTCCATTATCTAGATGTAGTAACAGAAATGCATTCTGATGTCATTATAGAGGCAAAGAAGAGCTTTCACTGACGAAAATAATAAACTTAGACACGATATTGATTAATATATTCAGAGATATCAATTATAGAGGGTGGAAAAACGCATTTGCAGATGCTTGACTTTGTGCTTAAGAATTTTGCACAAATCATACTTTTTTCTCACCCCTTCTTGGCACTAAGCTCCAGTAAAGATATTAAGGATGATGACACCTTGCAAGTCAGCCACCGTGATTCATGAGAACCAAGACCATACATATAAGGCACATCTAATAGCTGCCATTGTTAATACTCTAAATTTTACACATGTATTTATCAAAGTTCCATTTCCTACCAGGAATTTGTGGTGTCAAGTCCAATGAAAATGAAAATTTTCATCTTTTAGGAACAATGATAGACCAAAATGTAACCTTATAGAATTTGTTTATAGACCAAAAATATGAACTAGATATGTTATTTTTCATTCATTGTTCCATAATATCTTGGCAACTCAGTTTTGTTCATTCCTGCTCTTGTTTTATAATTTATTGGCAAATGCATAGATTCCCCATTCTTCTTTGTTTAGACAATCACCCATTTCAGAGCTTTTCCCCTTACCAACCTTAGCCAAACCCACAGAAAAATGACAACTAAAAAGGAAAACAAAACAATATGATGAAAAACCTAAGTTTCTTTTAGCTCAAAGAAGGTTGGGAGGCGACTAGATAAGACTAACCAATCTAGGCAGCATAGGCAAACAGCCACACTCATGCCCTCCAGCTCGAATAGGACAGAGCTTTTCACAGGCTTCCCTAAAAGCATTCTTCCAAATATCTAGTGACAAGTTCCCCTGCTCATGATCACATGAGCTAGACATCCTTCTATAGCTTTTCCCTGAGGCAGAACCCATTTCCTTGAATGTCAACTTTGCATCAACAGGCTGCATATGTGGCGTCAGAGTCTGGATATAGACAAGGAAGGGTTCATGTAAGATGCCAATGGAATTTTGTGATATTTTATCATCAGCCAGTAGGGCAGCTTTAGGATTGTTCAAGGGGAGGATAAGATTAAGGCATTACCTGCCACCAGATAGATTCTACAATGCGAGAGAAGATCCAAGCTTCTACCTTTTCGAGTGCTGATGTGAATACACCGGGATCATCCCAGTTACCAAAATCCCCATACCTTAATGCCGTATGATCCTTCCACCTAAGTGGGGATGCTATCTTGCCATACCCCTCTCCCTCACTTTTCCTTCTCCTACTAGATCCAGCAGGATTTGATGGAACCAAATCTTTGGCGGTTTGGCTTATAATTGTTCTCAGCACTATAGTATTAGACAACCAAAATGTCAACCTGTAGCCAGACGCAAGAAGATGTCAACTAGCTGGCACAGTTTATATGATGAAACTATAATTTCCATCTCAGGCAACAAGATTCATCAAAACATCAGTTAAACAACCTCTAACCACTAATCTGACCCATACAAGTTAAGAATTTCATGCAGGATGTCCACTTCATTTTTCTTGTAAATAAAGTTTACATTAAGCTTATTATCATTTTAGAAAGTATTTTGATAGAGCAATGTATTGTAAGTTCTCCATAAGAAGGAAACATTTCTTCATGCTGAAGCCTCTTGTTTTTAAGTTAAAGACAATCAAAAAAAAAAAAATTCACTTAAAATAAATTACCAAAATTTTCATGATGATGCAACTTGTGCTTCTTAGTACTAATGGGTATCTTCATAATGTTAGTTTGATTAGTGATAGGATAATGGGAAAAAGCTTAGAAAAAAATGCAGTAAGAAGTATGGCTCAAATGTACCTTGGGACATCATTTCCACATGCCTTTGTGACAAGTACTAACCCTGAAACAGAACTCTTAGCTGCTCCAGACCTTCTTCCTTGAAGATTTTCTTTACAAGCATGAAGATACAGCCTGGAAAGACGCCGGGCTGGGGTGTGGACCTTACTCATGGAGCTTCCATGCTCAGTAACTACTGAATATAAAGCAGCCTCAATAGCAGCAGCTTCTCTTAACTCTCCTTCAAGCATCTTTATCTTGTATTCCAAATGCTCGATTTTGCCACCTAAAGTAGCATTTCTTGCCTCCTTTGGATAAATCTTAGCTTCTCTTTTGTCATTGCTTCTGATATTCCCTCCACTGTTTTGTGCATCTCCAAGAATGCCATTTTCCTTTACTTCTGCATGGAGATTGCCACCAAGAGATCCAATATTCTTAGCTGAGTCTGCTGGTGATCTCACAGACTTCATGTTCTTTAATCTTTCACTTTTAAGAATATTTCCCTGCATACTAATATTTGATCCACCAAAAGAATGTGTAGTGCTAGCCAATAAGACTTGATCTTTGGCACCTTGTGCTACTGATTGTTCATCTTCCATGCAGTTTTTCCTATCCAAATTATAGTTTTCGTTTCCATCTATGTCCTCAACAGAACCATAGTAAAGTTTATCACCTCCTCCCTCCTTCACACAATGTTTGTCCGCTTCCTCACATCTTCCATTTGATTTGTCATTGCATTCAGAAGTAATACAGTTTACAGAACCTGCATTCTTGCCTATGAAGCAATTAATATCTTGAGATGATGTGTGCCTTGAATAAATGTTAAAAGTACTTTCATTAATGTTTCTTTGAACATCTCCAACTATATTTCTACAATTAGCAATCTTTTCATGAACATCCTGATCCAAATTTTCATGATCACTACTTCTTGTCCTGCTCCCAGAATTTACATCTAAATTGTCACAAACTAAAGATGGGGAAGAAGAATCAGCACTTGGGGAAACAACATTCTTTTGGTTTGACAATGAATTACGACTAGGAGAGTTAGACATAGAAGCATGACCATTTACCGGACTCCCCAGAACAGAGGATACTTCCATTGATGACATGTAAGATAAACTCCTCTCCAGCTTCTGGTATGTATCTTCGTGCATCATATTCAAGTTTACAACCCTTGTTTCTGAAGCCAAGGAATGTTCCTTGTCATTCATACCAGTGTTTCGAATTGGTCCATCTGGTCCATTCTGCAATTCAATTGCAATTACTATATTGCTTGATGAGGATTTTCTTAATATATTCAAAAATTCACACCATTGACGAAAACATGAAAACATGATACTATTTTTTATACTTAACATCGAATCACATTTATACTTTGCGCTGCAGTTTGTCTGAACCAGATTTATTTGACCAAAAAAAAAATGCAATGCAAAAAAATTTTAAAATGCTTGTTCATGGAAAAGGACTGACAAGTTTCAAGAATTTTCAAAATGGATACATTCTATATTTGCATGAGACCAAAGGACCATACAAATTGCAAATAGCTATACACATTAACATAGCTATAATAAATGTAAAATTCATGGTAATATCAATAAAAGATATATATGAGTACCTCTTCAAATTTAGGAGGTATAAACCCACTGGACTCAAGGGAAGTAGTAACTGCTGCCACAGATGAATGTGAGGAGACATCATCATCAGTAAAAGAGGCAATCTCAGCTTCCTCAGCATATTCTTCATTCATCAATGCTGATACAGAACCACCACCATTACTGTCCTTCAACACCTCTTTTGAAAAGCTGCCCTTTAATGAGTGACTAGTGCGGTTCTTTTCAACAGGCTGAATTTTAATGAACAAAAGTGGTTGATCTGTGTTTCTATAGCTCCTCTTGCAGTTCATTGGTGCACTAATGCACAAGGTCTCTTTAAGAATCCCATAATCTGCCAAGTCTATGATGGCAGTCCCCAACAACTGACCTTTAACAGTCTTTTCTCGTCGAGGCTCATACAAGTTGAACTCCAAGCAATTCTTTTGGAACACATCAGTATCACCACCTCTCACAGACATGTCCCTCAACAAAGTCACAGGAAGTTTAAATGACTCATTAAATTCGATTCTTCCTTCACCTATAACAGAACCAATTGAAGGAGCTACAAGATTGGTAGAACCTGATGTACATTCACCATTCTTCCATTGTATCAATACAGAACGAAGGGATCTTAGAGATTGTGATGGGGGCCAAGGCTTAATCTCCTGAATATAAATGAGGTAATCAATTTGAACGGTGCCACTTCTCCTAATCTTTCCTCTCAAACCTAGAACCATGGCTGCCAAGATGATGGATCCTCACCAAATGAGCTTCTTACTTGAACTTGGTTGAATGTGTAGAAATCACAAGCCCTCTGAAGTGAAACCAACCAATAGAGCTCAAAATACACGAAGTTATTGCACATAATTTGATACTAGTTGCAACAGCATGTGAACTTTATTGATATACAAATGCAGAAAGTTCTTTTGAGATAGAAGCATGAAGGATCATTCATATCAACAAAGTGCTTAAGATAAGACAAGAAAAAAGTTTACAAAAGCAGAAAATTGGTATTGTGGACCATGGAATCCAGTTACAAGTTAAATACACAACATATAAAAGTCATCAGATTTTTGACAGAGAAATGAATGCATGAAAAAAGAGCCACTGGTGTAATGTAGTGTAGACCTTACCAGGGAAAGCTGTGGCTGGTGGAGGTGGTGGTATAATCAGAAAGCTGCAAGAGCTGGCTGTAACTGAAATGGGGTCACCATATTTCTGAGACCAGAAGATATATGAGTGTAATCTTTTTTTTTTTTTTTTTCTATTTTGTTCAGACATTCTTGATTCTAGTTCACTTTCAGTTACAGCTTCTGAGGTACACCAACTCACCCGTATATATATAATATAGCAGCATCAAAGCAAAGGAGAGAAATTCCATGTTAAAGTGATAAAAAAAAGTTTGGCTCGTTTTGTTAGCCAAGAATATAGTTCATTTTGTAAAGCACAAACCACTTCGTTTGGTGTAAAATACTAAAATCTTCACGTTCCGTGATGGTGATGCCTCGCCAGAAATGTTGACCTTTGTTAAAAATATCAAGTGACTTGAAATTACCACTTTGAGGTATTAAGTTAGTGTTACGTTCTTTTTTTAAAAAAAAAAAACTAGTGTTACATTATCTCCTGTAACTTTTAAAATATAATAAAACTTATATGACTTTAAATTTTATATTTAATTCTATTTTTATAAGATATATTATAAAGTATTGTGGAACTTATAAAGTAGAAAACTTTTCTCAGGCTCGTTGAAGGAGTGTGTGTTTCAAACTCGAGAAGGTGCCCCCGACGAGGAGGCTACTATAATAGAGCAATTTGAGAAGTGGTCTATTGATGAATTATTTTTTTTATTTGATAGTATTTATAAATAGATTTAGATATATGTAAAAATTATTAGTTAAAATTTATAATTTTTTTTATATGTATAGTTATTTAAAAAATAATTTAATTAATTTTTTTATTTGATAGTATTTATACATAAATTTAGATATATGTAAAAATTATTAGTTAAAATTTATAATTTTTTTATATGTATAGTTATTTAAAAAATAATTTAATTAAATTTTTATATAAATTTAACATTATGTTTAGATGATAAGTAATAAGAGGAAGAAAAAAAGAATGAGGAGAATGAGAATAACTTCTTTCGTTTGAGAGTTTTAAAATACATGAGAAGAGAATTAAATACATGAGAAATTATTTCTCCTCTCTTCTCCTCAAATGTTCAATATTTGTTTTCATTAAAATTGAGTAGAATAAAAGGAACATATATTCCGTTTCGTTTTGTTAATAAAACTTCTAAACAAAGAAAATAATAACTATATTTTATTCCTTTTCTATTCTTTTCGGTTTATCTTAACTTATTACGTTTTATTTTATTAATGAAAAAATATCCAAACACAAATAATAATTATTCGTTAAAATTTATATAAATTTAATTTTTAATTTCAGTTATTGATTTATTTTAATAATAAATCAATAATTAAAAACCAAGTACACCATTCATTCATAGGCCACTTTACAGGATCCATATTAGACGTTCCTCCTGACACAAGCACAAATCGTTAGTTTCGTGGGAACAGTCCTAACAGAAGAGAAGTAACAGAACATTAATGGTGTTGGTTACTCTACCAAAAATGCATAACCGTGCGTGAATAATACGTTACACGAACATGGTACCGTATGCGTCGTTTCTACATAATGGTCTTTGACAAGTGTGCTGAACCCATAGTTTGCAAAGCTCCAGGATCCAATAATAGAGTACTGATAGTGGTTTCCCATGCACCTTCACCACCAACACAGGCCTTAAAGTATTAAAGGAAAAATAAATTCAAAGCAAAAATGGTATGTACAAGAAGTCAAGAACTGAAGCAAAGCAGAAAATCAGCTATTTATCACCAAACACTTAGCGGCCTACAAGCTTAGGTGCACTAGCCACGGTCATATAAATAATAGCCCAAGGGAATGGAGCTAAACAGTCAATTTGGCATGTAATATGCATTCATTGTATGGTCCAAGTTATAACCTACGAGCAACATCCATGTATAGAGTGTAGACAGTTACAAGAGGATGGAGCTTAGCCCCTCTAACATATATATGTGACACAAGTAAGTTCACCATTCACCAAAGAGGTTAACGGCATAGGTTGAAATGTCCACTTCCCGATCATAATTCATGAGACTGAAGTTAGCATTATATCAGGTATATTTTTCTTCTCTTCCACGTTATTTAAAGATGGTATACATTTGTCTGAAAATTCAGGTAGGATTTGACACCTCTCCTTCCCTAATGTGGCACTCAAGTATTCCACTAGATAATTGAGTTTTTCATTAGGAAACAAAAATATAAGAGTAAGAAATTCTTAAGAGGGGTTCATCTCTTTTAAATTCGATAATTTTGTATCTCTTCATTTGATAAGTGAAAAATTAATTTCTCATAGTATAGTTAGTCACTTAAGCGGAGACTTCTCCTAACGATGTTATTTTTATATTTTCATACACATAAATTTATAAATCGAACTCAAAATAACATATTTAAAGGATACGAGTCCTTTCCACTTGGACCAATACTCATTGATTTTAAACTCGAGAATTTGATATGACAATTGTTAAATTGAATTTAAATTAATAAAATATGTTTGAGCAAAAACAAATTTTAATGGGTCAAAATATATAAAGTGTTCATCCACATCTTGATTAGTTCATCTCCAAATCAAAGATAGAGTTTCATGTAGAATTAAAAATTCACAGAAAAAAAAATTCTAGTAACTTTATAAAGGATGGCATTAACAAGTTGTGTTGATCATTAAAGGTACTGTTATTGTTCTAACAAATGTTGCTTGGTAATGCGAAAGGTGCAATAAGGGGTGTCTATTGGGTGGGTTATGAGACATTTTTAGATTCGTCGTTCATTTAACCAGTGAGTTGGATTTGATTGGGTCAAGAATTATTATTTTTTCAACTTGACCTAATCCAACCTGTTTAAAAGTGGGTTGAGTTGTGTCAAATTCGTTGATTCGGCATATATTAAAAAAAATTATGCTAAAATAAAGGTCAAAATACAATATCAAAAATTCGTTACAAGTAATACGTCTTAATTAAAAATAATATATATTCAAAATAAATTAAAAAGTCAAACAACTAATTGTATGTCAACAAAATAAGTCTAAACAAACTAAATAAACTTAACATGTCTTATTAAGTTAACATAAATCTGAAATAAACTAAATCAAGCAAACATATCTTAAAAGTTATAAATAACAACTCATATTAGCTAATTGAAGTCAATATCATTATATATAGCATATGGATTGACATAATTATTTATTTTATTATCAATTTTCTAAAGATACTCTTTGCTTCCAAGTAATCCACTTGATTTTCATCGCAATACTCTGATAGATGTTTCATGATTTTCTAATCGTTATTTTCTTGGTTACGTTCTCCATGTGACCACAATAGTTATACGTAAACTTAATTGACTCTATAAAAAAGACATGAGTAAAAGTAACTTAAAATAATCACCATAGTTAAATGACTTTAACAAAAAAAAAAACTTAACTTGGGTGAGTTAGATTTATGTGGGTCAACATTTTTTAAACACACTATCTAACCCTTACCTCGTGAATTAGAGTGATTTTTAACACAATCTAACTTACAAATTCAACTCAACTCACATTTTGTGAGTTAATTTATGTCATAATTCACAAATTTGTAGGTTGATCTGGACACTACTTAGTGTAATGTCAAACAAAAATCTGTCATATATGATAATGTTAACCAAGCAATGGATGGTTATAAGCATGTACCTTAAAAAAGAAAATATAACCCAATCAAATATCTGTACGTGGTATTGGATTTCTCGTATTCAGAGGAGGATCTTCATGGGACTGCGGAGCTAGGGCCATCCCAAAGATTTTGAAAACTTAATAAAAATGCTTTAATAAAATTACACATATTTTCTCTTAAAACATTATCAAAACATCATATGGCCACCTAAAACATAATCTGTCCTTTTTTTTTTGGTAAACAAGAGGGGCTAAACATCCACTAGAATTAGGCCAATTCGAGTGGAGATTGACTTCAGATCCAAGACTGAAAGCAGAATTTACAACACATGATATCTCAAGATTATACATCCACAAGAAATATTTTACCCTTGTAACTCTCAGAATTTGACCTTTCATGATTACAATTTCCACCAAATATCTTTTAGGAGCCTTCATCCTAGCAGTAGTTTGTCAACTTCATGATTTGCTTCCTTGGCCTGAAATTCACACTTCTTTTCCTGTTTCTAAAAGGTATATGAGTCCTAACTAGCTCTGTCCTACCAAAACTCTAGAAGAAATAGAAAATTTGTTTACACCTATAGTTCTATATATTCATGATTGCAATGAAGATTGACATCTGACATTGTGTTTAGTTATAGATCTTGATGACAATTCCTGCTTTCTTTATCTGCATTGTTGGAGAAGGAATGAATGACTTGAAGCTGTAGTTTTGTGGCTTCTACAAACTTGGACCTATGAAGGAGAATCTGATCTCTGATCTGCATCTGCTGTGGCTTGGACTTGAGCTGCATACTGTAAATTCCATAGGACATCCTCAAAAGAGGGACGAGATGAAGATTCTGGAGATATGCATTTGGTTGTTATAGATATTGCAATTGATAATGACTCTTGAGAACAAGTGGTCAACACTACTGGATCCACAATTTTTCTTCTGCCATCTTGACTGCCAAAGGATGCCTGTGGTTCACAACAGCAGGTCTTGGATTCATTAATTAACAACTTATAATTAACAATTTTATAATAAAAAAAGGTAATTAATATTTCACAGTACTATAAATATTGAGAATAGAGAATGGGAGTATCCTAGAGCTTTTGAATCCATATTTGACCCTTGAAATTTCAATCTGGTGACTTTTCCAAAATTTGTCCAACTTAGATGTCACAAGTAGGGAAGAAATTAAGCTGTGTCAAACAGAAAAGACATCTCACTTCAACCTAACATAAATTTGAAAAAAAAAAAGGAAAAAAAAATAGACAATAAACCAGTATATAATGCAAAATACATATAGGTGACTTCCAAAAGCTTGGAATTAGCACAATCAAAATGAATTTTGGGAATTTTCCTTCGAGTGGAGATACCACAAAGAAAATAATTTTCAACACTGAAAAATCATCACGGCATTACTTATGTTCACTTGTTCAGTGAAGCAGAAATTTTATTCATCCAAAAAAAAAAAGGTAGAAGTTTTCAAAATCTTTTCTCTAACCTTTTCATTTAGAAAAAATGCTTCTCCTTTGTCGCTTGCTATGGGTCCAACAAGTGATTCAAACAATATGAATCCGAAATTGTAAACATCATCCTCTAATTTTGTCCTTTGGCTGCAAGGAAAAAAAAAAGAAAAAGAACAATTTGTTTGTTATTAATCAGATCTACACAAAATAATTTAAGTATAAAAAAGGACTTCAAATATCAGATTAGGCATTCCATTTTCATATCCTCGATAAAGGAGAGTGAAGGGTGAAAATAGAAAGTGATGACTAAACAAAACACATTGGCACAGATGTAGTGGCAGTGAGGAGTGAAGTGGCTTCAAGGAAATTATTTGAAAATTCGAAAATGTAAATAAATGCACATAGGAAAGAAAACTAAGCATGGTTGTATTAGTGATGCTAAGCCAATGGCATTAGTCATGGGTGTGATTGATGCTGTCAGTGACAGTGGAGACGATAAAGAGAAGAGAGTTCATAGTGATGGTGGTGGCTGTTAAGAATCTCACATCGTCTGTCTCAATATTTCGGGTGCGGTTTATATATTTATTAGGTCACTCCACTTAATGCCAATTGATTTTAAGTTGAAATCTAACATGGTATTAGAGTCAATATTTCATTTTTGTCACCTACTTTGTTAGGCTTATTTCTACCTACTTCGCTAGACTTATTTTCGCCTGTTTCATCCAAGCATATGTGGAGAGAGGTGTTAAGAATTCCACTTCTTCTACCTCAATATTTCGGGATGCCAATTGGCTTTAGTTTGGAATCTAAGCTAATGGCAATAAAATACATAGATTAAGGTAATAAATACAGCAATGGGGGAAATGGGCTTAGGCAGGAAGATTTAGCGGTGAAGGGGATGAAGGTAAAGATGATTAACAAGGACAGTGTAATTGAATTGTATAGCATATTAATCCCAACAATATAGTTAAGAATACAGTTGCTAGTTGTTCTACTAAAGTAAAATAGGCTACTGTATCCATACCGTGATTTTGGTTTCTCTCCCTTTGCCTGTACAAACACATAGAAAGCAGAAGTGTCACTCGAGGATCAATCATAACAGATCAATGTTAGAAAGCTATATTGCATTGCCAGAAAACATACCTCAAGCTTTTCAATCTCTTCAGTGATGATGGACATACCATAGTCACTTAGTTTTGGAATGCAATGCTCATCAAGTAAAACATTTTTTGTCTTTAATTGGTTACCAAAACAGCCGGGTATAACACCAGTATGTAAGAAATGCACAGCCTTGGCAACTCCAATTAAAATTGCCAATCTATCAGACCACTTAAGTGCCTTCTCTGTAGAAAATTCTGCATGTTTGAGTAAAGCAAGATTAGTGGACTAAAGCCTTCAAGATAGAAAATTATGACATACAAAAATAATGATAACAATACTGATCCTGCAATAAAAATATAGAGGTTAAGAGGGCTGGACGATATATAAACATATCATTATAAAATAAGTTATCCACCATTATACATCTCTAAGATAGACACATAATAATATCCAAGTCAAAACTAGTAACGACAAAAAGAGAGTTAAATCATCAGGTCTTACCACTTCCTAATGGCTTCTCATTTTATCAAATGTAATGCATGATTATTGCTCAACAGCATACTTGAATGCAGTCTGTTTATAAATCAAGAGGAAAATTCCTCCATAGCGGAGACACCTCTCCTTCCTTAATAGCAACTAGTTACTATAAATTCTTATCTGAAGTAGGGTCCTCTATATAATTGCAGTTTTAGCAGCCATTAATAACAGAAATAGTTTATGATGTCAAAGAGACAAGGAGGACAGCAATTGATGGAATTTATGCACTCATCAATATACATATCATAATGCCATACTAACCTGACAGATGGGTACGATAATTCCCATTTGGAACATACTCATATACAAGAAGAAGTTTGAGGGTACTGGAATCATCTTGTCCACCACCATCAATACAATGACCCAAGAGGCTAACCAAATTTGGATGTTGAAGCTTTGAGAGTAAATCCAACCGAGCTTTAAGATTTTGAATTGAGCATTTCTTTGACAGAGCCAAAGATCGTATCACCACGTAGGATCCATTCTCTAGTTTACCTTTGTACAGCTGAAATATAGCAGTAGACTTATAAGAGGCATTTACAGTGAGCATACAAAATGAGTTTGACAAAATTTCCCAATGTCTACTCTACTAATATGGACCATAAAATCACTTGATAGTTGGCAAGGACTACAACAACAACAAAAGCGTCTTCCCACTAAATGGGGTCAGCTACTTGGATCAAAGTATTCCATTGTGTTTTAATGAACTTGACACCGCATCTTGAACCAAAACCTTAAGGCATTAGGTTCATGGGTTCATATACTTATATGGTCTTCACTAATTCACTCAGGATTCCTAACGTAATCCAAGTATTCAGAAAGGCCACTTTTAGATATGAATGGTGCAATCTTGACATGGATTTCAGAAATTGCCACTTTCCAGAAAACTAAAGTAATTTTGGCAAGAAGATGCTCGGAATATTCATAGGGCAACCCCAGTTTTCCTAGTTCTGTACTCTATCCACTTAGAGTCAGATAGAAGCATTTAACAAACACAAAATTAAAAAGAAAACCCTCCTTTCAGCAGAATAATCACTTATGACGAATATTTGAAAACTAAAAACTATCCAATCTTTCAAACAACAATTTGAGTGGTTGAAGGGTACCTTCCCTATGGAGCCTTCACCAATATAAGTTGACAAGTCAAAGTTTTCTGTGGCTTCCTTCAACTCCTCAAATGAAAACTGTCGACAGGTTGGAGTAGTTTGTGTCCCCAGCTTCACTGCTTGAGAAATGAATCCTGAAAGAGATAGGAACTAAAGACATTACTATTTTAGATATGCATATCCAACTAAAATCTGAAGACTTACAACAATCTAAAGTCTACTGTTAAATCAAAACAGTACAACATTATATCCTCAATAATGCTTGTTGCACATTTATATGCCCCAGAGTGTAAGAATCCAGAAAACGAAGTGGGACAAATTGTAATCAGATGATTGAAACGTGTAGATGTGAGATGATATGTGTGTATAGTATTATTCTTATTGCCTAACCCATGTACTTACTGGCATTTGCAAGGAGTTCAGACGAAACCCCAGTTGTGGAGTTATCTTGGATAATCTTTGGCAACACATCCTGCCCAGTTGTCATTTTCGAATGACATTTTTTACATAAGAAAACTCCAGACACCAAAAGCGCCAGAACAAGTCCAACAATGATGGCCACTGCTGCAGCTATTTTCCATGCTTTGAATCTCTTCCATCCCCAGCTGGAGTCTTTACAATAATTTCCTCGTTGCTGAGGCTGAGAATCAACAGATAAACAGTTTCCACCATATCTGACAACTCTACTATCAGCAGTGTTGGCCAAGCAAGAAGGAATTCCACCATGTAACTTGTTACTTGAAATATCCACATACCCAAGTTTGCTGCCACAACTTAGTTTGTCTGGGAGGGACCCACTTAGCACATTGCTTTCTAAATTCAAATAACTGATGTTTGGTAAAGAGAACAAGGCAGATGGGGGTATCCCACTGAGATGATTTGATGAAAGATCTAGATGTTGAAGCTGACCCAATTCACCAAACTGCCTAGGTATCTCTCCTGAGAATGAGTTGTTGCTCAGAAGAACAGTGACTACTGCTTTGGGCAACAATGGTAGTTCAGAATCTAAATGATTTTCTCTTAAATCCAAAACATGTAGGCCAGTGAGAGTACTGAGAACAGGCAATCCACCAGACAACTCATTGTGGGACAAGGAAATAACTTCTAGTGTCTTAATTTTGCATAGTGAGGATGGAAATGAACCTTTTAAGTGGTTGCTCTTCAAACTCAAGATACTTAGATTAAACAATGAATCAAACCAATCAGGCATAGTGGTATTAAAATAATTGCCATCAAGTGTTAGTGTATGAAGCTTTACCATAGTGGATATTTTTGGTGGGATAGCACCAAATAAGAAATTTGAGCTCAAGTCCAAAACTTCAAGCAAAGATAATCTGTGAATCTTATCAGGGAGTGGCCCCCAAAGCCCCAAGGACACCAAGTTAAGAACCCTTAAGCTGGTTAACCTTGTCAATGTGGTGAAAAAAGAATCAATAGAGAAATTCACGGATAGTGTCTGATTGGGAACTGCAAATCCATTGAACCTTGATGCCTTCACAGATTTATCACCCATAATTTTAATCTCAATTACTGCATTATCCTGACATTTAATGCTCATATATGCAGAT
Organism: Ormosia emarginata; assembly: GCA_029884605.1. NCBI lineage: Eukaryota > Viridiplantae > Streptophyta > Magnoliopsida > Fabales > Fabaceae > Ormosia > Ormosia emarginata. The sequence continues at coordinate 11,737,550 of JAQQTP010000057.1, forward strand.
GAAGAAAGGCTACAGAGGTCACCATTGTAATTATCCCAAATTTGCAAAGAGGAAGGGTACTCCAGATAATTCCTTAACTGGAATAAGACTTGGGTCTGAGCTGCTTGCAGTTCATGGGTGTTTGGGATGAGCAAAAACAAAGAAAGAACCAAAAGATAAAGGTAAAAATATCTCATTGAACCAGCTTGAAGCATTATGCACCAAATTTCATAAAGGTGAACATCAAACTTGGCGGTAGTTTTGGACTACCCAATTCAATAGAAGAAAAAACACCCAACGGGTAATATGTCAAAACTCAAAAGGCTCAAAATAGATCCTTTAAAACTACAATGATTTTCAAGGGCAATTTAGAGAATTTAGTAGAACAGGTTCAAATAATGCATCATCGGCTCCTTAGATATACAATATACAATGACAGAGAGTCAGAGTCAAAGACACAGAGAAAATTTTCAAAGATGGTTAATGGGGTGTTATTCTAGAGCAAGCTATTAAAAAAAAAGCCATGACGGATATAAGGGAACATGGACAGTTTCAACGAGGTGCAGGAAACAAAGAACGTAAATTTACAACAAGGAGCACCTGTGTGGAAAAACAAAAACGACCCACCACTAGGAAGCTGGATTTAAAGGTGGTAGCAGAGCAGAAGATGCAGGGAACAGCACCTTGGGAAGTGGAAAATAAGCAGTGGCATTAGCCAGTGCAGAATTTGATGCTTTTAATGATGGACATGTGTTGAATCAAGAGAGGTGAGGTAGTTGAAAATGCCGTTCCATGGAACGCTGACAAGACAATGGCATTTAGTGCATTGTGTGAAATGGTATTTCTGCCATTAATGGAGTCGGTAACTATGGGAGATGAGAAGAACAGGGGAGGGAGCAGAGCAGGGTCACATCCACAGGAAGATAATGTTACTATAATTATATATTCTCTTTTTTTAATTATATAAACACTTTTTGTTTCTAAATAATTAACTCTATGAACTTATGACTTCATTAAAAGTACCGAAATTCCTAACTACTAACTTAATCTTAATAACTTAGTAAACATTCATTTTAACCTACAACAAATATAGCAACATGGCATTGGTTTTTCAATAATTATAAATATTATAAGTTTCCTCCTTCAAAAGACAATTTTTTTTATTATTTTAAGAACTAGTTTGGTGATATTAAAGTGATAATTAATTATTTTAAAATGGATTCAGAAGGTACTTGAGATAAGTACGTGTATGATAGTTTTTTTTCTTACGTAGCTGCTATCAAGCGTATTGAACCAAGAGATAGGTACCTGCAAAGTGACTCCAACATTCAAGTCAAGCAGTGCACAAGTAAGGTTTATACAATAGAATATCAGATACTTTATTAGGTTAACTTAGCCTGATATATGTAGAGCGTGACTGGAATCCTCATGCAATCCGTATAGGACAAAAGTACATTATGATTGTGCCTTGGTAGAGGTCTTAGCCTACAATAGTTGAGGTCCATCTCTGACCTGTCAGGATCATCTCCTTAGTGGTCAATCCTTATTGTAGACAATTATGGTCTTCACATTTAGGGTTATAATCCGCAGTTGTGAGAATCTGCGTAAGTCTGACAATCGTTGTAGTTTGATGCCGTGGACCGAGGTCGTAAGGCCTAGGCCGAGGTGTTAATGGCGGAGTGTGGTGGTTCTTGTGTCGGATCGATCCTTCCGGATGGGATCCCGGACCATAGTCCAGAACAGTTGCCTTCAACTTGGCGCTTGGACAAAACCTAAGTGTCAATGTATAGGATCATCAGGCTCGCAACGGACTACGCCCTAGTTTTATCGCCAGGTTTCTTGGTGTCTCGTATTGAGGCCAAGGTCCATCGTTGGGTACGGGGTACCCCGGAGGTCGGGATATGGTTGGAGACCAAGGTGGGTCCTTACCTACATCACCATTCCTTGTTTCGAGGTTTTCCTCCTGTTGCCCCCGAGTGTGGTTCACGGGGTCTTTTAATTTGCAGCAGTGTCCTTTGTTGGTCTTGGATCCTTTGGAAACCGTTGCTTTGATTTCCTCGAGAATTGAGGAGTCTTTAATGGGGAATGTCAACTTCGTGCAATTTCCAACCGTCTACTGCTCTTGTAGCCAATGGGAACGGGAGAGCATTAAACGCAGATTTTATGATTTGATAGACTCTTTCTTCTTAGGAACCAATCAGAGCGTTTCATTCTCTTTATAAATAAGGGATGTTTGCGTTCGACTTTGGCATTCCCTTTTTCCTTTCCGCGTCTCCATTTGGAAGTGACTTCTCCCAGAGAAATGGTTCCTTCTTTCCCTGTGCATTTCTGGAGAGTTTTGCCTCTTGCGGAGGTTTTCTTCTTGTTCTTCCCTAAATCTCTGAAACTTTGTCATGTCTTCGTAAATGGTTCTTCTACTAGATATCTCACTTTTTCAGCGTATTAACGGCAGATGTCTCACTTTCCCAGCCTACGAGGGTGTATTTGATCTACGCTCTGTCGTTGGGGAGGCTCATGATATCTGTCGTGTTAGACGGAGGTAATTGGAGAAATAGAGTCCAAAGTCATTCTCCTTCCCGACAAATCCTCTAAGGGCATTTAGATATGCAGGATGAACTATTGGGACTGCTCCGTAGTTTGAAGTAGCTTAGGGTGATCATGGTTGCGGTGGAACGATCTTCTCATGAAAAACTGTGCTCCGTCCAACAAAGGAGAGTGCACCCAGGTCTCTACTATCCTGGCGAAGGAGGCAGTGAAGAAGAATGTGGCAGAGCCCCGGAGTTCGGCAATAGTGTTTTGTTCTGGGTTGCGAAGCTAATCCACTTTTTCAAGAGGCCACTTCACGGGGAGGAGACCGGTGCAAGTTCTGGAGGAAATGTGGATGCGACATGGCGGAGGATGCTGGTGGTGTTCTCTTCTTTCTCTGGGCTGCTCTTTGTTTATAAATTTCATGTCTCAAATATTTCCAATTCCCTCTCTTTTTGGTTTCTAACGATGTATGGAATGAGAAATTAATAAAAATTTTCTTTTGCTTTGAATCTTTTGTCTTCTATTTTTCTCTCTTCTGTTATCCGTGGTATTTATATTATACCGGGGTAAGTCCAATGCTCGCCTTGACGACGTGATATGTTAAGTTGCCCCCAGCTTAGTACTTAGTCGAGACCAGCGAAGTGCTAAGTTTAAATACTTGGATCTGGGGTCTTTGTACCTTAGGAGAACTTTCCTGGGGTAGTCAAGCTTCCGGGGTCTGAACAAGTCTTCCGAGCTCTTGGATCCTGAGGTTGCGTGGCTCTTAGTCTCCTAGATAACTGCCCTCTCGACTGCCATGATAGCTACGTGGGTCACGTGGCGTGCTCGGGTTGAGTGGACGTGCATAGTACTTCACGCGCCATGATTAATATCTTTTCAAATCTAAAATGCTCGGACGGAATTGCCCCCAACTGCAACCCCTATAAGTAGGGTTTTAGCTTTTTTGTTTCATTTCGATGATTTTCATCAAAACTAGCGGCCTGAGGTGATTTCCGACGAACGTTGCGACGGCGCGAAGCGGTTCTAGAGTTTTTGGACTTCCCAAAGCTTGATTTCTTCCTTCTACTTCCATTTTCTTCAAGGTATTTCCTTTTTCTTGACTTTGATTTTGTTTTTTTTCGTTTCGTGAATGGTTACACACCATTTCTTTACTGCGAACAAGGATGGGAAAAACTGTTTCCCCTATCTTCTAATGGTGTTACCCTACGGAGCACCTCCTCTATCGCACTGCGTACGACGGAGGTGTCCTTCCGAGGTTTTAACCTTGGTGGGTGCGGAGGCTAGTGCATGGGTGCATTCAGTCTTCCTCTGCTTGCTCATTGCCATGTTTGGATGTTTGAACTTGATTGGTTCTGACCTTACGCCTCTGTGTGTCTTCCAAGAATTCAAACGGCCAGAAAAAGAACGCTCGTGCTTGAAGCGCCTGCCCCGGTTCCCGAGGCTCGGGAACCAGAGAATCAAGAGGCCGAGGAGGAGGCGATTTGTATTCGCTGAGGTCCGGGATTGGCTTACACCTGGGTCGCGGATGATGCCTTCGATAGGATCTCTTGCTATGAGTCTAGGGCGGAGTTGGATAAACTAATAGAATATTTGGAACTTACCGAGGGAGGAGCCCAGGATGACGAGTTCCTAATCGTGTCCCCGGGGAGAGAACGGGTGTGTTTGACCCATCAAGCGGAGGAACACTTCATGTTTCTCTATGAGGACTTCTTCACAAGGTTTGGGCTTCGCCTCCCCTTCAACGACTTCCACATTGCCGTCCTCTGGACTCTTCATGCTGCCCCCAGTCAAATCCACCCCAATGGTTGGGCAAATATCCTGGCTTTCGAGAGAATATGCTGGTTGGTGGGGTTGCGATGCTCCGATGGGGCATTTTTCTATTTCCACACGAGGTATTCCGTTCATGGTGCCCACGCTCGTCAACAATCCTGGCTGTCGGTGCGATCTCGGTAAGGAAGAACAGTCTTCTTTTCGTACTTGAAAAGTTATAAGGACTTTAAGGAAAAGTTCTTTAAGTTAATGGCGGCCGGCGACACTCTTCCTTTCTGGTTAGGGAGCGACGGGGAGCAAACATTTAGCCTATACTAGAATCCGGCGGCATGGAGCATCCTCCCCCCCAATCATTTGAGAGGGAGATCGACCACCTGAATGACGAGGAGATTGAATACGTCAATTTCTTCGAAATGTGGGTTAACGAGGTCGGTAAAATTCGGCCTAAAGATATATTGGATGTCGTGGACAATGTGGAGCTTTAGGTTGTGCTAGGTAGTATAGGTCGTTGTTCATGCTTATTCTCTTTTCCTTTGCCGTTATATGGATCTAATTGCCTATATTGGTTTTTCAGAGCTTGGCCGAGATGTCTCAAGATGGGAACGCGTTGGCCATTCTTGAAGCCTTGAAGGTCAGAAGCGAACCGGGGCCGTCAAACCTCACTGCTGACGTTGTGCCAGTCTCATCACCCCGTCCGACCGAGGTCACGATCACGGAGAGGGAACCGATCCACGTAGAGGATTACCCCCCCGATGCTTGCGAGGCGTAAGAGAAAAGCGGCTGACGAGGGTCAGTCAAATGACTTGGGTAAGAGGGCCGTGATTGAAGAAGACACCAGTCCAATCAGCATCGAGCCAATCAATCTATACCGTGAGGATCTAGATCCCCGTGAGCTCATCGACTTCTAGCTCCTAGATGAAGAAGTTGAAGCTCATCTAGCCCCGCGTGGCAAGAAGGATACCTTCTCCTAGTTCGAGACTCTTGGGCTTCATCTTGCCTTGGAGACTCGGTACTTGGAGCATATGGTTGTAGACCATGAGCGGAAGTTAGTGGAAAAGGCTGTTGTCACGGAGCAGAGTGAAAACTAAGCTCTTAGAGCAAAGGAAGAGGCTATAAAGGTCAAAAATAATGCTAAGGCCTGGGCCCGAGAGCTAGAGAGTGAAGTGGCCACCTTGAAGGATGCGGCGAAGGAAAAAGAGGCCAACTTGACGGAGGCCAAAAAGTGTGTGGCCAAACTAAAAGCTGAGAATGAAGGTCTTTGGGCTGGGAATAAATGACTTGATGCCCAAGTTACTTCCTTGCGAGGCGAAGTCAGGCAGTTTATTACTATTTGCACCGATATCAAGGAGGAGCAGTTCCAAAATGTCATCAACCAAGTTTAGCTCTTCAATCCTGGGGTTGATATGGTTTTGGATTCCCTGGACTCTGGGAAGGTAGTCCGAGATGGTCGTCTCGTGCTTCCTTGTCTCGCTGCTGAGGGTCCAAGTGTTGAAGGCTCTTCTGCCTAGGTCCGCGGTCCAGATCCCGCCGCGGAGTAATTCTGATTTTTATTCTTGCCCCCTGCATGGGGTTTGGACAATAATGCTATTGTGATTTTTGGGGTTTTAATTGAGTTGGTTTTGCTGCATCCCTTCGTCTATTTTGGGGTCCAACGCCCTTCGCATTGTTTTGCCTTTGTGAATTTGATGAGGAAAGACTGCGGTCCGGGTCTAACGCCCATCACTGTTGAGCGCTTACGGTTCCTTTTAGGATTTTGCGTGATAATAAATTTAGAAACCTCGGATTAGGATCCGATGTCCAAAGTGGATTGACATTTGGGATCCGTGCCTAAGGTAAGAAACCTTGTCCGGGGTCTATTACCTTCTACTTTGGTATTCAGGATGCCGCGTGACTTTGGTTTGAGAGACTGGTCCTTGTCAGGGTCTTTCATGCTTATGGTTTGGTGCGAGAATTTTCTCAAGTTGGGATTTTTTTACTGCACGACCTATCTAGCATAAGACAACTTCATGGTTGGTACCATGGTATCTTGAGACATCGTGGTAGGTCTTTGAAAATTTCGTTTAACAAAATGCATTAACTCAGTGATGCTTGTTTCATTAAATATCTTGAAGGACTAAGGTCCATATAACAATTGGGGCAGATCAAATATAAAGTAGACTAGGCCTTAAAAGGCACTTAGCTGTAGTACTTTCTATGTTTGTCTGCGTTCCAAAAATTTTTCACTGGTTTGCCCGTCAATGTCTCTAGAGTATGAGCTCCTTTGCCGGTACTGATCACAACACGGTAGGGGCCTTCCCAGTTAGGGGCTAATATCCCTTGGGAGGCATTCCTTCCGCCGATGTCAGCCCTGCGGAGTACTAGATCGCTTGGATGGAACCTTCTAGGGATGATCTTCAGGTTGTACTAGGCTGTCGTTCTTTGCTTGATCGCGGCATCGCGTATGTGTATGATGCACCTTCTTTTCTCCAACAGATCCAAGTCTTCCCTGATCAGTCTGGGGTTGTTATCAGGTGAAAAGTTCTGGAGACGCCAGCTTGGTTCCCCTATCTCCACCGGAATCATTGCTTCACATCTATAGGTTAGCTTGAATGAGGTTTCACCCATTGTGGAGTGAGGAGTGGTTCGGTAGGCCCAAAGGATGTGGTCTAACTACTCAGCCCAATTTCCTTTGGCTTCGTTCAGTCTTCTCTTTAACCCCCTGACGATAACACAGTTTGCCGCCTCAGCTTGCCCGTTTGTACGGGAGTTTTCTACGGCACTGCATTGATGTTTTTTCTTCAACCCATTGAATAGTTCTTCGAACCCCTTGTCTTTGAATTACGTTCCATTATCTGTCACAATTGATTCCGGGATCCCGAATCTGGTAATGATGTGGCACCAAGTGAACCTTTGAATCCGGGCCAAGGTGATAGTGACTAAGGGCTCTGCTTCTATCCACTTGGTAAAGTAGTCCACGACTACAACCAAAAACTTCAGCTGCCTGGGAGCTTGAGGGAAAGGTCCCAAGATATCCATGCCCCATTGATAGAATGACCAAGGTATGGATGTCATGGACAGTTCTTCTAACAGGGCGTGGTAGTGGTCAGAATGTCGTTGTCATTTGTCACATATCTGGACATGCGCAAGAGAGTCTGCCTCCATCGTGGGCCAGTAGTAGCCTGCCCTGAGTGCCTTTAATGCTAGAGCCTTACCTCCTAGATGGTGCCCACAACTTTCTTCGTGGACTTCGGCCAGATCGTATTCAGTTTCTTTTGGCGCGAGGCATTTGAGGAGGGGTGAAGAAAATCTATGCCGGTATAACCGCCCATCGAAGATGGTGTATCTGACCGCGACTTTCTTTAACTTTGCAGCTTCCTTTGAATCTTCGGGGAGACTACCGGACTGTAAGTATTCCAATAGTGGCGTGATCTGGGTACATTCTTGTCTATCGACCTGGAAGACAGCTATGTCGAAGACTGCGAGTTACGAGAGGGTTTCCTGGATCACTGAATTGTTGTTGCCCGAACTCTTGGTGCTAGCCAACTTGGATAAGAGGTCGGCCTTGGAATTTTGTTCCTGGGGTATATGCTCCACTTTAACTAGCTAGAAGTTTATGAGGAGTTCTTGTATTTTCGCCAGGTATTTCAGCAGGAGGGGCTCTTTGGCCTAATATTCACCTCGGATCTGGGAGGTCACGAGCTGGGAGACACTACAAAGTCGAATTTTTGCGGAACTACAAAAGTTATTAACTTCTTGTTAGTCATGACAACCATCACCCAAGAGGGGAGGTGAATTGGGTGATTACAAGTTTTTAAAACAACTTTGAGAAATTATGTATTTTGATATTTTCAATCAACACATGTAGCGAAATAAGTCTAACAAAGATACAACTATTGTAGATTAATCAAATACAATTTAGATTATGGAATAAATCAAGCAAATAAACTAAATATCAAATTCAACTCAATTATATATAATTAGAGTACAAATGTAAAAGAGATAGAAACTCTTTGAAAACTTTTATCAAACACTTGAAAATTAATTTTCTTTTGAGCTGTTTATCGATTGAAGAGAATGAATAGAGAAGATAGAAAGATGTACTTGTAAATGAACAACCCGCACAGAAAGTATTCGAGTAAATATATGGAATTAAAAAATAAATATAAAGGAGTTTGAGTTTAGAGAAGCAAACACAATAATTTATCTTGGTTCAGTCACCAACCACTTATGGCCTAAGTCCAGTCCTCAAGTAACCACTGAAGATTTTTCACTATCAATGCAAGCTTGAAAAGATGCTTGCTACCATTACAGACTAGAGCACTCCTCACACCTTGAGATACCTCACCCTTGTGCTTGAGCCTCAACTTTCAGGGATACCTCACCCTTACAATTTCTGTGAGGGATACCTCACCTTCGTTACAATTTTTCTGAGGGATACCTTACCCTCGTTACAAAGAATCAAAGAGTAGAAGAAGGAAGAAACTCTCTCAAATAGTGTGAGTCTCTGGCCATTGCCAGTCTAGCAATGCATACTTCATATTCTGCTTGGTTGTTCAAGGTGGGAAATTCGAACCTTAGTGAATTCTCAACAGTCACTCCTTCAGAGTTTTCCAAGATTACCCTGGCATCGCTTCCTTTCGGGTTTGAGGACCCATCAACGAACACGGTCCAAGATATCTTCTCGGTATAATCAGAGTCTGAAGTGAGTTCGACCAAGAAATCCGAGAGTGTCTGTGCCTTGATTGCTACTCTGGGTTCGTAGGCTATCCCGAACTCGAAAAACTCAATGGACTAGGCAATTATCCTCCCTGCTAAGTTCGGTTTATGCAGTATTTGTCAGATGGGTTGATCTATCCTTACTACCACGGGATGACACTGGAAGTATTGCCTTAGTCTCCTGGCCGTGATGATGAGTGCAAAAGCGACCTTCTCTATCTTTTGATATCGAAGTTATGGACCTTGCAATACTTTGCTCACAAAATAAACCGGTTTCTGGTCTTCCGGTGTTTCTCTGATGAGTACCGAACTCACAGCCTCCTCGTGGACGGAGAGGTACATGTAAAGTGTTTCATCTGATTCTGGTCTTGTAAGAATGGGAGGGGACGCCAAAATGTTCCTCAGAGATGTGAAAGCGTTTTCACATTCCTGTGTCCATTCAAATCTTGTCCCTTTTTTCAATAGCTTGAAAAGAGGGGGGATTTGTGAGTGGCTTTGGCTAGGAATCTGCTGAGAGCCGCAATTCGTCCAGTTAACTGTTGTACCTCTTTCACGCTTCGGGGACTATGCATATCAAGCACTGTCTTGCATTTGTCGGGGTTTGCCTTAATGTCGCGATGAGTCAGCATGAACCCTAAGAATTTTCCAGCTTGAACTCTGAATGTGCATTTTTCTGGATTGAGTCTCATGTCGTGCTTTCTTAACTGTACAAATACTTCTTCGAGGTTCGAGGTGTGTGATCCTAACGATGAGGTCTTGACTATCATATCATCGATATAGACCTCTAACATTCTCCTCATCTGTTCTTCAAAGACATTGTTCATCATTCTCTAGTAGGTGGCCCCAGTATTTTTCAACCCGAAAGGCATTACCTTGTAGCAGTAACTTGTCCTTTCGGTGATGAAGGTTGTTTTATCTTGGTCTCCGGGGTACATCGAAATCTGATTGTACCCAGAGTAAGCATCCATGAAGGACAGTAGTCGGAAGCTAGAGGAGCTATCAACTAGCTTATCAATGTTTGGGAGTGGGTATGGATCTTTAGGACACGCCTTGTTCAGGTCGGTGTAATCCACACACATCCTCCATTTCCCGTTTGACTTTTTTATGAGGACAACATTTGAGAGCCAAGTGGTGTACGAGATCTCCCTGATAAAGCTGGCGTTTAGTAATTCCTTGACTTGCTCCTCAATGGCCTGTTGCCTCTCGGGACCAACTTTTCTTTTCTTATGGGAAATCGACTTTGCATCTCGTTTAATAGATAAACAATGGCAGATGAAAGTGGGGTCGATCCCAGGCATGTTAGCGGATGTCCAGGCAAAAAGATCCTTGTTTTTCTGTAAGAGCTTTATCAACTGGATCTTCTCCTACTCTTCGAGGTTTGCTCTTATCTTGGTGACTTGGTCGGGTTTATCACCCAGCTGAAGCGGGATCAATTCTCCTTCAGGCTGGGGTCTTGTGCCTTGGATTTCCTCACAGACATCCAACTCGGTCATTAGAATGTTGACTTGATCGCGGGTGGGGCTGGGTGTTCGTGACTTTGTTTTCTTAGAAGCCCTATTGATCTTTAAGCTCTCGTTATAGCACTTGCGGGCTACAATTTGGTCGCCCTTGACCGTGACCATTTCATTGTTCCTGTTGAGGAACTTCATAGCCTGATAGGCGGTAGAGACTACAGCGGCAATGCCATTTAGCGTAGGACGGCCCAGGATGATGTTGTAAGCCGAGGGGCAATCCACGACTAAAAATCTCACCTTAATCGTTTTGTACGTGTTGTCGTTATCCAAGGTCAAGAAAGTTTCAAAGTAACCGACCAGGGTAACTTTTTCTCTAGAGAAACTGGTCAGTTCATCTTTATATGGTGTGAGTCTAGACAGAGGGAACTCTAGTCTTTCGAAGGCATCCATAAACATGATGTCCGTTGAACTCTCCTAATCTACAAAGATACGACGGACTTCGACGTTAGATATTATTTCGGATATGACCAGAGGGACGTCATGATCTCGGATAATGTCGTCGTAGTCCTTGTCGGAGAAGGAAATGGACGATGCGTCCTTGTTTTCAATATGGAGTCTTTGCGAGGAGCCAGATACGCTTAAGACCGCTGTCCAGAGTGCCTTTTTTCGAGAATTGTTAGATGAACCACCCCCTGCAAACCTTCCTGAGATGGTACTGATGAGTCTGTCTTTCTTGTTACCCCTACTTTGAGTATCCCGATCCTGATCTTGCCTGTTTTCAACATTACGACGTGGTGGGGTCTGGGATCTTCTGGCAAGACTCCGGCTTCTTCTTGGATGTTGGTTTGGACTTTGCCAGGGGTTGCGGCTTCGTCTCTGATCCCTGCGTCTTCCGCGGTCTTCGCCTCCTCAGAAATCGCTGATGTACTTTTGCAACTGTCCTTCTTTGATCAGGGACTCGATAGCATCATAGATTTAGTAGCAATCTTCTGTCTCATAGCCATAACTCTTGTGGCACCTGCAATGTTTCGAATGGTCCCTCTGGAATTACTTCTTTACGGGTGGTGGCCTCTTGATATCCTGAAACTTAGTTTGAAGGACCTCCTTCAAGATTGTCTCTCGAGGGGTGTTCAAAGGAGTATACTCAGAATATTTAGGCCGATATCGTTTGCTCTTGGAGGATTCACGGGGTTGGTTGGAGTTTTGGTTCTTTTTCTGGTGGATTGGTTCACCTTTCTCCAGATTCTCTTTAGCTCTAGTAACTTCCTCTACCTCGATATACTTATCCGCCCGTAGGTGAAACTCATCTAGACTCGCCGGCATCTTTTTTTGCCAAAGACATGAAGAAGCTTGAGTTAGTTCAGAGTTCGTTTCTGGCGTAATGGAGGGTTATCCTGTCATCCAGGTTTTCAATGCCCACACAGGCCTGATTGAACCTTTTGACATATCCGCGCAAGGATTCAAAACTTCCCTAGCAGATTTCGGAAAGGGAGTCAATCAACTTTGGTCTCTCCTTTACTGTGGTGTAGTGTTGCAAGAAACGTTGCGTAAGGTCTTCCCATCCTATGATCTTTGTTCGTAAGGTGACAAACCAACGGAGGGCATCCTTCTTCAGAAATAGGGGAAAGCTCGGCATAGCAGTTCCGGGATGTACTCGTAAAGCTGCATGGACTGAGTGTAAGCGTCCAAGTACTCCTGGAGATTTGTCGTCCTATCATAAGCCTCCAAATTACTCGGAGGCTTGAAGTTCCTCAGGACCCTATATGTCATTAGAGCATCTGAGAATTATTGTTGACAGCTGGGGACCGGGTTATGGTTTCCAAAAACCCCGGTGCCAGCGTGCTGGGCTGCTTGCTCATTACGAACTACATCCCATTCTCAGTTGTCATTGTCCGTCCTCACTGATCTTTCAAGATTCTCTAACCGACGACGTTGTTCTTCCAGTTGACGTCGTTGACCCTCAATGAGCACTGTTTGTTGGCGCAACAACTCTCGAAGGCCATTCTTCGTTGTTTCGGATTGGACATTGTCCTCATAGTGAGACACATAGTCTACATCGTTGTGGGAGGTTCCCAAGCGAGCGTGCACAGGGATCCTAGCTCCATGGTTTGCTCCATGGTTTGTATTGTTGGCTCCACCATGAGGAAAGACAAGCTTGTTATAGATTGAAACCCTTCGAGATGGAGCGAGGCTTTCAGCAGAAGCTGAAGTCTCGTGTCCATCGTTGAGAGTTTCCACCATAACAGGCCTGCTTCTAGCGATGGAGGTTTCTGGTGGTGTGACGGAAGGAGGGTCACGTTGTGCCGTTGGGTCCTGTATTTGGCCAGGGGCAGCATGTGCAGTGCTTCCCTTCCTATGGTTGTGTCTCGTGCTCACCATGGTTAACACGGGAATGAAAGTTTATCAGATTCCCACAGACGACGCCAATGTTCTGAATTAGATTCAGAAAGTACCTGAGATATGCACGTGTATAGTGGTTTCCTCCTTGCGTAGCTGCTGCCAAGCGTATTGAACCAGGGGGTGGGTACCTGCAAAGGGACTTCAATGCTCAAGTCAGGCAATGCACAAGTAGGGTTTATGCAATGGAATAGCAGATACCTTATTAGGTTAACTTAGCCTAGTATATGTAGAGTGTGACTGTAATCCTCATGCAATCCGTATAGGACAAAGGTACATTAGGATCGTGCCTTGGCAGAGGTCTCAGTCCACGATCGTTGAGGTCCGTCTCTGACCTGTCAGGGCTATCTCTTTAGTGGTCAATTCTTATTGTAGGCACTTATGGTCCCCACATTTAGGGTTATAATCGGCAGTTATGAGAATCTGCGTAGGTCCGGCGATCATTATAGTCCGATGCGATGGACCGAGGTCATAAGGCCTAGGTCGGAGTGTTAATGGCAGAGTCCAGTGGTTCATATGTCGGGTCGATCCTTTCGAATGGGATCCCGGATCACGGTCCAGAACATTAACAATTCAGTTTAATGTGGAAAATATTTTTGAAGGACCAGTTTGATTCATTTACAAATGAAAGACCAATGTCAAGTACCAAATTTAGTGGCATATATTTTTAGGCTTTTTGACCAAACTATCTTTAGTGGCAAAAATATTTATCAAATTGTTATTTTTTTAAACTATTTATTGGAATGTCACTATTTTTGTCACGTTGAATTTTTTTAAGATTTTTTGTTCCGTGTAGGATACGCCAGAGCGCTTGGCGTATCCAACGTGGATACGTCAGAGCACTTGATGTATCCAACGTGGATACGCTAAAACGTCTAGCGTTTTCTAAGTGGATACGCCAACCTCTCTAGCATATCCACGTAAGATACGCCAAGTGCTCTGACATATCCTACATGGGATCCTTATAACACCCCTTTTCTCTCCATTCGACGGCCACTTCTCCCATTTCTCAAAATTTTACCTTCTCTCTAGATTTTTTCCCTCTCTAAAATCTCTCTCGAATTCTTTTTTGGCCGTAACTTATGAGATAATCATATAGATAAGTATTTCTATCGTTAGATTATTATTATTGTTATATTTATTGCTTGAATATTTTAATTGTTAGAATTATTGTTTATGTTTTTGAGTTTCTATATTAATTGTGTATTTTATATTTATTTTATTGTTAAAATTATTGTTTATGTGTTTGGGTTTTTATATTAATTATGTATTGTATATTTGTTTGTATTGTTAAAATAATTGAGTATTATTATTTATTATTATTATTGATTACTATTATTATTGACTATTATTATTGATTATTAGTTTTATTTTATTATTATTATTATTATTATTATTATTATTATTATTATTATTATTATTTGTGTATTTTGTATTGATGATGACGTGTTATATCTGTATCTTAGACTGACATTGCAGAGAACATCCATGCTTTGGCCAGGAACCCTAGTTCAGCATTTAGTATGACTAGCTTTCAACAGTCTATGAAGGACATCTTATCTTCAGTGAAAGAGCATGATCGCATCACATTGGATCACCTTCGTCTAGCTCCTCTTGCAGATGACATTCCAAGACCATCTGAGCAGTCCAATGAGCAGAGGACACGCCGTAGACGGAGAAGGTTAACGAGTACTCGATCACGACTACGACTTTCAGATAACTCTGATTCTTCAAGTGTGCCTAGTACTAAGCCACCGCCCACTTCTACTGCTATTTCCCCATCATCTCAGCCACCACCTCCATTGTACATGTCATATCCAAGTTATCCATCGTCTATAGGTTACCCACCATCTACACCATACTCACCACCTACTTACCCTTACTGACTGTATCATTATACCTTTACCCTTATACCGTCATTTCCATAGCCACCGTATATGGGTTACCCACCATATCCTCACCCATCATAGCTAGGACCTTCTTCTGATACCCCTCACAGACCACCACATTCTGACCTTGGCCCATCTCATTGATGTATATGTACTACATTTTATTACATTTGCTTAATTTGGGATGATTGTATGTATATATACCAGATTTTTCTGTTATGTTTAAGTATTTTATTAAGGTTAATTGATTTTGTTAGACTCGCTTGGCTGGTATTCTAGCCCATCAATTTTAAGTGTAAAAATTGATTGCAATGCGCTAAGGGTGCTTACAGCTGGATTTGATTAAGTTTAACTTGATAATTTCATAGACCCAATTTTTTTAATCTGAGCTCGCCTTAGATTTAATTGAGTCGAGACTTTTAACTTAAACATATTAAGCATGATTTGGGAGTCAAATAACTTACTTTTTTACGTGAATAAAGCTCATATGACCGAGTGAAAACACGACATAGTCGTTTGAACATGAAATAATGGTTGTGGGAGGGAGAGGAGAGGTGAGGATCCTACATAGGATATGCCAGAACGCTTGGCGTATCCTACGTGGATACGCCAGAAAGGTTGGTGTATCCACTTGGAAAACGCCAAATGCTCTAGCGTATCCACGTTGGATACGCCAAGTACTCTGCCGTATCCTACGTGAAATAAAAAATCTTAAAAAATTTCAGCATGACAAAAAGGGTGGCATTCTGATAAATAACTTCAAAAAGATGACAATTTAATAAATATTTTTACCACTGAAAGCAATTTGATCAAAAACCTTATATTTTTTAAAAGAACAATTGGATTCATTTATGAATGAAAGATTAATATCAAGTATCAAATTTAGCTCTTTTAAAGTGAGAGTTTCTTTTAGACCAAAAAATTAAATATTTTAATTATTGATGAGAATATTAATATAATTTATTATAAAAATTCATAATTTATTATATATATACATATATTTTATCATAATATATTGATTTATTATTAAAAAAATTATCAATTTTGAGATTTCTTGTTTCTTCTTCTAAAGTGAATCCTCTACTTTAGAATAGACAAATTCTAAAGTGGCGCATATATTTACAGGATAAAAACCAATATTTACTCTTCTTTCTTTGTATCATGCTTCAAAATTTTCTTTTCCATTTATATCTTATGATTCTGGAAGCAATTACAAGAATATCATCACATTCACATGTTCATTTCCGATACATTGTGTACCATAAAAATGGCTTGAAATATCTAGATGTATCTAAGTTTCTTTTCTTTGAGATATATAAGTGAAAAAAAAATGGTGTATTTCTAGTAAGATGACATTAGTATTTAAACAGAATTTAAAGCAACAAAAAGAATAGCATGAGAATAAGAAGTACTTGTGGAATATTTACATATAAATGACACAAAATGCACTTCCAAAGAAAAACGACACATAAAGTCAGCTAAAACATATTGCCTTAGTTACATTTAAATGCTTGCATATTATATTAAGGGTTGTTGATATTTTCTATTCAAGTAAATAAACGATTGTTAGAATATTTATTATGTATCATTCCAGCTCACAATTGATCACCAACAAAGAAGAACGACATCTATGACGCCTTGTACTCCACCTGTAAGATACTCATCATCAAATGTCACTTTCATCACCTTCAAATTTAATAAGGATTTCATATTAAAAGAAGAGCATTAGGTTTTGTTTGTTCATTATCACCAATCTCAAATTATATAGGTTATTCATACAGAACTCGGAATTTGTGAAGTGGGATGCAATACCTATGTTGCAAGCTTGTAAGAATCACTTCTGCAGTAGTGGTTAGTGGTGAGTAATTTTAATAGTTTGTAAGAAATTATAAATTAAAAAAATGTGTTGTTAATAAGTGTCTTAAGATATTAATTAAGAAATTAAAATAAAAATTAAAGGAAAAAGTAAAAAAAAAATATTTTAAAAACTCAAAATGTATTTAATATTTTTAATAATTAAAAGATTTATTTATTAATTGATTTTTTTGACGTATTAATTGACATTGTTAATAGAGAATGTTAATAAGTACTTCTTAACCGGTATAAGAGACACTTATTAACAAATGCCATTTAAATATTGTAAACAAATAACTTCTGCACAATTACTACAAGTCTATAATTTCAACTCAAGGGCTAAAATTTTGCGTTTCCTTCTTCAAATAGGTACAGCAAACATTTCAATTATATAGGTGACGCTACACATTTGGGGAAATGTCATAAAATATATATCATTCATATTGATCGTGCATATGATAACTCCAACAACTATTACCCTTTGTTTGGATTAGAAGAGAAAATAAGAGGAGAGAAAATAAAAAAAAAAAAAATGAGAGGAGAGAAAATAAATAAAAAAATAAAAATAAAAATTGATTATTTGAATGAAGAGAAAATAAAAAAATATAAAAAACATTAAAATATTCTATTTTTTATAATTTTTCTTTAAAAAAAGTAATAAAATATTTTGATATAATTTTTCTGTTTCTTGATTTTTGTGCCAAATAAGAATTCTCTTATTTTCTCTCTATTGTTGAGAAAAAAGTTTTCTATGAACTCTACAAATATAATTTTATTTCTTTTTTGTTTTATTGCCTATCTAAATAGAGAGAAAAGTACAATCTCTCTTCATTTTCTTTTGTTTAACGTACGAAATGTCCTTCTAATCTAAACTATCTGATTATAAATCATATGGTTTCTCATATCTTATATATATCACGTCCTTTCCTTCACGAAGAAAAGAAACAGCAGTGAAGTCAATAATTTCATAATCATAGAAAGAGGAGACTTGAAAAAGTGCAGCAGAGGGGTAGAATGGGAAAAAGGCAGAAGAAAAAGCATTTTTGCCCGTTAAAACGCCGAGAGCAGAGGGCCCATTATGTTGGAAGATTCTTATATAAAATGACACTTCTCTTTAATATGATAATCGTTTAAATATAATTTAATAATATTTTACTTTCAATCTCTGTCGTGAATACATAATAATTTAAGAATAGTATGATTATACATTTCTATGTGTCATTTTTTTATTAGAGTAAGCGGTGGACAGCCTGTCGTGAATATGAACCACGTTCCTCTTTAGTATCCCATCAAAGTTTAAAATTCTGACCTTTTTTTTTGGTACAAAGTTTGAAATTCTTACTTTTTTTTTTGTATATATTTGAAATTCTTACTTTTTTTCTTTTTCTTTGTTCTTTTTTTTTCCTTTGAAAGTAACGAAGCAGATATGAGGACCACGCGCACCCTTCAACTCTTGCCACCACACCCTTATACTTATACTCCTCAAAAAGGCTTTTATTGTTTTATACTACACTATAAGTGCACCTACCACAAATAGGTTAGGCTACTCATCATGGATTTATAATTTAATTTATTTGAAGCTTGATTTATATTAATTTATTTATTAAATAAATTAAGTTAATTTTTTAAAAAAAATTATTTAATTAAAAAAACCATGTTTTAAACTATTTAATTTATTAAGTCATGTTTTTAATTATATATAATATAATATAATATAATATACGAAAAAATATAAAAACTCTTTAAACTTTAACATTTTTTTAAATTATCACTTCAAACTTTAAAATATTTTAAATTAGTTTTTAAACTTTAATTAATATCTTAATATATTTTTATATTTAATTTAGATATATTAATTCACTAACGATAATACTACATGATATTATTTTATTTTATTAATATTAATTAAGAACTGTTTATTAATTTGTTTATTAAAATTTAATTTTAAATATATTTTTTCTTACAAAATAAATAAGATGTTGTTCAGACAATATCACCGTTAATGAATTAACATATTCAAATTAAACAGAATGAACTATTGGGACATTAATTAAAGTTTGTAGACTAATTGGAAAGATTTTAAAGTTTGTGGTGGTGATTTGTAAAAAAGTTAATGTTCAAGGGAGCTGTATACTCTTTTCTTAATAATATATATTATTATAATAATTAGAATAGAAATAACATATTTTTTAATATATTTAATGTAATATATTTATTATAATAAAAATAATAAGTTAACATTCACCCATACTTTTATAGATACTCACTACTTTTTTTCTCTGATCTTTGGTCGATGTGGAATTTAGAGATATACCAAGTTACAAAATTATTGAAGGGCATATAGTTGCAAAACATGAATATAAAACATATGCTATTTATATCTCAAAAGGAACCATGAATTGCAGTAATATCCCACAATATTAAATTATATCTCTTATCCCACAATATTAAATTATATCTCTTTTGTAACTGTAACTATAACGTCATTTGAAAGGACTCTGACTCCTGTTTCTACTAATGGAAAAGTTCGTTCTAGAGATATAAAGCAATTGGGTTCATTTAATATTTTTTTTAGATTTTTTGTTTATATATTTATTAATAACATATGTAAGGTTATTATTTTAATTTTCTTATGGTTAAATCGTACAGTTATTTTGTCTCTAGTTGTAGGAACCTGACGAAAAGTTGCTGGACTATGTTTCGTGTCTAACTCATTTAGCTGTTTGTGAAATTATTATGGTAATATGCTAATCTCACCAATTATTGATATTATGATATTATTTTTCTTGTCAATTCATTATAGAACATGCAGTTATTATTATGATGCTAATTCATTATAGCTTTAATCTTTTTTGCATTCATGTTGCAAGGAAAATTCTTACATACATACGTACGTATCTTACATACACTCACATGGAATGGACCCTACCCTATAATGAGACTCACCCCATATGAGTGTATGTAAGATACATGTATATGTATGCAAGAATTCCTTCATGTTGTAATTAGAAGAGCGTAGGTTCGAGATTCATGTTTTGCAATTATATGCCTCTAATATAATTTTACAACTTGGTATATCTCCAAATCTCACATCGACCAAAGACTAGAGTAAAAATGTGGTGAACATCTATAAAATTAGAAGGTGAGTGTTAAGTTATAACAAATGTCTATTGGCCTTAAGTAGATCAGTTGATCTATTTCAAGGCTTAGGTCTGTTAGCTAATGTAAAGACATGTTGATTTATTTTAATGTAAATATGTTAACCTATGTAAAAGTATATTAATCCATTTAAAAATAAGTCTGTTAGCGTATTTAAATGTTTTATTGTAAAATAAACTTTTAAATAAATTTTTAAATAGACCTTAAAAATTAATTTATTACAAGTTCAAAAACTAAGCTTAAACTTTATAATTGTGATACAAACTAAACATATTTAAAGCAAAACTTGGTCTGACATATTTTTATCCTTACTTAATGAGTACATTTTTTTTCCTTTGTTAACTCTTGATCGATGATCCGTCAACCTACAAATAATTAAAACCTATATAAACTTTATACAAGCTACATCCCGCGTCACCCTTGTTACCCCTTAGTTAAGCCTAGTGCTGGCATTATATATATGAGTTGACATAAAGGCAATTCATTTAACTCACTTGAAGTGAACTAGTAGTAAGATATTTAAGTAATTTACATAAAGTCATGAGTTTAAATCTCAATGACTCCTTATATTTTTTTGATTAATCAATGTCTCCATATATTGTACTATATAACTTCAACTCAGTTACACAAATGTACGCATTTAATAAGTTACATGTAAACACAATGTTAGTTACGTAATTTAGCATGCTTTTGACAGAACAGGCTAACACAGTCACTTGATGATAAGGCCCAAAACCAACCAGTTCATGACATATTTATTGTTTTAACCCACTTATTAATATGGCAAATTCAAATATTCATATGAACCTGGCAGTTTAATATACTCGAAAGAGTCTAGTAAGTTGTGTAAAAAAGCGTCTGAATTGGAACTCTATCGAAATTGTAATTGAAGAATGAAGATTGAAGAGGATAATAATAATAATGAAAGTAGAAATAAAAGAGTAAACGACACACCATGAGCAGTAGCCTGTATGTATCAAGCATTGGATTCATGATTAACATATGGATTAGCATGTTAACATCACCATTTCCTGTTTCCCGTTTGAACTAAACTAATCATATAATAAACTAGTCAAAAGGGAGCCTAGGTTCCGTTGATGCTGGGACAAGACAAAGACAACTATCAGACACTGATAAAAGTAGGCTCTTACTTTCAAGAAAGAGATTTGCTGCCTTCACTGAATTACATATAAGACAACTCTTAATTGTCTTGGGAAGCCACAAAGCCAAAGGCAACTGTGGGAATAATGTCCTAAAAGACGCTACAAAATAAATGGATAAGGATGTTGACACTGGACCATATTTCATGAAACTGACTTTCACAAGCCCACTGGCTGAGTGTTTCTTTTTCTTTATTGGGTTTTCTTTAGGCCCCTTTTCCCTTTTACTAGGTGGTGTTGGAATTTTTAATTGAGAGCTAAAGGGAAGGTTACAAGGCACATGGCTCCTCATCGATATACGTTTCACAAGTCACTAATGATGGGAATGTCTAATATAAAATCAACATGTTTGGATCTATCCATAGATTATTTTTTAAAAAATTTAATAGTATTTATATGTAAATTTAAGTATATAAAAAATTATTAGTTAAAATTTATAAATTATTTATATATATAGTTATTTATAAAAAAAAAATAAAATTAATTTAACTAAATTTTTGTGTGAATCTGAATATTACTTAGTTAATATTTATCTTTTAATTTAAGTCATTGATTTATTTTCTCAAAAGTCATAGTCCATCTATAAATCACTTTATAAGTGTTTCATATTAGACATTCTCACTAATGATTATTTGTCGAGTTGTATCAACTAATAAACTTGAATTATATTGATTAATAACAGGTTTTAAACTTGATTTTTTTAAGTGATCCTTATATAAATTATTTACAAGTACTATAGTAAACTTTGGAGTGAGGTAATCTTTCTCCTAAATTTTTCTATGAAAAAGGGTCACTAATGACTATTTAACTGAGTTGGAGTCTGGACATAAAAAAATGATGCACTACCTGGAGTTGAAATTTGTTCAGTGGCATCATCATCTTTAGGGGGGGGGGTGAGTAGCGACTATCAAACTATATATGACTTTATGTTCATTCAATAGCAGCAGACTTGAAATGCACTTGACAGTGTTAAAACTTGGATACTTAACAAAGATTTGGGAAGAAAATTAAAAGACTATTTAGAAACTTAATATTTTTAAACATCTAAGTTGAGAGCTAATCGACGCTTTATTTAAATCTTTTAATCATAATTTAATCTATTATGACTGTTAAAACTTGAAAATACTGTCCATTTTCACTAAAGCACACGAAAACGTATAGTGAAGGCTCAACTCGCCGTTCAGACTTCAAAGTTCAAACTCAGGCTTTAGTTGAGGCCTTTTACTCCCTTTTTTTCTCTCCTAGCCCATAGAAAGTACTATTATTATTTTCAAGGCCCAAAGTGAAAACCATCTCGTGCGTGAAACCACTGTGTTGTATAGACAATAAACCCAAAAATTAATAAAGGCCCAATAAGAGACGAACAAAAAAGCTTGGTACACTACCTGATGCTAACTGCTGAGCTTGACCACGTGTACCTTAATGAAGTTGGCACGGTGATTAAGGAAGTATGATTGATGTCTTAATTTGAACATTGAATCAAGAGAATTAATTCTCTTAAATGCACCAGGTCGATGTGAGAAGTGCGCCTCTAAAATAATTCAGAAAGGAGATTTGGTCTTAGAAGACATGAAAGTTAGCTCATGCCCCTTACCATACAGCAAAACAAAAAACTTGTGCACATGTTAATCATGAAACTATATATAAAGATTATCTATAAAATTATTTTGGATAAAACTCAACAAAATTAATAAAAACTATTAACTCCCTACTTATTAATTTACTTTATAAAGTGCATCCTCACTTTAAAGGTTTAAGTGCGTATTTAAGATAACTGTGAAAGTTTGATTATTTTAATAATCGATTATGTTTAAATATGTTAGCTGAAAAGTAATTTTAAACTAATTTATTTCATTTTGATGGTATAAAAAGAATCGTTTTTGCATTAAATTAGTAAAATAGGTATAAAATAATTAAAAAAAATTTGATTTATTTGATTGAGGACAAAATAATATTTACATCTCAAAATGTAAGGAATAATCTATAATCTAAAATTATAAGCTAAAATTTCGATATTATGAAAAAAATTGTTAGAATATATTGGATTTCGTGTAAAATTTAAAATTAATTTTACTAAACATGATTAAATACTATTATAACAACTTTTTTTTAAGAAAAAAGATGTTAGTTCAATTTATAAGCTGAACCAAACACGCTCTAAATCTTACCAAAACCATACACATATAACATAATAGCTCTCTTGAATAGCTCTCTATATATATATATATATATATATATATATATATATATATATATATATTGACAATTCATATAAAATTTAATGATCAATATTTACTTTTCTTATTTCTTATAATAAACATGTTTCCTATACATATATATGCAGGATTTTGAATCATATAACATCAAGCAACTAAAATAAGTCATGGCTAGCTTTAGGGTAAAGCCTCTAAATCAAGGACTTTAGGCTCCAATATTTTATAGGCCTCATAATTTTATAATAATTTTATTTATTATATTTAAAATAAAATATTAAGATAATCAATAAAATATGACATATTGTTTCATTTCTTAAATTAAGTGCTTAATTTATTTTATTTCACTTCTTACATCTCTATTAATTTTCAAATCTCATTTTCAACTTTAATAAATCTCTATTTTATATCAATTTTCACAATGGTTTTAATTCTCAACCATTTCTCTCTGTTCCAATCAACTAATGGCAATATGTATTTATTGAGTACTAACACATATTTCTTTTCCCTATGTGTAAAACTAAAAATCATTATTTTTTCAACTTATAATATCCACTTTTGAATTTTTTTATCATATGTTTTGACTCTTTATTTTAAATGAATTAGCTATATTAATAATTTAAAAAATTATTAAAAATTTAATTATAAAAATTAATTAAAAATTTTACATCTCAAAAACTAAAGGAAAATTTTGAATAAATTTTTTTTGTTACATTTGTAAAAGACCTCAATTCTGAAAGTATTGAGCCGTCCCTGATAAGTCTTTTATGACCCTTTTTCATTCATCAAGTGATCATAAGGCAATGGATTAATTCATTTAATTGCTGGATGGTGGGGACTACGACACCTACTCTGGTTGAACCAAAAGCAATCTAAAATAATGAGATCGTATCATATTTGCTTGAGTTTGGGAACTTTAGTACACAAGTGACTTGGTTAAGTTGGTGTTAGTTGGAATCTTTAGACAAATCTTTCTTCAGCAGTCACCAAAAAGAGGGCTAGTCTTCCACTATGGAAATGCCACTTGGAAAATTCGACCATGATGGTATTCATCATGTTCCAATAATCTATGCTTTGAATTAATAAAGCATCGTAATAATGAGGAGCAAGGATGTTTTTTCAGTTATGCAACCACTTCGGGGGCGCCAACCCCATTTAAATTCTGATGATGGTCTTCCAATTAGGTGGGGAAAAGTTAGGAACACGAAATTGAGACTGATTGTGAGTTGTGTGACGCCTTGGGAAACAAAGTGATTATCTTGGGTCTTACGGTCTTACCTCATCGTTAATTTATTGGTTGTTTAAAGATTAAGAGAGAAGGAATTGAAATTGTTGCAAGCGGGAAGGAAAGGAGCCAGGGCGTAGTGGGTATACAAGGTTTGCTTAAAAACACATGGAATAATGGTTGTTAATATGAGGGACCAATGTGCTTGGCAAGCCTATGACCGTAGCATTTGGCAACGTTCCAAGCTTCATCAGATAGTCTTTTGAGTTACATATGCTGATATATGCATATCTTTATTGCAAATTCATTAGAAAGATATTTTGTATCACCGAATATCTTATTGACATAAAGATGATAATCAAAAGAGAAATGGTACTTCTACAAATAAATTTTATACAGATTCTATACAGATTGTGAGGTGGTAAAGTAATGTTCACTAATCAAATCAATCATTTTTTTTCTCTCCCTCTTAATGTTTGTCCCCTCACATTTTGTGAGGAATTTGTATCCAAATATTTGTGAGACTAACATTACCCTAATCAAAAGTAGTTTTAGTGAACAATACTTAATATACGGTTTAATAAATTATGGATCACACTGAAATTTTAGATAAAATATATATTTCTGTATCAAGATCTAGTGTATGTTTAATTTTGATTAATTCTTAAAAAAATAGCTTTTTTTAAGTTCTTTTAATAAGAATACAGAAATATTATATATTTTTTTATTTTACATTAAAAATTCACACCATTTTTTTTTGCACTATAAGATTTTAATTATAAGTTTATATAATATTACATAATTTGTATGCATAAATATATTTAATCTAATGACTCTGTATATTTAATTTTTTAAGTGTTTTTTATGTAACTAATTAATACTACATTAACACTAAGGCTGGGTTAAAGTCCCACTAGAACTGCTTTACTTTTGTTTTAGTTTACTTTCCCTTCTCCACGTCAAATCAACTTCTATACACATACCCTTCATGCTTCACATATAGAGAGGGAAAATGTTTGATGTCCAACTAAATACATAAACTTTTATCCATCGTATGTCACCTGACCATATTTTGTTGACTCGGCCTCCCCTTTCCCTCCTTTTCTCTGCTTTCTCTGCCCGCGCTTCTCATTTCTTTCTTTCTTTCTCAAATTTAAAACATGTTTCTCCTCTTTCTTCTCCCACTCTCGATCTCAGTCTCTCCCCTCTCTTCTCTCAATCTTGGTGCCATCTTTTCCCAAACTCCCACCACTGTCCACATCTACGAGTAGCCACCAAAACAACACCAGCTAGTTTCAACCTCTGCCCAAACCATGAACCAGGCCCTGTAACCCACAACACCCAAATCCTGTGATGCGCAGAACCTCGTACGCACCAAACCTACCAGTCACTGTGACCTAGTACTAAGAACCACTGCGCGCTCCACCGTCTGAGCCGGTTCCCCATCTTATCTTATTCTCCCTTTACCCATTCTCCCACACCCTTGAATGTGCCTTATTCGGGTCACCACACATCGAGCATTTTGCTGCTGAGCTGTGTCAAGAGAACTCTATCATCCAGACTTGTGTTGTTGCCTCCTCTGGCATAGTCTTTAGCAGTACTGTCTGTCATTCTCTCAACTATATAAAATCTTTTTTATTATGGTTATATATTAATGTTGTGACCTTTTTTTTATTTCATGTGAAATTTGACTTGTGATTAATTCTGGATGAACCCTGAATATATCTTATTTTCTAGATGCTGATAAATGGGCGTGTAAGTTGACCTTATATGAGGGTGAGACTATACAAATCTTGTTGGATGGATTGGAGTTATGCTAACAGGTTCTTTTCTGTGAAATGCTTGGTGTGATGGTTTAATTTATTAGTCTAATAATGCTAACTTGGATGCACGTACATTATCTGAAAAAGTGCCAAAATACTTGTTAACAAGTCCTGAACACATGTACGGTTTGCCTATACTGGAAAATTAATGGATGAAATCAGGTTTTATTGTCAGTTTGAGTACTGAAATTATTTCAAGGATAAAGGCTAAATTATTGCTTTTTAAGGTTCCTAATTTGGTATGGGGTCTATTTTTTTTTGGGGGAGGTAAATCATTATGTCAAAAGCTTGCGTTCATCGTTTAATGCCTAGTTTAATGCCTCTTTGTTTGTTCAGTTTCTGCTAATTGTCTATTTCATAGTGTTATGATTTGCTTGATCTTAATCCCTTGCTGCATTCTATTTGTTCAAAAAAAATCTTCTACATATAATGTAGTACATGTATGCTCATATGAGTAGTTAAATTATTTTTAGCACTGCAAGTTAAGTTTGGCGACCTACCAAAATCTCAAGATTCAGATCTTTATCTTCAAACTTTTTAAAACCTAGAAGTACAATGAGAGTAGAAGAATCAGCAATCAGGAATTTTAACAAGGTATAAGATATTTTTTTTTGAAAAAAAGGCATTACGTTACTAACCAGAAGCTCTATGGCTGTCAATCTATCCTGAGGATCCTTTTGGATGTTGTAAATAAACCAGAGACAATCTTATTTGAATGCGTTAAAATGTAATCACCCCAGTTTCCAGATAAATGTAGAGAAAGCTAAAAGTTAAAATATAAAGCAACTTGCTGAACTATAAATTGAGTCTGCTATGTCATAATCTTGATGTGTCAATGTCACTTTCAACTTGAATGCTCAGCTCAGATTAAGTAATTGAAAGTATGTGTTGCAACAAACTAGTGTAGGAAACTATAACTGGTCAGAGAATGGTTGTGGTGTACTACTACCTACATTTATAATTACAACAACCATATGATTCCAGTGGTGTCAATTTCTGAATTTTTTTGCTTACAATTTGATGAAGCTCGTATCTTTAAACACTTCAATCAGATTTATACAACAGAAGTTCCAAAGAGGAATAAAATTAAAACTATTCAATAATATTTGTTACTAAAATTAAAATATTGTGTAGAGAAAGTTAAAAAAAGGAACCAAAGGCTGCCCACTAATACTTTTAATAATGAAAGAAAACTTGTCATATAGCTTAAGCAGGCCCAATTATGGAGGTGGAATGACCTTCATAAAACGAGACCAACCTCATACAATTTGCATCCCTACAACCAAAGTTATGCAGCTTAAACCATATGCTGTCAGGATTGCAATTCTGCAACACATATTATGTTTTCAAAGCAATGTAGGAATTTCTCAAAAATGCTAAAATCTTGAAATTTTTTACCACATAAAGTGTAGGGTTTTAGGAGCTAGAATACCTCTTTTTGATGTATGCTAAAAAAATGTAGTGATGTATGCTTATATGACTTTTTGCTAGAATACCTCTTTCACTTGCCAATTTGTAATAGAGTTTTCATGAAATGTGTTAAAAATCAAAGAAATGTGGATTGTCTCCCTAGTCTCAATGGAATTTACATCTTGATGATAATTTTGGTTGATTTGTCTTTATTTGATTGTTGCTGCTAGTCTCTAATTGATTATGTGGGTAGGTCTATTTGGGATTTAGAAAACGGTGTTGCATGAATTTTATTTTTTAATTGAGCTCTTTGTTGTGATGATAGTACAGTGATGTGTTATTGTTGAATGGAAAGAGATAATCATGGCTTGATTTGATGATAGTGCCTTTGTAATTTTCTTATGAAGACATCTTTTTTTCTTTTGTGTTGCATTGATTCTATTCTGTTTATGTCAATGAAGTCTTGTTTTTTTATGGTCTCCAATGTTTTTTTTTCCTTCTTTACTGATTGGATTTGTACCATCTTGGTCCTCTTTAAGCTTGTATGACATCCAACGACATAACTAATATGTATACTTAGATTGAATTTTTCGCATGAAAATGCACTTGAGTTGTTGATTTTAGAGTTTTAATTTTCTGGCTTATCCTCTTCAACCCTTTGTATTGAGTTGGTTCATCCTTACTTTTCTTACAAATTCTGAAAATAAAAAGAAAAAGTTGAAGAAGTGAAATCCTAGATGAGTGACAACAGTTGCTATCTAGGTGAGTTATGTGATTGAGTCCAATTTAGTCTTTGTTAGTTAATAATAGGCATGATACTTATTGTTGATAATGTGCATGGTCAGAAGAGTGTTGAAATTTGAGTCTAAACACTGTATGAATATGAATTTCACATATTGTATTTATGTTTGGTCTTTTTTATTTTTTGAAGTCTTAATTTATTCATTAACTAAAGTTTCTAATTTGTGGTTGCTTAGGCTAAGGGAATTTTAAATGACACAATGAGTTCAAAATGATAAAGTTGGTGCATGCCTAAGACTTCTTTTATACTGAAATTAAGGAGTAGATTGAAGAAGTTTATAGCCTCTGTTTTTAAAATTGTGATGCTGGTTCAACCTTATTTTGGCTTAAAACTTGAATCATTGAACTCACTTGAGGCCAAGTCAGTGAATTATAATGTGTGATCTAGTTTGGTGTCCTGTAGGTAAGGTTGACTGTTGATATAACTGCCGAGCCTACTTGGTGGTTTAAGTTCATTTGGTGTGAAAAATATGTGTGTGTTAGCAGCATGTGTTCATTAAAGAATAGATGTGAGTAAAAAATGCTTAGATATTTTTTTTATTGGGTGCTATTGATTCGTTGGGTTAACATTAGGGAGTTTTATTTTTTTAAAATACCTTCCAATATTACAGTTGTGACCAATATGGTTTATTAATTTGTTCTTCATTTTTTTTTGATTTAATCTTGTTGTACTTGTGAAATTCAGAATTGGTCTTCTGTATATGCAGATTACTTCCATGGACATCTCACGACCAAGATGAAGGTATAATTTGCCTAACACCAATTAGGTAACCAACTTAGTTAATATAGAAAAAACTATTATACTTGTTTGACTTTACAAATATATTGACTAATTTGTTCTCATAACGTAGAAGTTGCGATTGAGGTATGTTTGCACACTAAGGTTGTTAATTGATGTCAATAGCACTTTGACGGATGCGCAGAAGTCTCGAACTGAGTCCACCTCATTCAAGTCACTGTTATATATTAGAAATCAATTTTGTCTTGTTGTAGGAGTTAGAGTGTAGATGGGTTGAAAGAAACGGGGGATTTAGAGTTAGGAGTAGGGTTATCCCATTTACTCCGTTAGATGTGTGCTTGGCACTTGGATTGCCGACTGTAGGGGAAAGAGTGAATGCATGTGACGATGGAGTGACCCGTATTCTGTCCTTATTTCAGAGGGGAGATATAACCATTGACACGATTTATCATGAGCTTTATCAGCTTATAGGGAACGATGATTTAGATAATTTTTGCCGACTTTATATCTTACTTGCTTTTGGAGAGTTCTATTTTCCCGTTACAAGTGTTAATGTACATTCTGCCTTCATTCACTTGTTAGATAACTTGGACTCCTTGCATAATTATAGTTGGGGTTTAGCAGTGTATGATTTCTTGGTGAATGACTTGACCCGAGTTGCGTGTACGGTGAATGAGGGTAAGAATATGCACCAAATTCATTTAATGAGATGTGTTACACTTCTACAAGTACATATTTTATAATTTACTATACTTCTTAGTTGTTATAATTGTTTCATGTACTCTTGCAGCTTTTTTTTTTCTTGTTGCATCATTTTGATAGTGAACATGTGCTTTTCACCAAGGTTTGGGCTTTTGAGCACCTGTCATTGCGCCCCACATCAACTGTTATAAGTACTTATTCCTTCCCACGTTACTTGAACTAGCACGTGTTTAAGGTGAGGGAGGAGAAAGTGCGCAATGCAATTGAAAAAAAATAAGGTAACATATGTATTTAAATGGTGCGTATACTGCTGTGACATCCGTATAAAGATGATTTTGTTTAACAAAGATTTATGGTATTTAACTGTAGTAATCTACTTTTACCATACTCGTTAACTACGTATTTGTTGGTTATTGATATCTAGGTAACTGAAGACCTAGTTGCATCAAGGGAAGAGTATGAGATTGACATAGTCAGGGATGTAATGGCACAGGAGCAGCAACATGGTGTTGGACATCGACGGCCAAAGCAATTTGATGTGGAGGACCTTGTGAGTGATGTTTCTTGGGTGGTTGCTAAGAACATGCAAATGAAGAAAAGGATTTCTATTCTGGAGAAAGAAGTCAGCACGCTGAAACAATTATTATTACACCGTTCAACGCCTCCTCCTCTATATGTTAAAAGTTACATGTGTTTTATACACACTACATGAGAAGTATAAATAACTAAGCTTAGAAACAATCCACTTAAAAAGACAAAAAAAACTACTTAAGTGGGTTCTTGATGATACATTAAGATCTATTTCCATGGTTGCCACACAAAATGATGTAGACCAAATCACAGTATGAGCGTATTTTCACCAATTTGCACAGAAGACATTGTCAGTATACTTTGCCTATATAAAAAAAAGGGTGCATTGTGCAATCATTATCCTCTATACCAAAAAAAGAAATCTACCTGCAAAACAACAGTGGACTGCATTAGTAAACGTGTACATAATGCTACCCTATATAATTTACACAAATTCAGACTTATACTATGTCATTGATTCCCAGCCTGTGTATCTTCAAATTGCCTTGCATTACCACTAACCAACAAATTGGTGTATGATATTTGACTAGGACAACCCTAGACAAAGACATATAAACATGTCAATTTCAATAACTACAATGTCATTAATGAGCATATATTAGACATGTCTATGGCCTTTGACTGACCTTATGATCAGTTCTTTCTAATAATGATTAAAACCCAGCTGATGGCTCATATGATAGTTGTGAAACCCAATAGCTACTGTCACACATTGGTACTACAACATTTGCACTCAGCTCAACAGCTGTTAACTGTTAAGCAACAATATACCAAACATAAACATCTAAACTATTCATTAAAACAAACAATTTAAGTTTAAGTAACTTAAAACTTAACAACCATTTCAACAATGATTACAAATGATACACAGTTTTGGTATATACATACACCATAGTACAATCATTACGACATTCTCCACAGTTGTTCATTTCTATAGATGACTGACGAGCGTCGAACTCAGTCAAAATTATAACCGAAGTTAATACCTAAGTTTGCAGTATAGTGAACAACACCGGATCGTCTCCTCAAGGATCGTAAATGTAATTTTATCAAATTAAGTTAAGTTAGAAAAGGGGGGTTTTGATTGTTCAAGGATTACAATGACAAGATCTAAAGAAAAATAACAATTAAAAGAACAGTCAATTCAGAAATTTATCCGATATTGGGTGGATTCAATCATAGACCTTTCAACAAACACCTGAAATACATTTGAATGGTTAACTTGGATCTAACCGAGATCTCTGCATCAGATCCGAGAATTCATACTAGACAATCGTCGAATTCAATTGACAAGTGATAAACACAAATCTGCAATCGCACCATTCATGTAGATATATGTCATTTAAGCACCCAAATCAATTAACCTAGGCAAAAATCAAGTAACCTAACCTCTTCAATTACATGATTAGTTTAGATCAATCAGTTCTAAGTTTCATCATAAATCTCAACTTTCAGTTATGTGATTAATTCAGATCAATCAGTTCTAAATTTCATCACAATACTTAATCTTAAACCAAGATCAAATCAGATCAAACATAAACAGAATCACCATTCATGTATTCAAGATCAAGAAAACAGAAGAAGAAGAAGAGAAGAGGAATTCAAATATAAATCAAATACATTACATAACCAAGGTCTCAAGAATCCAAACCACAATCTCTTCAAGAGTCCCAAATTGACTAGA
This sequence comes from Ormosia emarginata, assembly GCA_029884605.1. Lineage (NCBI taxonomy): Eukaryota > Viridiplantae > Streptophyta > Magnoliopsida > Fabales > Fabaceae > Ormosia > Ormosia emarginata. The sequence continues at coordinate 11,769,624 of JAQQTP010000057.1, forward strand.
AGTGACTTAGCTCTCCATTACAATGAAGGAAATCATCAAAATATACAAGAACTATGAAAAGCTATCTCTAACACCAAGTGTGTGTTGTTCCTAGAGCTCTCCGCATGCTTCCTTTTATAGAGGATTTAGAGTAGTAGTAGATGGGTAGATGGGATTAGTAGGTGGATGAGTAGGTGGATGAGTAGGTGGGTGAGTAGGTGGGTGAATAGGTGGGTGAGTAGGTGAGCTACCTTGTCTTCGAAATTCTTTATTGCTGAACTCATTGATTTCGTCATTTCTGAGTCAAGTGGTCTTCATGAAAGTTCTAGGAAATTGTATAAGCTTTCCAATGGCTTTGGAAACACCCAAAAATTCGTCCTACAGCCCAAGATATGACTCAATTACTACAGACTATTCAGGACCAGTTTCAGCACCTCTGTTTTGACTTTCAGACCCAATATCTCCATCAAGGAGCCCGAATCAAGTTTTGTGCTTGACATGAAAGTTGTACATATGGGTCTTAACTTTCAGATTACAAATTTTCAGCCCATTTTATATGCCCAAACTCGAATTATGTTCTAGTTACTACACACTGTTCGGGTTCCAGTCACAAATCCCGTATTCTGATTTCCATGCCCAATTAGTTCTACTAGATGTCTGAAATTGACTTTGAGCTCTTCATCAAAGTTGTAGAGCTCTCTCTTATCTTTCCTACAAGGTAAAATTCATAATTATCAGACATTTAGAACTCAAGATATGGCTAAAATACAGAAACAATGTAAGACCCGAATAATGCTGAAAAAATCAATTAAGTCCGATTCGAGTTCAAACTTACAAAACATAATCAAATTCAGTCAATTAAGTACATGAAGAGTGTAAATAACTAAACATAAGGGTTTCTTAATGAATAAAATATGTGATTATCAAATTTCCCCACACTTAGCTTTTTTTGCACTCCTGGGCAAAACATATAAAACTAAAGTTAGAAGACAAAGACAAATGACACAAACTTAAAAGCTAAAAACTCTAAAGGACTCAATGAAGCAAGAAGAGCAACAAGAAATTCAAGGGATCAAAGCATAAATGAGGTAACATTTTTTCACATCTTAAACCAACAAGCAAGGAAACTTCCGTTGAAAAGAATGAATTAAGAATGATGGATCCTCACAAGATTCCCTCTTAATCTCTCAAGTGTTTAAAAGGTAGGTATTTCACTCAATTCAACCCATGAAAATTACACTACCATAAGCTTGCTTATCTTCTACTTCTCCACTACTCAAAACAGATGCACACACAAATCATGAGGACTTTATTCAAGGTTGTAGTGAGGTCAAGGAAACAGAAGAGGATAAAATGGATATGAGAGGATAAATACCAAAGAGAATAAAAGCAAATGAGAGCTGAGTTCACATAACAAGCATAAAAGTTCATCCCAACTCTAATGTATATCCCTTTACATATTCATTTCCCAATCCTTTTCTTTTTTTTATATATATATATGAACATAACTATAAACATACTTTTTCTTTTCTTTTCTTTTTTTTTTAGGCACTCTTTCCTTTTTCAACAACCATTTTGTACACACACCCCCACACTTGTTCAAAAACTCACCCATTAACCAAGCTAATGTTCTTTTATTCCCTAAGGTAAAGTAAGAACACGATTTTTCATTTAAGGCACATAATGAGATAGAAACAAGGAGTGGTCAAATAAGCTCAAAGGGGTTAAGCAAAGGAAAATATACAAGGTTGGCAGGAATCAGAGAATTTTCAAGAAGTCAAAAGAGTGCTTGATATCATATTGAAAGGAAGGTTAGCTATTTGGTTAAACTAGTTAATTAAGAAAGAGGGCCTCAATCATGTTTATGCATGCAAGTGAAATGTAGCTTCAAAAAGAATCAAAGCAAGTTCTAGAGTGGTCATTAACATGAGTGAAAATCACATAAGAAAGAAGAGAATGACATAAATGTTGAATCGATCCATTAGGCTCAAAATCTCACAAGGTATGCATCCATCAAACTCAATTCATCAATTCAATCATCCATCACCAAGCATGTCCGTTCAAGAAGGGAGAAAAGTTATTCAATCATGCAATGAACCCTTTTTTTTTTCTTTTTTTTCTTGTTTTTTTTACAAAAAGAACATGTTGAAATCTCTCCCCCACGCTTAATATAACATTGCCTTCAATGTGAAAGAGAAATATAGAAAAGAGCAACACAACCTGATAAGAAGTGAATCAACGCCAAGTAGAAAAGAAACACACTGTCAGTACCGCATCAGACCCTGAAAAGAAATCAAACAATAAAACTTTAGTACTAATTAGTTACTACCTAAAAAACTCCTTACTCTGCCACCAATTAAGATGCGTCTCAAGAGTAAAATTACTCCTTACTCTGCCATCACTAATTGGTTTAATAAGTACATGACAATCATATCATACTTTCCAAACAAAACAACAAATTTTTTTTTTTAAATCAAACCCATTAAAGAGAAAGTTTCAGATCGGGCTCTTTTTTCTTGTTACTTCCTTCGCTGCTTCCTGTTGACCAATCTATCTGAGCTAATACCTTATCAGGGACATACTCAAAAGTTTCTAATTTATCAATGAGCTCATCAATAGTGGAGGCAGAGATAAGAAGTTGTCTTGCTAGAAGGAGTGATAAATTTACGTTCCACAGCTTTGTCAAGAAAAAATAACAAAAGATCAAAGAAATTATTAACATTCAACAAACCAATGGGTTTATGGTGGATGTTCAGTTCGGCTCAAGAGACAATTTGAAAAATTTCTTCCAAAGTACCAAAACCACCTGGTAAGGCAATGAATGCATCAGAGTTTTCAAGCATTATCTTCATGCGTTCATGCATTGATGATACTTTAAGTTCCTCCCCAATTGTCTTTCCATTGATATTCTGTTGAGCTAAAGTTTCAGGAATGACACCTAAAACCTGACTGTCTCTTATAAAAGAAAGTGATACATCCCCCATTAACCCACGACAACCTCCCCATATACAAGATGAATATTCCTCGCAGCAAGTGATCGACCAAGAGTGCTAGCTGCGTTTACAAGCTCCAATCCTTTCCCATAACTCGACCCACAAAAAACACAGACATTTTTGAGGTTACGAATAGAAGCCCCCATTCTATACTCTTCCTCCCTTTGAGTGTTTCTGAGTTGAAGGAAAATAGAGAAAATGGAGTGTTTAAATAAGAAAAAGAATGGAAAGGAAATAATTGCACCTATAAGGGTAGGTTGGTACATTGTTGAGAAAAGGTTGAAATTAAGAAACACTTTTTTTTGTTTTTTTTTTTTACTTCAAGAAAACCATCAAGGTAAAGAAGTCTAGAAACCCCTGAAGGACCCTGCTCAAAGGATCGTCTGTACAAAAATCAAAATACAACAAAATGACACAAAGATAAAAGAAATAGAAAATGATGACATACCTGTATGTACAGTCTCCATGGCGTATCTTTATCTTTAAGCACGCGTCATGAGTGCGATGAGACATCACATCCTTTTTTTTTTTTTTTTGAAATTGTTAGAAAAACTTGATGAAAGATGAGTGTATACTTACTTAAGATTGGGATGGAGGTAGTCTGCTCTTTCGGCTTTGTGCCAAAGCATTGTTGACCAGTATTCGACCCATTCAAGACCAGCGCAACATAGGGCTCCCAAAAGGGACAAGTGGCCATAATACGACTGGCTGCCTCACATGTGGGATACAATCTACCTTTTTTGTTTTTCAATTAAGAAGGCTGAATCAGGATGCATGCATTTCCTCATTCACAGTTTGTGTTACCAAAGCCAACCCTAAGAAGTATATATTTTTTTTTCTTCATTTTTTTCTTTTTTTTTTTGAAAAATGACATGAAGAAGAAGAAGAAGAGGATGATATGTACAGATTGTTTATGGATATGGCTCACATCTGCCTCTGGTTTAACGTCCAGTAACGGCTTAAACATCTTCTATGAGTCGAGGATAAGCTTCCCATCCAATTTTCTTATAAATTGGCAAACAAGGTCTTTTAGAGTCAGATTCCCAAGACTGTAGCGTTGTTCTTCATCCTTGAAGAGATTCCACAATTTAAGAATTTCACGATGCACCAATCTACAAGAATGCGTCTCAAGAGTCAATAAGATATTATCTAATGACTCCTTACTCAGTCCATTCTTAATGAAGAAAATTTTGTCTTCTCTATTTGCGGAAACCATCCCCAAAGTACGACATCACTTGTTGCAGTTCCATCGTCCACATTTGTGACAGACTTGTAACCTTTTTGCTCTTCTCCTTTTAGAATATGAACTTCTTCCAAGACCGGGCATATATGAGTCAAATGAAATTGAGGACTCACCTGCTAATCGGACTTTGCTTCAATTATCCAACATACATCTTCTGGCATACCTTTGTGCATTAACATTCTCAATCTTTCACATCGAACTTTGTAGATTTTTCTCTGAGCATTTTGAGGAAGAGAAGGAAAATATTTTCTCAGGTTTGAAAGAATGACATTCATTTTGAAGGAGAAGAATGGTTCGATTATTTTGAAACCGAAAAATAAACCGACTCGAGTGTCACGGAGTACCGTATCCGCCACTTAACCTAAGTAACACAAAGAACTCAAGAACTTTGTTTTCCGGGAATGGTTGAGTCTTTGTCCATTAACTTAAGCGCAGTACCATTCCTAGGATCCTCAATATCTACGTCCCCGAGAGGATACACGTGTCGACAACAAAAGAACGGCGCCACCTAGATCTCAATTTTCCAAGGAGTAGGTGCGCAGATGATAATCTCAAAGCGAACTTTTTTTGACTAATTTCCGCAGACTTTTGCAAAAGGTGTAACAGACCTTTAATAAAGTAGGCCAATAAAATTCATCTTGCAAGATTTTTTGCGAGTTGTTGTCGTATTGAAGAAAAAATGACCTCCACATGCTTCTGAGTGACACTACCTACCTCATTGTCGGGCACACAGCTGTTTTTTTTTTTTTTTTTTTTTTTTTCTTTTTTTTTTCTTTTTTTTTTATTCATAATGCGGATGGAGAAGGTTCATCACCTCCACTTCTGCATTCTCTGGAAGTTCATGATACTGTTTGAGGCGGTGTCCATTTACGATGAAAGCTTTGGCAGTGACCTCACTTTTAATCTGAACAGCACCAGAAGGAAAAACATTAGTAACAATAAATGGTCCATCCCATCTAGACCTTAATTTGCCAGGCATGAGTCGGAGGCGGGAGTTATAGAGGAGAACTTTTTGACCAATCTCAAATGTTTTCCTCAGAATCAACTTATCATGGAAGGCTTTGGTCTTCTCCTTATAAAGTTTGGAACTTTCATAAGCCTCCAAGCGGATCTCCTCCAATTGCTGCAGCTGCAGCTTCCTCTCCATACCTACTTGATCTAGGTCCAAATTGCACCTTTTCACCGCCCAAAATGCTCGATGCTCAATTTCCACCGGCAGGTGGCATGCTTTTCCAAAAACAATCTGATACGGAGACATCCCGATTGGTGTCTTATAAGCAGTCCGGTAAGCCCATAAAGCATCCTCAAGCCTCTTGCTCTAGTCCTTTCTGTTAGGTTGAACTGTCTTCTGGAGTATCTGCTTAATTTCTCTGTTGGAGACCTCGGTTTATCCATTGGTTTAGGGGTGGTAGGGTGTAGAAACCTTGTGTTGGACTCCATACTTCTTCATCAAAGCCTCCATGCTTCGATTGCAAAAATGTGAACCTTGATCATTAATGATAGCTCTCGGGACTTCAAACCTACAGAAAATCTGTGATCTAATAAAATCCACAACAACTTTAGAATCATCAGTCCTAGTGGCCTTAGCCTCCACCCATTTAGATACATAATCCACAAAGAAGCGAGAATGTAAACAAAACCAAATGATACAGGGAAAGGACCCATAAAGTCAATACCCCAAACATCAAAAATCTCACAGAATAATAAGGGTTTCTAGGGCATTTCATTCCTACGAGAAGTATTCCCTGTTCTCTGGCATTGATCACAAGATTTGCAAAACATATATGCATCATGAAATAGAGTAGGCCAATATAATCCAGAGTCTAAAACTTTCCTAGCAGTCCACTGAGGACCGAAGTGGCCGCCACATGCAAGTTTATGACAAAAGCTAAGAATGGAATGGAATTCATCATCAGGCACACATCTCCTAATTACTTGGTCACTGCAAAATCTTCATAAGTAAGGATCATCCCACACATAATACTTTGACTCACTTTTCAATTTATCAATCTTAGCCTTAGTGAAATGTGCAGGTATTGCGTTAGCAACCAAAAAATTAATCAAATCAGCAAACCAAGGGATGTTGCCTTGCAGCTTGACAAGCTGCTCATCAGGGAAAACATCATGGATGGGAAAAACATCTGCCTCCCTTTCAATTCGACTCAAGTGATCGGCCACCAAATTCTATGCTCCACTCTTGTCACGGATCTCAATATCAAACTCCTAGAGGAGCAACATCCACCTAATCAACCGGGGCTTGGCATTGGGCTTCTTCAGGAGAAACTTTAATGCTGCATGATCTGAAAACACAACCACTCTAGAACTAAGCAAATATGATCGAAATTTATCTAAAGCAAAAATAATTGCTAAAAGTTCCTTTTCAGTTGTGGTGTAGTTGATTTGTGCAGGATCTAAAGTTCTCGAAGCATAGGAAATGACATGAGATACTTTACCGACCCTTTGTGCAAGAACAGCTCCCAATGCATAATTAGAGGCATCACACATCAGCTCAAATGGAAGTGTCCAATCTGGTGGTTGGATGATAGGTGTACTGGTCAATGCCTGCTTCAATTGATTAAAGACATCCTGACACTTCTTGTCAAAGTGGAACTCCACATCTTTTTGCAGTAAGTTGGATAGCGGAAGTGCAATTTTGCTGAAATCCTTTATGAACCGCCGATAGAAACCTGCATGACCAAGGAAAGAACGAATCTCCCGCACGCATGTGGGGTAAGATAGACATGAAATAACATCTATTTTTGCAGGATCTACCTCAATACCCTCACGAGATATCACATGCCCTAAGACTATACCTTGTTCTACCATAAAATGACATTTCTCAAAATTTAGAACGAGGTTAGTCTTAATGCATCTATACAAGACCTGAGCCAGACTATCTAAACATGCATCAAAGGAAGATCCATAGACAGTAAAATCATCCATAAATACATCCATGCAATTTTTTAAAAAATCAGAAAAGATACTTACCATACACCTCTGAAAGGTGCCTAGAGCATTGCACAGACCAAAAGGCATCCTCCTGTATGCAAATGTGCCAAATGGACAAGTGAAAGTAGTCTTCTCTTGGTCTTCGGGCTATATGAATCTGAAAATAGCCCGAATATCCATCCAGGAAACAATAATGTGACTTGCCAGCTAACCGCTCCAACATCTGATCAATGAAGGGCAGCGGGAAATGATCCTTTCTGGTAGCCTGGTTGAGCCACCTATAATCAATGCAAACTCGCCAACTGATTTGAACTCGTGTGGGCACAAGTTCATTGTTTTGATTCGCAACCATTGTGACCCCAGATTTCTTGGGAACCACTTGCATGGGGCTTACCCATTGACTGTCAGATATGAGATAAATAATGCCAGCTTGAAGCAGCTTTGTAACTTCCTTCTTTACCACATCTAGAATCAGGGGATTTAGTCTCCTTTGGGGCTGTCTAACTAGTTTAATCCCTTCTTCCAATAAAATCTTATGCATGCATGTGGAGGGGCTAATACCAGGAATATCTACAAGAGTCCATCCGATGGCTTGCCTATTCTGCCTTAAAATCTGCAGTAATTTTTCTTCTTGATCAGATTGTAGGTTTTTAGCAATGATCACCGGAAGTGTCTCACTATCTCCCAAATATGCATATTTAAGATGGTCTGGTAAAGTCTTCAACTCTAAGGATGGAGGTTGCACAATAGAAGGTAACAAGTGATCTGAAACAACTAACTCAAAGAACATTAATTTCAAGCATAGTCGACTCTCATTCTCAATTGTTGCATCATCGGCAGTTGTATCATTACTCATAATAGAATAAATCTCAGCACATGCAGCACATGGTTCAACATCACAAGTGGCACATGTATCACAAGAAACAGAACCAAGATAGTCAACAATATCAGGGAATTCAGCATATAAATCAAGTATAGACATCATCAACTTGACATCTCAATCATATCAACATGGAAAACAGAATGCTCCTCTAGGGGTGTCTCATGGCATCAAAAATGTTAAATTATACCAAATCGTCGCAAACTCCATAGAAAGGGTGCCAGCATGCACGTCTATCTTGGTCTTGGCGGTCTTGAGAATGGTGTGCCTAGAATCAATGAAGCATGGTTTGTTGGAGACTCATCTTCCATGTCCAGAATGTAGAAATCTGCTGGAAAAATCAACTCATTCACCCGAACTAACACATCTTCTAGCACACCTGCAGGATGAGCAGTGGCTCTATTTGCCAACTGAATCACGATACCAGTAGGTTGCAAAGTACCAATGTTTAAACACTTATACACTGACATGGGCATGACATTGATCGAAGCACCCAAATCTAGCATTGCATGCTCAAATCTAGAGTTGCCAATTGTGCAAGAAATTGTGAAAGTTCCAGGATCTTTGCATTTTTGTGGCATGCTTGGCAGAATCATTGCAGAAACATTTCTACCCATGATGATCTTCTCATTCCCTTTCAACCTTCTCTTATGAGTGTACAACTCCTTGAGAAATTTAGCATATTTTGGAATTTGCTTGATTGCATCTAGGAGGGGAATATTGATTTCCACTTTCCTGAATGTCTCCATGACTTCTTTTTCCATTTCTCCTTGCATTGTTCTCTTGGATTGTGTGATCCTATTTGGAAAAGGTAATGGAATGGTAACATCTGAATTCTCTGCAATTTTCTTATTCGGTGTACGATTTACGGATTGAATTATCCATTTCCTGCCATTTTTGGTTAATTTCTGATTGCTGTAAGGTTAGAACATCAACTTCTTTGCCACTTCTCAAGGTAATTGTACTTACGTTGCCTCTTGGATTGTTGACTGTCTGTGAAGGCAATTGACTAGAACCTTGACTCTTTAGCTCGCTCACAGTGGTTGCCATCTGCCCAATTTGAGTTTGTAAATTTGAATGTTGGCAGCGACGTTCTGCTTGGGAACCGAATGTTATTTGTGGCCATTTGTTTCATCGGGTCTTCCAATGATGGCTCGGTGGAGTGGATTGGACAGATCTTTGAGCAATTCTGTTGTTGTACGAATGCATGGGGTATTTATTGGTATTTGTTGCTTGGACCTGCAGCTTGGTATCTAAATTGTTGTTGCTGCTGGTGGGGCTGTTGTTGCTAGCTAGAATTCCCATATCTCAAATTGGGATGGTCTTGCCAACCAGGGTTATAAGTACTAGAAAATGGATCATATCTAGATTGTTGCTGTTGTTGCTGATATTGGGATCTACCAGGAAAAATACCAGCTGCAGCAACACATTGATCTGAAAAAGCGGAACCATCTTCTTGAAGTGTAGGGCATGAATCAGTAGGATGAGATGAATTAGAGCAAATTCCACACACTGATGCAGTCATCTGCATGGGTGGTTGTTGACCCACTGCTATTTGTCTTACCAAAGAAGTCAATTCATCTAGTCTGTGTTCCATTCTTTGTTGGTCCATATGAGATGCTTGAATTTCATTAACTCCTCTAGTTGCGGTGATGATCCGCGAGCCAAACTGTTGGGTATTGGCGCCATGTTTGCTATCGATCTCTTGCGGCGGTAGGAGTTTTGTTTACTAAGGCTCCTCAGAGGCAAAGCATCGATCATGCTTCTATCATTTGGCAAAGCAAGCCCTCATAAAAGTATTGAATCAAGAGCTGGTCACTAATTTGGTGATGAGGCGGCTCGAACACAACTTCTTGAATCTCTCCCGGTATTCATGCAAAGTCTCACCGGACATCGTCGATGCCACATATATCCTTCCTAATTGCGGCAGCTCTAGAGGCGGGGAAGAATCTCTCCGGGAACAACCTCTTCATGTCATTCCAACTTCGAGTGAACCTGGTGAAAGATAAAACAACCAATCTTTGGTGCATCGACAAGTGAGAAGGGAAATGCCCTTAACTTGATGTGTTCCTCAGGGATGCCTTGTGGCTTCATGGTTGAACACACAACATGGAACTCTTTCAGGTGCTTATGAGGATCTTCACCCACAAGACCATGAAATTTTGGTAACAAGTGTATCAAACCAGATTTTAACTCAAAATTTGCATCAAGATCTGGATATTGAATGCACAAAGATTGGTAAGATACATCAGGAGCAGCAAGTTCCTTAAGGGTTCTATTATGCATGTTATCAGCCATGATTTCAGGATTACTTAAGTTATCAGGTTCACTCCCAAAATTAGGTTCAGAATTAACTCTGGAATTTATCACACGAGCTCTAATTAATCTATGCAAGGTCATGTCAATCTCAGGATCAAGATCAAGCAAGATATCAGGATTGGACCTAGTCATGCATCAACTAAAGCACAAAAACACAAAAACTGCAACTAAGCAAAATACACTAAACAACACTCAAAATATGCAAAAATAAATCTAGTTAATATGTCTAAACATTTTTAAAAATTATGGAATCAACACAGAACAAAATCTACCTAAAAATGAAACTAGAAAATGCAATAAAAAATAATAAAAAATTGAAAAAGTGGTCTAAATGATAGAATTTCGAAAAACCAGGGGTGACCTCACAGTTTACTATGAGTCTTGTTTATCAGGCTGTTTTCCTTCAACCGACCAAGTTTCAGCTCATTCTGGACATGTTTCAGTTCGAAAATTGCAATAGTTACCCGTAATCACCTGCTTTCCGTCTTTCCTAAATCAGAAAAATTCAAAAGCTAAGATAAAAACGTTAGTATGGTATGAACAATGTTAGTAAATGAAAAATAACTGTTATAATAGGTAAGAAAGAACAAAAATTAGTAAGGTTACTCAAAATGAAAAGATTACACCTTCGAGATCCCCGGCAACGGCGCCAAAATTTTGACGAGCGTCGAACTCAGTCAAAATTATAACCGAAGTTATTACCTAAGTTTGCAGTATAGTGAACAACACCGGATCGTCTCCTCAAGGATCGTAAATGTAATTTTATCAAATTAAGTTAAGTTAGAAAAAGGGGGTTTTGATTGTTCAAAGATTACAATGACAAGATCTAAAGAAAAATAACAATTAAAAAAGAACAATTCGATTAAATCTATCCGAGATTGGGTGGATTCAATCATAGACCTTTCAACAAACACTGAAACACATTTGAATGGTTAACTTGGATCTAACCGAGATCTCTGCATCAGATCCAGAATTCATACTAGACGATCGTTCAAAATTCAATTGACAAGTGATAAACACAAATCTATAATCGCACCAGTCATATAGATATATGTCAATTTAAGCACCGAATTCAATTAACCTAGGCACCAATCAGTAACCTAACCTCTTCAATTACATGATTAGTTTAGATTAATCAGTTCTAAGTTTCATCACAAATCTCAACTTTCAGTTATGTGATTAATTCAGATCAATCAGTTCTAAATTTCATCACAATACTTAATCTTAAACCAAGATCAAATCAGATCAAACATAAACAGAATCACCATTCATGTATTCAAGATCAATAAAACAGAAGAAGAAGAAGAGAAGAGGAATTCAAATATAAATCAAATACATTACATAACCAAGGTCTCAAGAATCCAAACCACAATCTCTTCAAGAGTCCCAAATTGACTAGAAGTGACTTAGCTCTCCATTACAATGAAGGAAATCATCAAAATATACAAGAACTATGAAAAGTTACCTCTAACACCAAGTGTGTGTTGTTCCTAGAGCTCTCCACATGCTTCCTTTTATAGAGGATTCAGAGTAGTAGTAGATGGGTAGATGGGATTAGTAGGTGGATGAGTAGGTGGATGAGTAGGTGGATGAGTAGGTGGGTGAGTAGGTGGGTGAGTAGGTGAGCTACCTTGTCTCCGAAATTCTTTATTGTTGAACTCATTGATTTCGTCATTTCTGAGCCAAGTGGTCTTCATGAAAGTTCTAGAAAATTGTCTAAGCTTTCCAATGGCTCTGGAAACACCCAAAAATTCGTCCTACAGCCCAAGATATGACTCAATTACTATAGACTGTTCAGGACCAGTTTCAGCACCTCTGTTTTGACTTTCAGACCCAATATCTCCATCAAGGAGCCCGAATCAAGTTTTGTACTTGACATGAAAGTTGTACATATGGGTCTTAACTTTCAGATTACAAATTTTCAGCCCATTTTATATGCCCAAGCTCGAATTATGTTCTGGTTACTACACACTGTTCAGGTTCCAGTCACAAATCCCGTATTCTGATTTCCATGCCCAATTAGCTCCACTAGATGTCTGAAATTGACTTTGAGCTCTTCATCAAAGTTGTAGAGCTCTCTCTTATCTTTCCTACAAGGTAAAATTCATAATTATCAGACATTTAGAACTCAAGATATGGCTAAAATACAGAAATAGTGTAAGACCCGAATAATGCTGAAAAAATCAATTAAGTCCGATTCGAGTTCAAACTTACAAAACATAATCAAATTCAGTCAATTAAGTACATGAAGAGTGTAAATAACTAAACATAAGGGTTTCTTAATGAATAAAATATGTGATTATCAATGACTCTATGTGTAACTTCTTTCCATCCATCTGCCTTGAGCTTCCATCAATGCACTCCTACATATTCAGAGTAAAATAACTTAATACACTAATAAAAATAGATGTTAATCAATCTAAATAAAACATCTACACAATCAAGACATCCCATACAATAATAATTAATAAATTCATATTTATATACCTCAATTGTCAAAGTTTGATGATGCTAGTCCTTTCTCTTTCTCAATTTGCAAACTACTTGATCAACTTTAGATAATTTTCTATTACTTGGGGTCGTCCTTTACGCGATACACGTAATAGACTATGAATGCCAGTGTTAGCAGTTTTAATGCCATCATTCAACTTCCTTTGACGGTCATCACCCTTGCATGTTATTCTACTGACTTGCTTAGATGCAGCCATCAAATTTATCTTGCTTTTATATTCACATAGTCCATGGTGGAGAGCATCTGTGAGCTCCTTAAACTCTGCAACAACTTCATCTATCTCATAGAAATGCTTGCATAATTTATCAAACATTTACATTTGTGGCTTCAACAAAGTCACATCATAACTACTTTTTATGTAAGCATGTCTCCATCTTATGTTTTTGCTCAATCTATGTAAAATATACTTTGATAGCACTTCTTGAACCATTTCATTACTAAAGACACAAAGTGAATGTTTACACATAATTCTTCTAAACTCAAACAACAAGCAGTTACAACTAACATTATGATTGTCACGATTAAATACCACCTCAAAAATAGCATTCTTTGCTAAACCTCCAACTATCATATTCGCTGTCACATGGTAAGTACAAATCATTTTCTCCACACACTTAAGGGATGCAAAACAATCCATTCTTCCTCTAAATTCAGCTTGGACCTCAACAAACTTTGCATGAGTGTGCTCGAATTGAAAGTACCTTTCAATGGGTGAGTTTGACCCACATTGAATTGTGGAGTCCATTGATTTGAAATCTCTCTAAAATTCCTTTTCTGCCTTGCTTCTCAGGGCATTATCATACTGCTTCATAAATTGCTGCAAGCTTGTCTTTGAGTTGATATATCCGTCAAAGAAAGTATGTATGCTTTCAATGCGTTGTGTTGTTGACATTCTTGCCCAGAAATATTTCTTTAAGAAAATTGACACTCATCTTTGCTGTTCCATGTACAAATCACTTAACCAATTATTATCTTCTAGTTCAAATTTTTTTATGAAAGTAGACCATTTTTCTTCAAAATCATCCACTGTTAGGGTATCATAAATAGCTACTTTTATCGCATGCTTGATATTGTTATATTCAATGCAATCTTTCAGCTTCTCGGGGATTTTTTTCATTATATGTCATAGGCACCACCTATTTCGAGTAGTTGAAAAACTATCTCGATAGCATTTTACATGGCCCTATATTGGTTTGTGATAATACCAATAGGTAGCTTTCCTGACATGCAACGAATCCAAGATTCAAATAGCCACACAAATGACTTCATGTCTTTAGTTGAAATTAGACCACATCCAAGCAAAACTCATTGGTCGTGATGATTCACACTGACAAAAATAACAAATGTCATGTCATATTTATTTGTCAAATATATTGTATCAAATGTCACAACATCTCCAAATGACTCATAGGTAGCTCTACTTCTAGCATCTGTCCAAAATACATTTTGCACTTGAAAATCATCATCAACATCTATATCATAGAAAAAATTACTATTCTCCTCTTGCATTCTCGTAAAATAATTTTTCAAAGCCTTCTCATCACATTCCTTGCCAATTTTGTGTCTTTCCTTGTGGACATAATTTCTAGTATCTTGCTCATTAAATGATAAGTTCTTGTACCTACCCGCCTTATAAGCAAGAGACCAGACTATCTTGTGTATTCTCACCCCTACGTCATCATTCACTTGGATTGTTCTCTTCACGTGCATGCTAAGGTTCTTATTAACTTTCAACATTCTAGCCTTCGTCGGGCTAAGTTCATGAGAGTATTCAAATATTGTTGTCTCGATGTACCATTGTCCATCTCCCATCTTCTTGACTGTAATTTTCGCATCATAATTTGTCATTCTAGTTAGAAGTGTCTTCAAAGTGTTTGGTATTGTTGACATATGTTTTCCTTATCGTGAACATATTAGCGTAATGTAATTTACCTTACCATCATCTCCTTTTTTTGAAGTTCTATTTACGATACCAAACTCCTTTTTGTAAGCATATTTCCTATAAAATTCCTTAACATCCTCCTCTGATGGAAACAACATCCCTCGTTTTGGCTCATAACTTTCAAATTCGTCATCCAAGGCATCACTCATAATGAAGTTACCTTCACATGCTTCTTCTACATTATCAACTGCCTCAGATGTATTGAGATTATTTGAACCATCCATCAACTTCGGTTTTAGGTTACTACACACACCTACAAATTATCAACTATATACTGTCATATTACAAGCATATTTCATATTTCACCAACCTCTAGATTTTATTATGGAAAATTAAGAAAGAGCAACGGAAAGTAAACAAACAAATGGCAATAGATAATGAAGATAGAGACTCATTTGAATGAGTCTATTCTATAAAATGCACACTTAGACATAGAGATAAAATGAAGCTTAAAAAGGGAGCCTGGAACCATCTAGTCCAACAAAACAACTTATAACTATAGTCATGTTAATCTTTTTGCATGTGTGTTCAGATAAGTCTCAAATGACTCATTGGCAATCTTAAAGGGTATAAAAACATCATTCAAAACATGTCATTACTCTTTCTCTTCTAAAATAGAATATGTTTTACCTCTATAACAAAATTTAGGTAAGAAATTAAGGATGCAAAGAGAACTATCTATAATTATTTCATTTCCACACTCTAGGAGGTAAGAGCCCCTCATAAGGAACCATTTCTCTGCCACCAACTCAATTTAAATACTTAATGGGTGCTTTTTTTTCTATACAAAAATGGATAAAAAATAATTGTGTTTACAATCCTGCCAAGATCGAAGAACATATCTTCTCAGTTGCTATAACATAATGTACACATTTGAAGCAATAAACATTGCATAAATGCAAAAACTTAATTGTTTTAGTTAATTCCACAAACCTACAACCCTAACACCAAGAACACGACTAACTACATAGTAATTTGATGATTTTTTTTACCAAATGTATTAATCTAACATTAACAATAGACATAATCAAATGAACCAGAACAAACATCTGAGCAATGAAGAAAGATAGATTTTTACCTGACGTCACTTTGATCGTACAAACTAGTAGGGAATAGTCACAAAGAAGACAATGACCATGAAGAAGACAACGGCCACGAAGAAGACACCAGCCACGGAGAAGACAACGGCCACAAATAATACAACAACAGGACTGAGTTTTATTTTGAGAGTGATAGCTGTGAGGAAGAAGCATAATTTATCAGAATGGGAAGAGAAAGGGGACAAGAGCAGTTGCGCTTGAGACACTGAGAAAGACAGTGGTAAATGACATAATAGTGTATAGTCATTTAAGGAGAAGTATTGTAAAACATGCACATTTAGCATATGATAGATGACTACTTTAATTTGATTGGTGGTTATAATATACACACTAATTATCCCACATAAATAGAAAAATTAGTTAAAAGGGATCACAATCCCTAACAGATACTAATCCTAATTGCATAAACCTTAAAACGCTCTTATAGATACCCTGTCAAATCTCAAAAATACGTATTTCATTTGATATACATAATAAGATTTTGAGTCTATATTTTCTTATCTTAATTTTTCTATATTTCTCTTCTCTATTTACAATAAATTTAGAATTATTCTTATCTTAGGGTTTTTGTTAGGGCACATATTAAGGAATTAAAATAGCATCTATTACTCATCCAAATTACTTGAAGAGGAAAGCATTAATTGCTTTATAGAATTTTAAAGTATTACTTGTTTGTATTTTTTACTTAATATTTTTTATTTTTAATTCCTTAATGTGTGTCCTATGTTAACAAAACCTTTTTTTTAATTCGGCCAAATATTCAATCAAGCATGCATATATACTAAAATTTTTGCTAGGCATTTATTAAGGAATTAAAAGTACAAAGTAATTTTTTAAGTTTTTAATATATTAAATGTTTTATTTTTATTTAATATTTTTTATTATTAATTCCTTAATAAGTACTCTAAGAAACTCATTAAACAAATCCTTACAAAAAAAAAATAAGTGGATGATGAATCCAAAACCTGAGTTATGGAGGGACACATGAGACTATTTAACAAACTACCATGTAACATTATGGGTAGGGTATATAAATAAATATCTAACAAATAATAAGCTAATAAAAGATATATCTTTTATGGACCAAAATAAAGTTTTACTCTAAGTTTTATAAAGAGTGGCAAAACATTGAAATTGTTATATAGGGAAAGAACAAATTAAGTCCTGCCTTGTTAGCAATAGTAGTCAATAGAAAACTATATAGCAAGAGCAACAATAAAATTAGTTATGCCCACAATTATAGGGCATTATATTACCTTTCACCATAAACTTGTAAAATTGTTTTATTTGTGATAAATTTGTATTATTTAGAAATACAGGTGAAAAAAGAAACACCTATGACACTTAATACCGATATTAAATTGATTTTACAAACAAACTATTTATAAAGAGTAAACCCTCATGTTGGTCTTTGAAATATTTTTGAAACATTGATTTGGTACTTGAAAGATTATTATATCAATTTGGTGCTCAAAGGATACTTTTTGTTACATCAAAGTAATCCAAAAGTTATTGAGACTAAATTGATGTCATGTGATGACCAAAATCATCACTTAGATAATCTTTTAAGGATCAAGTTAATATTACAAAAATCTTTTAATAACCAAATTTGGAATTTACTTTTCTATGTATAATATTAAATATATAGTTGCATCCATTTAGGTAAATTTTCATTACTTAATTTTTGATTTTATAAAATCTAAATCCAATTCTATTTGAAGATACTAGGTTAATAGTCGTATTAGTAGTGAGTTTGGTCTTATACTGGTAGTACTAGTACTTGACCTAATTAGTAGTATAAATAGGCATTAGGTTATTGTATTAGGATGTAACATATTCTCATTTCAATCATATTCAGTCTTCTATTATTAACCATCATTCTCTCTTTTCTCTTTCCCTTTTCTAAACCCTAAAGTTTCAACATGATATCAAAGAGGTATCATCCACCTTGAGGAGAGTCTCCTTTCTTTTGTGTTGAGTTCACCAAACTCAGGTTGTACATTCTCTCCTTTGTCTTCTGTATTATTCTCTCCTCTGTTTCTAAGTCAGAATATGGTCTCAAAGGGTAAATTGGCTGAATATATTCTCAAGCCAAAGTAGGGCTACTTATGGGGGTTGCTATTGGTGTCTCTCTTCTATTTTGATGACTAGTAAAGATGGGTCGCACCAACTTGTCTCTCAGGACTGGAAGACTAACTTGTGTTTAGTGCACATGTGGTGTTTCTAGTTTCAATGATAACTAATGGTTCTCTCTGTGACAACTAGGGAAGACTTCAGTCTAGTCCTTGCAGGATAATTGGTTTTTTGTTGACTAGAAGATTTCCAGTGGATATTGTGGTGGTAGCAGTAGTAACCTTCTCCTACACATGTGTCTTAAATGTACTTTTAGGCATTCTTAGGTTTTTTTTGGTGTATGTGACATGGTGGGTGGTCGAAGTTGCCATAGTGGGGTGCAACTAAGACCAGTGATTGGCCTAGGATACTTATCGGCGATGGCAGTGGTGATTGGCTGAAGCTCTAGCAAGTTTTCTATCAAGCTCTATTTTTTCCCTATTACCTCTTCAGAACTTGCTCCTCTTCGTATTTTTAAATTTTGTCTTGATTGAAGGTGAATCTGACAATTTCTAATGGTGTTTCTTTTATGATTTTGTGGTTTTCTGAAGAGCATATTCTCTAGATTTCCTTCATTTCCTCTTCTGCTGTTGTTGTTCTTTCTTATGGTTTTGGTTTATTGTGCAAGTTGTCTGGGTGATCTTTTTTCCAGCATAGATTAGGTCACTAGTGCTCGGAGCTTTGGTAAAATGTGTTTTAGGCCAAGTAGTGCATTTTTGGATGGTTTCTTTCCCTCTTCTCTTGTTCTCTCCTCTACTGTTGAGTTGAAAAAGATTTGGCTCCTTTTAGTGAGTGCTTTGTTCTACTGTACTTGAGCTTGGTCTAGCATTCATGGTGTGCATAGGTTCTAGGCAAGGCTTCTAGTTTTGGCTGCAAGCAGTGTTTGTGATGCCCAGTGACTAGACGTATTTTAGATCTAATTTCTTGACTTTGTGGTTGGTGTTTTAGTCTCTCTTGACTGGGTTGGCTACCACTTCGATTATGGGGAAGATTCATATTCTGGTTTGCCTTCATTCCTTCTTTTGGTGCTTCTTAGTGTGTTTTGTGATATGTTTGAGTGGAATAGTTATGGTGCTTCTTGTTCTAGACCTATGTTGAAAGGTTATATTCTTCTATTATGTGTGATTTTTCTTGAGTTTGGTGGTGTATTACATTGACTTCTTGATCATTGCTAAATTATGGGTTGGCCAACGACCATTCCATTAACTTCTTTTCTCTTCTCCTCTAATAGGATGAAATTTTTGCATTTCTTCTCCTTCTCATCTGTGCTCCTTTGGACATTAGGTGGTTCAATATTGTTTTTCTTCTTCTTGTCTATGTTTCTGTTTGGATGGTTCAACATATGCTATATGCTATTGTGATAAGTTTCTCTTCTATTCTTGGTGACAACTTCCTATTAAAATGGGTTATAGTTTCTTCTCTTCTCTTTTGTCTAGCTGTTTGGATCTGTCTTAAGTTTCTAATGGCTGTTGCTGCAATTTTGAGTTTTGTACTGAATGAATTGAAGGGCAAGTTACTCAATGAGGTGAAGGTTGTTCTGGTTTAGTAATCTTTGTTTTGCTATTATTGGGATAATGGATTGAAGACTTTGGACATAAGTAAAGAATTCATTAGTGTCACTAAGTGGTATGATATCTGACTTAGTGTTTTGAAGACTCGGTTGGAGGTTATTGTTGGATGGTATGAAACCCAACTTAGTGATTTGGAGACTAGTTTGGAGGTTGAGGGGGTCATTGAGGAGAAAGGTCAAAGACTCCAGTAACAATCTCATTTGCTTGGGACGTGTGCTAAGAAGAAATAAGAAACTATCTGTCAAGGATGTTGCTAAGATTTTGTTATTCAGGAGGAGTGTTAGTTTCCTAAGTTCTTTGTTGGGATCGATTGAGTTGATTTAAATGTTGGTGGTATACTTTGTTTTTAGTTTATGATTTGCTATTTGTGACAAGCTTAAGCTTAAGGAGGAGTATTAAAAGATATTATGTTAATAATTTTATTAGTACTAGGCTTGGTCTTGCACTAGTAATACTAGTACTTGATCTCATTAGTAATATAAATAAGTGTATTAAGTTATTGTATTAGGGTGTAACACAGGGGTGTAAGTAGGTGGTTTAGTTCGGGTTTTAAGGAAAAATAAATCCGAACTAATCAAAATCAATTAGTTCGGTTTGGTTCGATTTTTTTGTTTTTTGATAGCCAATCTGAACCAAACATCTATGGTTTAGTTTGGTTCGGGTAATCGGTTGACCATTATTATTTTTAGCACAAAAATTAGCTAAACAACTATACATGCAATACATAAAAGTGCACATAATGTATCCAAAATTTCAAATAATATTAGAACATAGACTAACATTTGCTCTTCTATCAGGCAATGAACATTCAATTTCAAGTTGAGTTACACGATCATTGGTCTTTGAGATTTCCTGATTTTATCAAACCCAAAATGCCAAAATAGTGAGAAAAGAAAACTTCCTAAGATTCTACTATGTTCCACTCAATTTTCATTCATATTATCATTCTATCCTTTTAAACTGATGAAAATCCATCTCCATAAAGTTAATTTAGGCATTAGCAGTAACTTTTACATTTATAAAGGCATGTGAAGATAAATAACTAGTGTCTGATTTCCATTATTACACAGATGTGCACATGTGCATGTGTGCCAGTGCAAGCGAAAGATCAACATAATAAATTCATTTAGAGGATAACATTTCAATTATATGCATTTAATGTTTCACTTAGTAAAAAAAAGGCACAAATTGCAAGTAGTCACAGTCAAATATTATCATATGGGGTTTGCATTTTGTTCTAAGAAAACATAAATTGGACATAAAATACACATATGTACAACACTTATAAGCCTAGATTTTCCATTGTTTGCTTCTCCTAGTCCTAGTTTTATAATTAAAATTAGGAAAATGACTTTCTATAAGTCTTGGTATATGTCCGTAGCTTTTTTCACTTTGCAATTCTCAAGGTCAAACTAATATATCATTCATCAAGTAATCAAGACAAGTGCCGAATTGAAACATTACCCTTGAATTTCTCAGATGTTGCTTCATCAACATTACACTGGAATCTGGTGTAGGTGCTGGTGCTAAACGCATACATGTTCTTCTTTGCTTCTTCCATGCTGATACACAAGCAACAACACATAATGAAAATTTACACCAGAAGTACGATGACAAGAACAAAGTCCCCCACAAAACAGAATACAGTATTACCATTGTATGTCATATACCTAACAATCAGAGGTTTTATTCATCTTAAAACATGAGTTCTTTTAATAGGTAAGTCACAGAAGCACACAAGCTGAAACATAGCTTTTAAGTTTTTACCTTTCAAACACCATTAATAAAAAAATTTCCCCATCCAATACAAAATTACAAACAAGGAAAACCAACAACCAACTATAGCTAATTGCCTAATTCCAACTTCAAATATTTATGTATCAGAACCATAAAGTATAGAACATGACGTGTTCATGCTATAGTTATTATTCCAACTAAAATTTGGTTCGGAATACCCTCATCACACACTTGAGGAACAAATATTATTTCACAAGTATTGGTGTACATCATATAGATTAGAAACAATCAATCATGTTTCAAGTGTAAGAGAGTAAAGTAAGTATTTGTTCAAATATTGAGATTGGAAAACAAAATGATAGAAAATGCAGCGACAGGACAAGGTGTAAGTACTAGTAATTAGAAGCAAGCCAATAATAAAGAAGAAGAGTTATAGTGAAAGAGATGTTTGGCAAGAGTGTCGTTGAGCATGTGCTCTGCAACGAGGAGCCTCTTATCCTCATCACAGCAATACCCAATCAAATTGGCAAGCCTCTGGTGCCTCAAATTCCCAACACACCAAGCTTCATCCTGCCAAATTAAAATAAAACAACTCAATCAAACCAAAGGAGGAATCAGAATCAGATAACAAGAAATAAGAATTGCAAAATCCCAGTCTGTGCATAGCGAACTGCTTGGGGGTCTGGCCAGGCCAATTTTGAGAATCTCTTAACGGTAGTCCGACGATGGTTGTGGTTCTGGGGGCGACCTTTGTACCCCACATTGGGGGCTTTCTCGCCGCTCTCCGATACTATGTGATCGGAGCTGAAACTATTCGTGGTGGCTTTGAGGTCAACCAGCGAGAACTCCGAGAATGTCAGGACGTCTACGGCAAAGTTGGACGAAGAAGCAACATTGTCGTAATTGTGAGGGTTGTTTTGGGGATTGGAAAGGTGAGATTGGCAACAACCAATTACCATTCACAAAATTCAAACAAATTCTGAGAGAGCAAACAAATAAAAAAAAAATATATGGTAGTAGAAGATTAAAGAAAGAACCTTCCCAAGACGGTGACAAGAGTATTGAGGTAAGTGTCGATCATCTGGTCATGGGAGGGAGCAGAAACCCTAGAAGAGATGGAGAGAAAGAGAAAGCGTTAAGTTGCATCGTGGGCGTTCGCGTACCAGAGGGAATCTTCAAGGGCGAGGGCAAGCGGCAGGGGGGAGGGGTGAGCAGTGAGCGGCAAGGGGAACGAGGTTAGGATTGGATTTGGGAAAAAATTGAAAGGGATTGAAAGCTTTAGGAACAAAAAATTTTGAAAGATATTCACAAGTTTAGCAAAAAAAAATTTGATTTGGTTCAATTCGGTTCATAAGTTCAAAATTCTGAACCCGTAAACTAAACCAATAGAACTTCAATTGGTTCAGATTTTATTCGCACCAATAAGTATATCAGAACCAAACTAATTGGTTAGATTGGTTAGGATTGATTAGATTGGTTAGATTATCCGAACCAAATTATAACCCTACATTCTCATGTCAATTATATTCAATTTTTTATTATCGGTCTTAATTCTTTCTTTCTTTTTTTTCCTTTGTCTAAATCATAAAGAGTTTCTTAACAAATTCTTGTAGTCCTTCAATAATTTAATGCACACGAATTATACTGACAAAATATATGTACAAATAAAATTTGAACATGATAATATTACTTTCAAGAAGAGAAAGATAAACATAATTCCAATTACACGCTTTGCACAAAAAGTATTGTTTTAACATGTTTCTTATTGAAAATGACAATATCATGTTTTTAAGGAGAAAAAATGTTCCTAAATCCACCAAAAACTCCATTATACTAAACATAGATTAAAAAAGATCTAAAAAATAATAATATTATCAACTATATGAATTACCAGTAACTAAATTACCAATAATGATCACACGATTTTCGTTACACCTTTCATAACCTCAAAAACCATTCCTATAATTTTTCTTTTTTTTAAAAAAAATCTAACAGCCCAATAAATTTGTTTTTATTGATCCTCTCTTTCTCTGCTCTATATATGTCCCCTGGCGCTCACTTCTTTCAAGTTTCCACTCTCCACTTCCAAGTTTTCCACTCGCCGAAGAATGACGGTGTTCTCCGCCACAAAACAGGTGTTTCCGGTGGACTATGAGGCCGTGGTGTCGCAGCGCCTTCTCGAAGCTTCTCACTCCGGCGATCTCACCTCCGTCTTCGACTGCATTGCCGATCCCTTCATCGACGTCAACTTCGTCGGCGCTGTCACCTTGAGGACCCGAAGGACCGAGTTGGTTATTCTCCATGAATCGCCGAGTCAGGTGCGAGTCGAGTTCGACGAGTTCAAATCCGACGTCACGGCTCTGTTCCTCGCCGCTCATGCCGGGAATGCGAATCTCGTGAGGAAGTTACTGGTAATCAATGCCATATCCCGAAAATCTCATTATTACTCTGAGTTGATTCGAAATTTTAATTTGAACTGTTTTGTTTATTCACTTTGCTTCGTTTTTTCTGATTTTTGAAACGGTTTCGAGTGCGTTTTCTTCTGCTTTTCCGCTTTTCTCGGTCACTGAAATGTTGAACTGTGTGTTTTTATGGAATGTGTGATTTGCTGATAATGAAGAGTTTTAACGGTGATTTTATTGTTAACTTGTTATTGGTCTCTTCTTCTTCTGCTTTGAAAATGAAGATAGAAGAAATTGAATTTCGGAATCAAAGTCTCTTTCTATCTCTTTAATGCTAAGCTAATTTCAGAGTTTTCCGACTTCTGAGGAAAAACAGCTAATTATCTTCAAAGTTCCAAGATGAAATCTTGGATTGTTCGCGTTTTATTGATTTTTTTTTGGTCTTAGTAATTGCTTATTGCTATGCTTTTGCGTCGTTGGTAGTTGGTACTGTACATATTTCCCGAGTTTTCATTTCTCTTGTTAATTGTTATATTTTTCTTCTCCTGAATCTAGGAGAGTCAAAGAAAATATTAACTTTTATAGGATCTACAATTCTTCAAGTTTTTAATATTATAGATTTAGTTTCTAATTTTCTATAGCCTATAGGTATAGTTTGCAAGTCACTAGCATACACGGTGTAAATATGGTGCAGAAATTTTGAGTTAATTAAGCAACAAAGGAAGTGAAGCTTACCTCGATAACGCTTCCAAATCTTTTTTGTTGTTAGTCAATGAGATACAAGTTCGTTTTTGTCGAATTTGTTTTTCCTGTTATAACAACTGGCTGCCTACCTGTTCCAGGGACAACAATAGAAAGAATTATAAAAAACAAGAGGGTATACGAGAACGAGATGAACGCAGATTTGTCTGTTTAATAATTATTTCCCTGGATTTTGTTTTTTTTTTTTTGGGTAGCGTATCTTATGTGCCTGCCCCATAGGTCCATCCTGTGTTGTCCGGTTGTCCCTACCATTGTACATATTGCCACATACACCATGCATCCCCTGCGCATGCATCCCCGTGCTCTTATATTTTATATTTAGTGTAAATAAAAAAAAAATTTATATTTTTTATTTTATTTTGATTCTGTAAGTATTTAATGAGATAAATAATAATTATAAGATTAAAATAAAATAAAAGATATAAGATTAAATATAAATTTTTTTTACTTATATCAAATATAAATGAATCCCTCTTTTCATATATATATATATATATATATATATATATATATATATGCGCACGTGTGTAGCTTCACTGTTCTTTTATTTGATTTTGTGTGGGTATCTGTGGATTGATTTTGTTTACTTTAGTTTAACACTAGTTTCTAATACTTAAAAAAGAGTAAAGAATGATTGAAGTGTGTAAGGGGTTATGTCCTAAATTCAGATTTCTTACTATATGGCTATGTTGTTTTCTTCCTAACCCCCAACACTTTGTGCAAAATGAAAGAATTTTTTTTTAAAAAAAAGGACAATGAAACAGGAAAAAAAAAATTTCTTGTATTGTCACGGTTTATAATTGTAAGGTACTAAAAGGATGAATTTCATTAAAATGATAGAGTAAGGGAGCTGATGTAAACCAGAAGCTCTTCAGAGGCTTTGCAACGACTGCAGCAGTGAGAGAGGGCCACCTTAATATTCTTGAGATATTACTGAAAGCTGGGGCATCACAGCCAGCATGTGAAGAAGCTCTGTTGGAGGCAAGCTGCCATGGGCATGCAGAGCCTGCAGGATTGCTCATGAGCTCCGATTTGATCCGACCCCATATAGCTGTACATGCTTTTGTGACTGCATGCTGCAGGGGGTTCGTAGATGTCATTGAGTCACTCATAAAGGTACGTGTCCTGTTGCAGCATATTTTTTTAGGGTCCATAATGCCATAATGGTACCTCTGAACAGACTCAACAGAGATTTAGAACAGTAGCATTTTGCAATTGTTTTGACCGGTGTTATCTAGCGCATTAATAAGTTAGAAAGAGAGTAAAGAGTACGGGTACATGCAAACCAATGGATGTTTAGTTTACTGTAGTAGTTTAGCTGCCAAGCTTCGAGAGAAATTAGATAAACCTGTGATTGAACTTTTTTGTGGGTACTTTTTAACTTACTGTTGATGCTAAAACTTAGGACTATTTTTTCAATGGCAGTGTGGCGTGGATGCGAGCGCTGCAGACCGGTTGCTTTTACAGTCACTTAAGCCTTCTCTACACACGAATGTGGATTGTACTGCACTTTTTGCTGCTGTAATTCATAGACAGGCCCCTGTCGTTGGTTTGCTACTGAAGGTAATATTTTACCTTGTCTCCTTCCAAACTTTTATTATCATTACAATTTATTAGTGCATCAGAATATTACAAATCTGCCTAGTCCTAGTTTCCACAGTCAATTTTCTTTGTTTCTGAATTCCTTTTATGAAACATTGTTTGTTTTGAACTTCTTATGATTTTTGTTTTCAAAATAATTTCCATTAATCTAATGAATTATGTAAAATGTCACAAACATCTCTCACTTGATAGCACAAAATTCGTTATTTTGTTAATCCTGAAGAATATTTTCATCAGTCTGACAAAGGCAATGGTCTCCTCTGATGAAGTTTTTGCAATAATTGAGAGAATTGTATATGTACGTATGGCAGGGTTTTAAATCTCGGATCGCATCACGTGATGCGGCCGAGACAATACGACAGCGGCGACCGCCGCTACCGCTACAGGCCGCGATTGCGGCCGTATTTGGCTGCGTCAGCCGCGATGCAACCGCGACCGCAAAGCGACCGCGACCGAGATTTAAAACCCTGACGTATGGATGACAATAATGGTCAGTAGACTTCTGTTCTTGAGAAATGTTGGAAACTGTTGACAACATACGTAATTAGGTGTAATTAATTAGACAATCTGTTGTTAGTCCCACATCATGTAAATTGTGTAATTAGTCATTACTTATTGTATATATATTCAGCCTCCGTTGTGTAGTTGAAACACACGGTTTCATCATATGTCTCTCTTCCTTTCTCTATTTCAACATGGTATCTAGAGCCTAAAGAGAGGCAACCCTAAAACCGCGCTCCGTTGGGTCCACTGCCCTCCGGTGAAAATTTTTCCGCCAACCGTGTTTCCTTCCGGTTTGCCGACCTTTTCCCTTGCCGTGACGTCCTAGGCACCGTTTTCTCCTCGTTTGCCGCCGCCACCACCGCCGTCCGCCGTCCGCCGCCTCCTTTCCGGCCGCCGACCTCACCATTGGAACCGCCTCCCTCGGCCAGGCCGGACCCCAAAGCTCGCCCCGGCGCGGCATCACGCGCCCCCCACACGCCGCCCGTCTCCACGCCCGCCCGCCCACCGTCCGGCTGTTTTCCGGCGCGTGACGGCGCGTCCGCCACTCGACTCGTCTCGGCCTCTCTCACGCCGATCGCCCTCGGATCCTTGTTTCCTTGCGTGGGATTTTTCGGTATCTTGTGTTTTCCATTTTTGCCCCTAATATTCGACCTATGGCAAGTTCTACCTCTCCGGATGGCTCTAAAGATCATCCCAAGGTTGAGCCCCTATTTTCACAAGTTACCTCCATACCCCGCTCTCTGCCGATAAATTAGATGGACGAAGCAATTATGATACTTGGGCTTCGGACATCAAGTTGTGGCTTGAAAGTCAAGGCTATGAAGACCACCTCACCACCGCTCTTAACTCTATGCTCGGAGGAACAACCCGGTGGAAGAAAATTGATAAACGGTGTGTGTTGTAATCAAGTCCACCATTCAATGGATCTTCCGTGCGCAGACCACTTGTGCTTCTATTTGGGAACAAGCCAAGGTTCTTTACACTAATGACACTCAACGATTATATGGGGGCTCCGTCACAACCTCATGAGTATTATTGCTCCTCGTCGGTTTGATGGACCTATGTCCGCTTACTTGGGTAAGGTTCATGGTGCTCGCATGATTTCAATGAGTTGCTATTTGCTACCCCCGCCCAAGAACTCGAGCAACGAAGCACCTTTTTCATGCTCATGGCCTTGTATGGGTTACCTCGAGAATATTCCCGCTAATCGTGATCGATTTTGGGTTCGCCTACGGTTCCCACTCTCTCTCTCACTGGTCTTCTTTGCTTCGGGTCCCCGCGAAGCACCTCAGTTCTCTCCTAGCCCGGCTCCGGTTGATACTTCCGCCCTCGTCTCCCAAAGTGCCAATCGAGGTCGTTCTCGCCCCGGCACCTCGGGTAGGCCTCGTCCAGAAGTGTACATTCCAGCAAAGGTTGGGTCATACCGAAGATCGTTGTTGGACCAAAAATGGCCGTCCTCCACAGTCGCCAATATTGCCCAGCCATCGTACTGATTTACCGAGTCCTCTGCTCCACCGACCCCATCTCCGTGACTCTATGCAGATTTTCGAAATGGTTTGAGCAACAACAGCTTCTACCTCTACCGCATCACGTTGAGCACACCGGTAATGCATTTGCTTGTCTCTCTCAATCTCCACCTTTAGGTCCTTGGGTTCTTGACTACGGTGCATCGACCATACGGTAATAAACGTCTTTTCTCTAAATTTTCTAACTCGGCTATTTACCTCTAATTACTTTAGCAAATGGTTCCCAAACACAACCCGAAGGGATTGGTACCTGTCCATCCCTCCCTTCTCTATCTGTTGATTCTGTTCTTTATGTTCCTAGTTGTCCTTTTAATTTACTTTCTATTAGTCGTTTGACCCGTTCTTTAGATTGTCGCATTAGTTTCACTAAAGACTCTGTCATTTTGCAGGACCGGAGTTCGGGACGGATGATTGGCGCCGGATGTGAGTCTAATGGCCTTTATCAGCTCTCTGCCACCTCTCGTGTGTGCTCTGTTACCGATTCCCCTCTCACCATCCATGCTCAGTTGGGTCACCCTAGACTTGCCAAGCTACAGCAAATGGTGCCTACCTTTTCTAAGTTATCTACTTTACCTTGTGAGTCGTGTCAACTTGGGAAACACACCCGTAGTTCGTTTCCCGATAGAGTATGTCGTCGAGCTGCGTCTCCTTTTGCTTTAGTACATTCTGATATTTGGGGTCCTAGTCGTATTGAGTCTACTTTTGGGTCAAAATACTTTGTTACTTTCATTGATGATTATTCTCGGTGTACTTGGTTATTTAATGAAACACAGATCAGAGTTGTTTTCAATTTTTCAAACCTTTTATAATGAAATCAAAACTCAGTTTGGTGTTCCGATTCGTATATTGCGTAGTGACAATGCCCGTGAATTTTTGTCTCACAATTTTCAAACTTTTATGGCATCTAATGGCATTCTTCACCAAACATCTTGTCCTATACCCCTCAACAAAATGAGCGCAAAAATAGACATCTTATTGAAACAACTCGGACCCTTTTATATCATGGTCATGTTCCCTTTCGTTTTTGGGGCGATGCGGTTCTCACCTGCTTGTTATTTGATTAATCGTATGTTGATAACCTTAGGGTTCCCCATTCTGTTTTATTCCCTCACCAACTCCTCCACTCTCTTCCACCTCGTGTCTTTGGGTCGACATGTTTTGTCCATGATATCACTCCGGTCTTGACAAAGCGTACTGCTGTTCGCTCTATTAAATGTGTTTTTCTTGGTTACCATCGGTCTCAAGGTTATCGGTGTTTTTCACCCACTCTTAAGCGTTATCTAGTCTCTGCTGATGTCACATTCTTGAGTCCGTTCCTTTCTTTGAGTCTCCGACTGCCTCTTCCACCCATCACCGAGGACCTCCCTACCATTCCTCCTCTTGTCCCCTGTTACCCCGATCCCTCACCACCTTCTCCTATTGGTGCCCCGGTCCCTCCTGCGGCCTCTCCAGGTTTATCGTCGTCGCCACAACCACCACCACTACCACCACCATCATCAGAGGTTGTAGAACTTCCTGAAGCTCCTTTGGACTCTCATCCGGCACCACCTCCTTTACCAGCTCCGGCACTGCCTCCTGCTTCAGACCTTCCCATTGCTCTTCGAAAAGGTATTAGATCTACCCGTAACCCTTCTCCTCACTATGTTAATCTCAGTTACCATCGCCTTTCTTTATTGCATTATGCTTGTCTTTCCACCTTGTCTTCTGTGTCTATTCCTAAATCTCTAGGTGAAGCTTTATCTCATCCTGGGTGGCGACAAGCAATGGTTTGCAGCGGTGGTACTTGGGAACTTGTTACTCTTCCTCCCTGGGAAGTCCGTTGTTGGTTCAGGTGGATTTATACGGTCAAGGTTGGCCACGATGGCACTCTTGATCGCCTAAAGGCTCGTTTGGTGGCAAAGGGGTATACCCAGATATTTGGTTTGGATTATGGCGATACTTTCTCCCCAGTGGCGAAGATGGCTTCTTCGCCTTTTTCTGTCTATGGCCGCTATTCGCCATTGGTCCCTTCATCACTGGATATCAAGAATGCTTTTCTTCATGGTGATCGGAAGAAGAAGTCTACATGGAGCAACCACCGGGGTTTGTTGCTCGGGGAGTCTTTCGGCCTTGTGTGTCGTCTACACAAGTCATTGTATGGTCTCAAACAATCTCCCGGGCTTGGTTTGGTCGATTCGATTGGTTGTGCGAGTTTGGTATGACTCGTAGTGAGGCGACCACTCTGTCTTCTATCGCCATACTTCAAGGTTGTATCTATTTGATTGTATATGTAGACGACATTGTTATCACGGCGGTGATCACCAAGGCATAACTCGGATAAAACAAGCATCTCGGTCATCACTTTTGACCAAAGATCTTGGCAAACTTCGTTATTTCTTAGGAATTGAAGTGGCACAATCAAGGATGGCATAGTAATCTCACAAAGGAAGTATGCTATGGACATTCTTGAGGAAACGGGACTATTGAATGCAAAGACGGTTGACACCCCTATGGATCCTAATGTTAGACTTTTACCTGGGATCGGGGAGCCATTTTCCGATCAAGGAAGATATAGACGTTTGGTTGGAAAACTTAACTATCTTCATTGTTGCCGTCAAGATATCTCCTTTGCGGTGAGTGTAGTGAGCCAATTTCTAAACTCACCTTGTGAAGGGCATTGGGATGCAGTGATTCGTATTCTCAGATATATTAAGGGAGCTCCAGGAAAAAGCCTTGTCTATGAAGACAAAGGACACACTCAGATTGTAGGATACTCGGATGCTGATTGGGCGGAGTTCTCCTATTGATAGGAGATCTACTTACAGTTATGTGTATCCATTGGGGGTAATTTGATTTCCTGGAAAAGTAAGAAACAAAATGTGGTTGCAAGATCAAGTCCGAAGCGAGAATATCGAGCCATTCACATTTCATGAGCTCATTTGGTTAAAACACTTCTTAAAGAGCTTCGGTTTGGAAACGTTATGCAAATGACTCTTATTTGTGATAATCAATTGCTTTGCATATCGCTTCCAATCAGCTTTTTCATGAGAGGACCAAACACATTGAAAAAACTTTATCGGAGAAAAGATCTTGTCTGGAGACATCACCACTAGTTTCGTCAATTCAAATGATCAACCAGTAGATGTTTTCACTAAGTCTTTGAGAGACCTCGAATAAACTATATTTAACAAGCTTGGTACATATGACTTATATGCTTTCCATGAGGGGAGTGTTGAAAGCGGTGACAACATACGTAATTAGGTGTAATTAGTAAGATGTTGTTAGTCCCACATCATGTAAATTGTGTAATTAGTCATTACTTATGTATATATATTCAATTTTCCGTTGTGTAGAATGAAACAATGGCGGTTTATGTCTTTCTTTCTCTATTTCAACAAGAAAAAAACATTTTTTCAAGTTTAAATGTATAATTATCTGATCAATTTGTTCTCCCGATAGTGACATAATTCGTATATATCTTGTCATTGTCAAGGTTTTACTATTAATGTGAAATGAGCCTTACTAATGCTTTTCTTACAAATGAACTACAGAATGGTGCAAGGATAGATTATGAAGCAAGGCTTGGAGCATGGTCATGGAACATTTCAACAGGCGAAGAGCTTCGTGTGGGAGCTGGGCTGGGAGAACCTTATCCTATAACCTGGTGTGCAGTTGAGTACTTTGAAAAGAGTGGTGCTATACTGCGCATGCTCTTGCATCATGTGTCCCCCAATAGTCCTCACTGTGGAAGAACCCTTCTACACCATGCCATCCTCTGTGGCAATGTTGAGGCTGTCAGGATACTCTTAGAATGTGGTGCTGATGTGGAATCGCCAGTCAAAACAACCTGCCACTGCCAGACCAAGTTTCATCCAATACACGTGGCTTCTCGTCTTGGCTTATCAACGATTATTCAATGCCTTATTGATTTTGGTTGTGATTTGAACTCGACAACAGACTCTGGTGACACAGCTTTGATGATCTGTGCAAAATATAAACAAGGGAAGTGCCTCAAAGTACTTACAAGTGCTGGTGCTGATTTTGGCTTGATGAATACCGCTAGACAATCTGCTTGTTCAATTGCTGAGTCAAATCAATGGTGGCTTGATTTTAATCAAGCAGTGTTGGATACAATCAGAAAAGGAAAGATACCCAAATCCAGCAATACTTCTGCCTTTTCCTCCCTAATGTTTGTAGCTCAAACTGGGGACACCGAATCTTTGAAAATTGTTATTGGTTCTGGAGAATTTGATCTTGACTATCAAGATGATAATGGTTTCTCTGCAGTTATGGTTACTGCTTTGAAGGGTCACGTGGAATCATTTCGATTGCTTGTATGTGCCGGAGCTGATGTAAAACTCTGCAATAAATCGGGAGAAACAGCAATTACCCTATCTGAATTGAATCAGAGTCACGATTTATTTGAAAAGGTCATGCTTGAAATTGCGCTTCAAAAGGGCAAGTGCAATGCTAGTGGCTTTTATGCGTTACATTGTGCAGCTCGTAGAGGTGACTTGGATGCTGTTAAATTGCTCATTAGTAAAGGTTATGATGTGAATGTCCCTGATGGCGATGGCTACACTCCCCTCATGTTAGCAGCAAGGGAAGGCCACGGGTCCATTTGTGAGCTTCTAATTTCGTATGGTGCCCATTGCAATGCTAAGAATGCCAGAGGGGAAACTGCACTTTCACTTGCAAGGAACAAAGGAAGGAAAAACGATGCAGGGGCTGTTATACTAGATGAACTTGCTCGTAGATTGGTATTAGGTGGTGCCTACGTGCAGAAGCATACCAAAGGTGGTAAGGGCTCCCCACATGGGAAACAAATACGGATGTTAGGATCTGCAGGAGTGCTGCATTGGGGGAAGTCAACCTGCAGAAATGTGATGTGCTGTGATGCAGAGTTGGGGCCAAGCTCAACATTCTATAGAAATAGGTATAAGAAAGGTGATGCTGATGAACCTGGAATGTTTAGGGTGCTTACAACCAAGAACAAGGAAGTGCATTTTGTATGTGATGGGGGATTAGAAGTTGCTGAGCTTTGGGTGAGGGGTATTAAACTTGTAACCAATGAGGCTATGTTTGGTAAACGGAGAGACATATAAATAGCATTGGTGTGGTGTCAATATGGTAGGATGTATAGATGTTTGGAGTAATACTTCATCTTGAAGTATTCAGCTGCTTCTCGTTGTATAGATTTTGATCTTTGTCAGTTGTACATTTTTTTTTTGGAGTTGTAGATAATGAATATAGTAGGTGTGTTCAAATTCAATACAAATTAAAAATTAAATTAAAAAATTGAAATCTAATCAAAATCGAAGGAGTTTGAATTTTTTTGTTTGATTTTTTGAAAATTAATTGGATTTGATTAATTTTTGGATTTAATTTTTAAAATTGATCCAATTCAATTCAAACTGATTAATATTATACACCTTCCAATCCATTTTAAGTTTTATTTTGCTATAAAACATAAGAATTAAGAAATATTAAAATAAGCTTTAATTGTGAGAATTTTTTATTAAGCTACCTTTATTTATTTCAATTAATTATTCCACTTTATCATATTTATTTAATTTTTATAAATAGTTGAGACTATTAAAATATAAGGATAAAGATGAAAAATAATAATTAATGTTTTATTGATATGCAAAAAAGTCACTTATAATGGACCAAATTTTTTTACCAAAATGACACTTAAAATGGACTGGAGAGAGTATAATATATTTTTTTTGTTATTAAATTTATATTTTTACTTATAATGATTCAATTTTTGATATATTTATCTTACTTTACTTGATCAATTAATTTCTCCACTTTATTATATTTATTTAATTTTCATGAGTAGTTGTGATTATTAAAATATAAGGGTAAAGATGAAAAAATAAAATAATTAATGCTTTATTGATATGCAAAAATGTCATGTATAATGGACTAATTTTTTTTTACCAAAGTAACACTTAAAATAGATTCGAGAGAGTATAATATTTTTTTTGTTATTGAATATATATTTTTACTTATAATGATTCTAATTTTTAATACATTTTTTTATTTTACTTAATCAAATATTATTTAAGACATGTGAAATTAATTATTTTCATTTTTTATTACTTTTTAGTTCTTTTTTTTTTACTATGCTAAATTTCCTTTAATCCAAACCGACTTAAATACGTTTGGATTGGTTCGATTTTTATAAAGTAATCAATCCAATCCAAAAGTATGTAACATTATTTGGATTGGTGCTTTACTTAAAACTGGTCAGTTGTTGGATTTATGGGATTTTCTTTTCTTATTGCATATGGTTTTACTTTAACATGACCACAAAATTCGGCAAGAAGTGGATTTATTCAATAAGAAATTTAGAATCGGCAAATGCATTAGCATGCTTAAGGGGCAGTAACACAAAATTTTTAGTTGAAATATATTTCATCGAAAACTATAAGTTATATAAACACCTACAGATTTTGACAGTGATAAATACCGTTTTTAAAAAACGAGTTTTAGCTACTTTTTTTTTAAAAAAAAATTAATAAAAAAATTCTTAATATTAACATTAACATACAACTTCAACTTTAAAATTGGTACCAAAGTTTTTGTCTTATATCCAGTTTTTTTAAGGATTTTGATTATGTGGGTGTTATTTTTAAATGGATTCGCTAGTTAAAAAATTGAAAAATATGATCAATACATTTTTTTTATCACATTTTTTATATTTATTTATGCGGCAAAATCAATAGTATAATTGTGTAGAAAACGCAATAAGGCTAATTGTGATTAGATAATGAAAATTGTAGAAATGTGAGGTGATGTGTGTGTATGGCTAACATAGTTCTAAATTTTTTTTTAGAAGAGTAATTCCTATTTTTTCTTCAAAAATAACATTATATTGTGTTAGATCTAAATTTAAATTAAACTAGAATAGTACTTGTACAACGTACGTACGAGATTATAAAAAAATTAAAATATTTAAAAATAATATATAATAACAATTTTATTATTATAAGAAAATATATTTATAATTTTTATAAGTGATTATAGATAATCAAATAAATAAAATAAAGTATATATATGATTGATAACGTTAAAATAAATATCAAAATTAGAAAGCGTTCGAGACATTGAACTTTTTAGCCATATTAAAAAAACAAAGAAAAGAAAAAGTGTACAATACTCTTAGAACCTAAAATACATTGAGGCATGATTTAGCTTTAATCATATTTTATGATTTTGTTTTAATAAGATAAGACTAAAAACTTAGGTTCAATAAAAAGAATCTAAAGATGACACTTGGAATAATAAGGAAAAAATCCTTAAATAAATTATATTTTTCTTTAATAAGATAATAATAAATAAATTCAAATTTAAATTTGTAATAAACCATAGATAACACAACCTTATTTGTAAGAAATAATATTAAAATAATTTACATTTTTTAAAAAAGGTTAATATTAAAATTTCAAATTTAAATTACATTAATAGTACAATTTAAAAATGATAATTGACATTTTTTTTATTTTTTTAATAAAATAATAATAAAATTCAAATTCAAATAACATTGGTGACAAAATATAAATGTGCCACTTGGTGGAATTTCATAAACTCGGTTCTCCTTTTATATATTAATTAATATATTGAATGGATGATGATTAAATCTATTGAAGTGGTTTCTCATTTTTCTATTCACTTTCGAGTCATTTTGACTAAGTCAAATAAAAGCTACTTACTAGATAAGTCAATTAAGAGTCAAGCAAATAAGATAAGGGCTTGACTTGGTAAAACTATTGAGAACTTGAGGGGATCATGGAGTTATCCACTCATGGAAAAAGAGGGTTGATTTTTCTGATGGAGAGAAATCAACCCTTATAAATACAACGTAGAGTCCATAATCTAAGCATGTTAAAAAAATCAATACCATATTCCATCTATGGTAAACAACTATAGACTAGAAGAATTTGTGCATGCTTTTTCTGTATATATGAATATTATTTGATTTATTCATGTAGAAAAATGCATGTTATTTTGGTATGACAGCATGTTTATCTCTGCTTAGCCATTTAGAATAATGCACAATTGTATGCTTGTTTCTATTTCACATGCTTCATGTCTGTTACGTGTTATGTAAAGTATATGAGCATGTATGAATTTCAAAGATGCTATATTCTGATTATAAAGTGAAATTCGTATGCCATGCTTCTAGCCTTATGAATATAAAATATAATATATTCATTTTGTTCATGACTATGGCTTTGCCAGTTACTGTGATTGATTACTCTGATCAGATCATATAAAAATTGAATGCTCGCAATAATTTTAGCTTACAATAATTTTCCCTGTGCCTGTTTAATATAATGTTTGGAATGAAATTACGTTCCTTTTGTATATATTCTGGAGACCCATATATTGTTTGAGTGTGCATATCGAAACTCCCCTGCCATAGAGGTTCTGTTTTACTAACCCAATAGGTATGCAAGAGATAGGAAAGAGAATGCTCCCCCATTTTAGACTTAGAGTGGCTCCATCATTATGAACCTCGCCCATTATGGCTGCCTGAAGGTGGGCGACAATGAGAAGGACAATTTAAAGCATGGTTTTAAATTATGGTTCACAAATATAATTGTTGTCGCAATATTACAATTTTTGTAGTCTTTGTAACTGTATTATAACTGTAATTACGGCCACATCAGTCATATTTTTTTGTAATTTTTTGCAATTGTGATATACGCAACATAATCGCAACCGCATCGGTAACTGCAATTTAAAACTATGATTTAAAATAATGAGGAGTGACAGAGGTTTCCTCGCCAGATTTCCATTACCATGGACGTAGTCTCCTTGTTGGTCATGCCAAGTGACTTTCCACCATTGTTGTCAGCGCACTTTTGGGTGATCACGGCCAACATGACACCACAAAATTGTGGCCTTGAGCCCTAGTTCCTATCATTTTTCCAGAATCTCACATGAAGTAGAAGCTAAGAAGAGAAGAGAGCTTGTCCCATGGGTGAAAATGATGTGCAAAACACTGTACTATGCGGCGGCTCTAAAAAGGGGAGGGATAGGGATAATGTTTAAGGTTTCATTTGCTTTTGAATGTATTATGGTTCAAGTCTGTGTGGCTACTTGTAGTTGTATTTTAAATAAAAAACGTATATGTTTTTCGCTTTAAACTAACATTCCAAGTACAGGAGCTGCTTCACATCTATATTTGGGTGTGATTTCGTTTTGGGCTGCAAGCATACAAGAATTATTATTTTTTTTTTATCAAAATATACGTTTTGTACAATACAGGGATCAAAATTAGTTTCATTGGTTAAGTAGACCAACATCCAACCACTGTGCCATATTATGTGACGCAGTTTCTATATATATGCTTTTGTGCATATTTTATGAAATATTTGTATGATTTGTATACTCATTTTCGCTGCATATCATATTTGTGTGATTGGTACATTAAACATTAAGGAGTAGCCATAACATCTTTAGTTATAATTGTACTTAGGAAAATTCTCATCATGCTTAAATACAATAAATTGTTATTAGTTGTGATTAGAATTTGAATTTGTTTTAAAGTTGAATAATGCCTTTTATATTATTGGGTTTTCTAGGAAGTTAATTTCAGTTTCAAGGCTAGTACCTTTTAATTATTCAATAAATTTTAATGCATCTGGATTTAATTTATTGTTCAAGTTTATTATTGTTGAAAATGGTATGTTAAATGACGGTTTGTTCAAGATTAATTTGTCCAACACAATTCCATACAATCTGATGGCTATGCGAACAAAATGTCGGTATTATGTGTTTTGTTATGAATGAAAAATCCCCAATGTCATGACATAGGAGACTATGACACATCTTCAAAGAGAGAATTAAGAGGTTAGTAAATAATGAAGTACTTAAGACTCTCGACTTTATTGATTTTAACACTTATGTAGACTACATAAAGAGAAAACATACTAACAAGACAAAGAAAAATGTCAAGAAGAGTTCAGAAATATTATAAATCATACATATAGATATTTGTTGTCCTCTCATGGACTCATACAGTAAAAAAAAATTTCATCTCTTTCATAAATGATTACTCATGATTCATGTATCTCTACTTACTTCTTAACAAAAATGAAACTTTGGATGGCTCTAAAGTTTTCAAGGCAGAAGTAGAGACATAATGTGGAAAACAAAATTAAGATTGGTATATCATAGAGAGGTAGATAATTTATAGATATATACATTGAGAGTAGACAAGCGCTAGTCCATTTGTGAAGTTTCTCAAAGAGCATGGTATTGTGGTGCAATACACCATGCTTGATCACCAGATCAAAATAGTGTGACTAAAAGGAGAAATCGAACCTTGATGGACATGGTGAGGAGTATGCTTAGCAACTCCAAACTTCCTTGTTCACTAAGGAGCGAAGCTCTTAAAGAAGCAACATATATTAATCTGAGTTCCAACTAAGGCAGTTCCTAAAGCTCCTTTTAAGTTATGGAAACGTTAGAAGCTAAGTTTAAGACATGTATGTCTCTAGGGTTGCCCAACTGAAGTTAGGATTTATAATCCAAATGAGAGGAAGTTAAATCCAAGGACTAATAGTTTATATTTCATTGGTTATGCTGAAAAATATAAGGGTTACCTTTATTGTCCAACTCATACCACTAGATTTGTAGAATTAAGAAATGCCAACTTTCTTGAAAATGATTTGGTTAGTGGGAGTGATTTACCTCGAAACTTAGATTTTAAGAAAGATCACTATGAAGATACAACTCTGACAATCTAATTATAAACTAGTAGTTTTGGTGACACCCACCGAAATTAAGTGAACTTAGAACCATCAATAAATGAAGTTCTATGTCAAGTTGAGACTACTCTAGGATATCTGGTTGAATAACATCAAATACAAGATATTGAACAACCTATTGATTAACAACCTCCCCAAGAGGTTGTAGATACAATATTAAGAAGATCGATTGAAATAAGGAAACCAGTTAGTAACTATCATGTGTATTTGCAAGAGTCTAAATGTAAATTAGGAGTTAAAAATGATCTAGAGATATTTTCATAAGCTATTAACAATAGTAGTGATTCTGAGTTGTTGTATAATGCCATAAAAGATGAATTGGATTTTATGACAAATAATGGAGCTTGGGATCTTGTTGAGTTGTTTGATAAGATAAAGACCATTGGTTTTAAATGGGTCTTTAAGACTAAGAAGAACTCATTAGGCAACATTGAGCGATATAAGGCTTTATTTATTGCTAAGGGATTCACTTAGATGGAATGAGTTGATTATGTTGGATATATCGATATGACTACTAGTATTTAACTACTTAAAATGCTGAAAATAAGAAGAACAAAGAACCAACAAGAGAAATCAACAAAAACAAATGAAGGATTAGAACGAGTATACCACGAATCGTGCTAGGCACTATCCCTAAGAGTTTATCTTCGCCCTACCCAAAGCAATGCTAGGTAGAATGGCCTTGACAAGTAACCCTCTAGGATTAGACGTTG
The DNA here is from genome assembly GCA_029884605.1 of Ormosia emarginata. Classification (NCBI taxonomy): domain Eukaryota; kingdom Viridiplantae; phylum Streptophyta; class Magnoliopsida; order Fabales; family Fabaceae; genus Ormosia; species Ormosia emarginata. The sequence goes on from JAQQTP010000057.1 coordinate 11,809,236, forward strand.
GTCTCCTTAGGAACTCGTCCACATAAAGATCCTGATACTCTGAGCAGCAACACCTCTAGTTCTAACACCAGAAGATGCACCAGAGAGTGCAAGGGAGCTCTCTGGTGCGTGCATAGTAGCAAAGGAGAAGAGGAAGAAGATGAACAACAATGGAAAAAAAAGGGCGTGAGAAGTAAGCAATGTAATTTAATAAGCAAGTGTATGAGGTTCTATTTGGTGAAGCAAAAATAAATAAACCAAGTTAGCTTACAAAGTTAGTAGGCCAAAGGATCTATCTCAATGATTCAAAGAGATATTTTAGTCTCCAAGTGGGTTGGCAAAAGATAAGTCCAAAGTAAAACCAGACCAAGCCCACACGCGCACGAGTGAGACGAGACAAGGCGGGGCGGAGCGAAGCACACACGTGTATGTGTATTAAGGTAACCTAAGTCCACACATCTTCCTTAATACCATAAGGTATCTACCCAAGGACATAGTCTATATATAAACACTCTTCAATAGTTTATCTTACTCAATGTGGGACTTAGTCTTATACAAAACACACACAAAGACATTTTAAGTTTGAAATATTCCCAAGACTTAAGTCTAACAATCCCCCACATGTTTCAAACTTAGAAGAGTAAAATGAGAATATCATGCATCAGGGAAGTATCCAAAAGGATTTGAACTTCATCCTTAGGCATAGGTGGGTGATGTAACGTCCCAAATCTAATACTAATAGTATATTCAGAATTATACAAAAGTAATTAGGTTTAGACATGTCACAACTAAACTAACATTATTCTCTGCTAATAAAAAACACTATATAAATAAATATAAGCCTTATGAAGGAAGTTAATTTACATATAACTATAAATTATCATCAGTTCATATAAGTACATCATTATTCTAAATATACAAACTAGGCCTCTAAGGCACCAATTCTTAAAAACTTTACATAGCTGTACATAAAAGTAGAGACAAAACTACTCTAAATCCACATTCTTCCTCTCACTTTGTTGAAGAATCTATCCTTCGAATTATCATGGAAATATAATACATGGGGAGAGAATTCTATAATTCTCAGTAGTTCTAACATAAATGGTAACAACACAATAATTCTAGCTGCTTCGGGAAAAATTATTTCAATATTCATAAAATATAACATAGAAACGTGACAAAAGCTAAAACAAGTCCTTTCTCTTTCTGGGGCAAAAAATTCAAATTATTATTCTTAAACCATAACTTGTATCCAGATAATTTAACTAATTTCAATGTATCGTTAATAAACTATAAATTTCATCGAATTATATCACACATAAGCTATAGCTTACTATAACAAGAATTCTTATATCCTTCATCTTAAATAGATTGAGAAAACATGCTGCCTTTTTAAACTATCTAACACTTAGTGATAATCTAGCTTTAACTCTTAGTATTCTAAGTAACCCTTGTCAAATGTCCAAAGGTTCACCATTACTTTCTAGGGTCACAATCTCTATAATATCTCCTCCCAGTACGAGAATTATCCTACAATGTATCTTTCTGATACAAGGATTATTCAGTAATATATCCTTTAGGTACAAGGATTATTCGATAATATATCCTTCAAGTACAAGGATGATTCTATAAGATATCTTTTAGATACAAAGATTATTCGGTAATATATCCTTCTGGTACAAGGATTATTATATAAGATATCCTTCAAATACAAGGATTATTAGGTAATATATCCTTTAGGTACAAAGATTGTTCTATAATGTATCCTCTAGATATGAGGAGTATTCTATAATATATCCTCTAGATACAATGAGTATTCTATAATATATCCTCCAGATACGAGGATTATTTACGATGATTTTCAACATCAAATTTAGGATCACCTCCAGGTACGAGGATCATATTCGATATCTCTTAAATTTAATTCACTTTATATATCCATTCATTAATATCTCTACTTTAATGATTCAAATGAGCAATTCATCCCTTAGTATATCTTGTAAACATAGCAAGGGTACTTATCAAGTTATACTAGGTGCACAAAGTGCTCATTCCTAGGTTAAGTAACTCTACTTAGTTAAAAACCTTCAAATCTCATCATCCTATACACTATGAAATCTCTAATTCCTTAAAATAGGGCACTGCTATTCGAATAACACATCCTACTATTCGATTAGAGCATGATAGAATAACATTCTGGATACTACTATTTGAATAACTTACTAAGTCTATTCGAATAGTAAAAAAATTCTAACATTTTTGAAGAAATCTATTTGAATAGACCAAGGGTCTATCAAATCTCAATCTCGTGCATTATGCCAAAGCCTATTCGAATAGACTAGGGGTCTATTTGAATAGCACATGCAAAATTGCATCAATAACACAAAAGAAATGCCATTTTTTGTCATTCTTTCATACACCAAATCATTTTAATCATCATATACATCAAACCAAACTCTAAATCATGTAGTACGACAATAAAAATCAATACTACTTCATCAATTACCACTCTAATGGTTGGGCATATATATAGATATATATACTCAAATCCCATCAACTACACATCCATCATTATCAACTTACTCATTCATGCAAAATTTAAAAAAATAAGGAGAAAAGAGTATAGAAAAGTTATACAACAACCCATACCTCTACTCCTTATGGATGGTGATGCTATGTTATTGTTCTTTTTTCCCTTTCCTTGGTTCTTTCTTGTTTTCCTTCTTCCTTTCCTACTTCTTTCTCTTCTTTCTTTTCTTCCTTCTTTCTCTCTATCTCACGTTCTCTGTCTCTCCTTTTCTTTCTTTTCTTTTTCCTTCCTTTTTTTCTTTTATTCTTATCTTTCTACTACTTATGCTACATGTGAAGGGAGGAAAGGATAGAATCATTTAACTTTTATAACTAATTGGAAGTGTTGTATCTCATAGGGATACTTTGAGCTTCCATTGTTGAACTTTCTAACTTTCATAAGTGTTATAGAAAATTCTAAGACTTTATTTAGTTCTTAAACTCATTTTTTAACAACTTTCTATACACTATTAACTATCACCTAAGCTCTATTATTCTTCTTTAAGTTAAGTTAAACTTATGGAATTAAGTTAATAGGCTTACAAGTATCTGCTTTAACTTGTATTCATTTCCATAATATTCTCCATCCTCTAATTGACATCTCCATAAAATTTTATAATTTTTTAAGCTACTTTCCTATTTAATTTGACATTTAAAACACTTATCATGTGTTATTAAAAATGCTAAACTAGCTCAATTAATTCTCTAAAATTGACCCACAACTCATCATAATTATATGTGATCTAGAAATAAAATTTTCATATTTATTTCTGTCATCTAAGCCATTTATGCCCGGTTTTGGGTTAATACTAGCCATTTTTTACATTTTGTGTTATAACATTAGGTTTAAACTAACACAGAAAGTCACCAAAATTATCAGGCAACTCACACAAATGTTATTAAACTTCCACAACTATAATTAAAGCTATTAGGTTAGGGATGGTGTTACAAGTGATAACCTTGGAGAAGTGTAGTAGAGTAATATTTTTTAACCCACTTCAAAGATAACTATTGGAGCACGTCCACCGGCCATATAACATTCTTAAGAGATATGATGCTCTTAGTTGTTTTGCACTTTATCCAGGCCATGCGCCATCCTAGAATCGTAAGAGCTCTAGAGTTTATGTCCAAAACTCATATGAGATAGCACCATCCCCACTCTCACATAGGTGGTATCCATCAGGAATATGCTGTTGTAGATACCCCATCCTCATCGAGGACTATGGACCCATTAAGAGTAAGGTTTATGTTATCATACCAACTACAGCGGTACTGCCATACATTATAGGGAGGGACTTATCACCAATTATATCATATAATGGCGAAACACACATATAAAAACGACAATACCCTTTCCACTAAGACTTGTATGACTTTGTTTACCACAATGAACCACCTTCATGAGATCTCCATTCATAGTGGTTGGGTGTCTATCATACTGCCTCACTTATGGGCATCAGTCTTATCCCTTTCAATGTTTCATTTTCCAGCGTCTTGGTAAAACGCTTGGATAGAGGATCAACCAAATTTTTCTCTGACTTCACAAAATTCATGGATATCACATTATTCTCAACCAACTGTCTCACAATACTATGTCTTAACCTTATATTCCGGCTCTTTCCATTATAAATTATATTATTTACTCGAACAATGGAAGCCTCGCAATCACAATGAATAGACACATAAATCTCTGTTTTATTCCACAAAGGTATATCCATTAACAAATTCCTTAGCCACTCAACCTCGGATCCCACTTTTTTTAAGGTTATAAATCCTAACTCCATGGTGGATCTGGCAATACAAGTTTGTTTGATGGACTTCCAAGAGATCCTACCAACATAAACACATAGCCAATAGTATATTTTAATTCATCAGAGTCAGAGATACAATTTGCATCACTATAACCTTCCAAAACCGAAGGATAACTAGAGTATACCAAATCATAATCCATATTTCCTTTCAAATATCTCAAAATTCTGTTCAAAGTAATCCAACGCATATCACTAGGTTTATGTGTATACCTGTCCAATCTATTGACAACATATGCAATATCAGGTCTAGTACAATTCATCAAGTACATCAAACTACATATTCAATTTCTGATACATTATCACCATTATTTTTCACAAGATGCAAACTAGAATTGTAATATCCTCTTTTCTTAGCATGTAAGGCTAGTTTATGGCTACAAATGTAGCATAACACTTGCTTGACATGTCTACTTAATTTTGTGACAAACTGAGTTAATTTATGTACTTTGCTATAACACAGAATGCGAAAAGTAGTTTAAAATGACTCAAAAAGTGGCATAAATAGCCTAGTTGAGGGAAATAAATAAAAAAATTTATTTCTAGGTCACAAATAAATAGAAGAGGATGTAGTTAAAATTTGAAAATAATCAAAGTTAGTTTGATATTTTTAGGCATACTGGTTGTACGTTTTAATACTGAATTAACTAGCAGCAGATATGAAAACTTTAGAAAATGGTGAAACAATATTTTAGATGAATCTTAAGATTTATTCTAAAGTGTCGGAAGTTAAGAAACTTAATTTATCAAAATCTGAATGTTCTTAACAGATATAAAGTTTTAGCATAGAAACTTAAGTTTATTTTCTTGCCAATCGTTCTTATCCTCTTTCTTCCTAGACTTTTGGTCATTTTTGTTTTTCATCTTCTCGTATATTCTAGCATAAATAGATAAAAGGAAAGAGAAAAAAGAAGAAGGGAAACAAAAGAGAAAAGAAGGAGAAAGAAGAAGAGGAAAATAGGAAGAGCAGGAAGGCAAGAATCGAAGCTAAGGTTTGAAGTTCACCATTTAAGCAACTTGAGGTAAGGGAGTCTCTTACTCAACTTAGTTTCTTGTTTCATTATGTATGGAGCTAGTTAAGATGATTAAAGAAAGTGGGTTTTGGGAAGCAAAACCTATCTTATTTGATTAGTAAGTGTTTCCAATGGTTGTAAAGAGTTAGTTACAACCTAGTGGATGCAAATGAGTCATTGTGACTTGAGAAATACCCTTTTAACTCCTTGAGTGGGAGGTTAATATTATAAGTATTATTGAGTTGAGTTTGAAGTTAGAATCATATGTTGACATTCAACTTGATTGTTTATGATGGATTCTAGTTGTTTCTTTCACTTAAATCTTGTGTTGAATTCATTATATGATGAGTTATAAAGTATAAATTGGAAGAGAAAGGAAACCATAGCATAAGCCACGGTTAGGACCTGTTTTCTGGTGCAAAATTGCACCAGATAACCGATTATCCCAAGTGGATAATCGGTTATTGTGTGATGGTAGAGAAGATCTCATTCTGTCACACGAAAATAACCGATTATTCCATCTGAATAACTGATTATTCGTGCAAGTCAGAGAGTGAAAATACTCCATAACTGGTTAGCCAGCAAGCCATAACCGATTATTGAGTGTTTAGAAACAGATTTTATGAAGCCATAACCGATTATGGCACATGATAACCAGTTATGAGCTTGCCCAAAATAGATTTCTAAAGGCTTTAACTAATTATTCAAGTAGTATAACCGGCTATATGCCTAGTAAGAGCAGAGTTTAACACTTTTAGGGTTAGAAGCAATCCTAGTTAAGCTATGTATTGGTGATTAATAAACCAAACAAGTTAAGTTAAGAATAGTAAGAGCTCTAGAAGCTCTAGTTACACTTTTATGGGTGAAAATGAGCATGTACATAGAGAGTTACTCATTTACTTTGATTAGTTTGAGTTAATATATTAAGTATATGCTAGTTTTAGATAAATACTCTATTATCTCATTAAGTTGAGATCAAATGAAGTGTTTAGCAAGAGTTGGTTGCTTTATTTGTTAAAGTTGAACTATAACACACAATTCCTAATTAACTAAGGGAGTGAGACAAGCCCTTTGACCTGGCAAAGGAGTGAGAAAAATACTTTGCCAAGGTAAAGTTGTGAGACAATGGAGTGAGAAAAACATATTGTCATGGTAAAGGAGTGAGAAAAAACACTTTACCAAGTATGGTAGAGGAGTGAGAAAAACACTCTACCTAGGACAAAGTAGTGAGCTAAGCTATTTGTCTAACAACATGAAGAGTGAGAAAAGTACTAATGTAAATGGTAGTAAAAGTAAGTCAAGCTCTCTATCATGGGAAATTAAGCGAGTCATGCTTAATACCCATAGCAAAAGGATGAGTGAAGTCCTAAGCTAGGCAAAGGAGTGAGATAAATACTTTGTTAAGAAAGATTGGTATTTTACATTTGTAAAGACATTTGTTTAATATCGATAGCAAGTTATAAGTTTACAATATATAAATTTACCTTTGTGTATCTTTATATTGATGTCATGCGATATATGTTTATTATTGAGAATTCTTATGTTCTGACCTCGTTTTATATTTCATGGTTAAGCTGGACAAGGCCCTTCAGATGGAATAAAGAAGAAGAAAAAGTTCCAAGAATAGATAGTCTAGTTTTTATGTTTTTCTTTATAATTCGTGTAAGGTTTGCTACTTCGAGTTATATTTTGTTGTATATATTACATTTGCCCATGAGGATCTTGATGTAAATATGTATAACTTTAGTTGATCGTGGCTCTCCATAAGTATTTATTTAAATGATATGAGACTAGTTATTGATTAAGTTAGTAGTAACATAGTTAATACTGTTTATCTTTGTATATGAGAAATATATTGAGATAATCATATTAGGGTGTTACAAGAATCAAACGGTGTAGAAACAAGTGTGCAATAATCATAATATCCAAATCTCTTAAGCAAGCTTTCAACATAGTGTAATCAAGACCAAAAACAGTTATCATTGTGAACACCCAATTTTGTCAGGGACATTTTGTAAATAAAAAAAAAAAAGAGAAAAGACTCATCTTTGGCCCATTATTCTACCCATTAACCCATTTGACCCATTTATCCATTATCTGTCTCACAACCTAATCCCAACACTTATCCTAAACTAACCCCAACACTCATCCTAAACAAACTAATCCTTATCATCCTAAACAGATCCCAACTCATCATCCTAAATCAATCATAATCGCACTTTAACTCAAACTCTTTAACCTAATTCCCCTTATATTAACCCATAACCCACACATAGAAAGCACTTTTTGACCAGACTTTTCCACCTCACCGAAACCTACAGATTTCAGCCTCGCCAAAATACCCCTCCATCACCTCTACAAAAAGCTCTATTCACGTTAGCCACCCTCCACTCCATCTATCTTCATCTTTCACTTCCAAAATACTCATTCCCATGCCACCCAAAAATCACCTCCAACCTTTATTTTTCACCTTCAAAGAACCACAACCCAAAGCCATTCAACATAAATACCATCCCCGCCAACCTCTAATCCCACCATTTTCTCCAAACAGCACCATAACCAACAACAACCCATTATCACCCAAACCCAAAACAACCAGAACCATTGAATAGAGCCCACCGTCGTCCTCATCTCCTCCAAGCCGAAAACCACCACCACGAACATACAGTCGCAAAACCCGCGACGCTGCTCTCGTCGAACCGAACGCCAGACCATTACCCGTTCCGACCAACCGCAAGTCGCAGATCCCAAAATCGCCAGCCCTGATCCGCGTTAGTCACGTCTCGAACCGTAATTGTCGTCTATGAGTCCGCATCCCATCACAACCAGACGAAACCAGATCGACTCCTGATAAACACATATTTTATTCATTAAGAAACCCTTATATTTAGTCATTTACACTCTCCATATTCTTAATTGATTGAGTTTGACATGATTTTGTGAGTTTGAGCTCAAATTGGTCCTAATTGAATATTTTTAGCATTATTGAGATTTTACACTGCTTTTACGTATTTTGGTCATAACTTGAGTTCACGATATCTGAAATCATGAATTTTATCTTGTAGGAAAGCTAAGAGGAAGCTCTACAACTTTGATGAAGAGCTCGAAGTCCGATTCAGATGTGTAAGGGACCTAAGTTTACATGGAAGTCGAATACGGGTTACGTCGGTAGAATCCGAACAGTGTGCACTCATAAAATCATATCTCAAGATGTAATAATGGAGATGGGCTGAAATTTGGACAGTGGATAGTCAAGATCCAAATAAACAACTTTCATGAAGAACACATTTTCAGAAAAAGAAGTCTAGTAGGTCATTTTGAGCTTGCAAGTCGGAACAGAGGTGCTGAAGTTGGGTTTGAGCAACCTACGGTATTTGGGACATATCTTGGGCTTAAGGATGCCAAATTGGACGAACCAGCTATCCATTTTATAGCCAAGACAAGGATCTACAACTTTCATGAAGAACACTTTTCGTGGTTCTGAAGTATAGTGGGTCGTTTTTGGCTTCCAAGTCAGACACGAAATTTTCGTCCTCAACCACCCACTCATCCATCCACTAATCCACTCATCCACTCATCCACTCATCCACTAACTCACCCATTCATCCACTCATACACTAATCCAACCACTTAACCACTCCACCCACTCATCCACTAATCCATCCACTCATCCATCCACTCACCCATTCATGTCCATAATTTCCCACTCACCAAAAGTCCTTTGGCATTTTTCACTAATTCAACCACTCAACCATTCCACTCACTCATCCACTAAACCAATCCACTAAACCAACCCACTAATCCATCCACTCAAACACTCCACTCACTCACCCACTCATCCACCCACTTCCCTTTGTCATTTTGTTACCTTAGACTTCTATAAAAGGCACCATTTATCATGAATAAGATGTAACTCTCCTTCATTTTCTCTCTTAGTTTCTTGTTTCTTCATAGTTTCTTCTTGTTTCTTCATAATTTTTCTTGTGATTTCTTTCTAGCTATGTGTAACTAAACCTCCCTTGGTTAAGGGAGTGATGAAACCGCTAGTATTAATGTTGTAAATTTTGCATATTTGATTATTTCAACACAGTTATGTTTTTATTCATATATTTCTGAATCTATTGTTGGTATGAAGGTTTTTGTACTTGTTCCTACTTTCAAAGTAGTAGATCTAGGTTTATTATGCGCGGTTGCGGTAGTAGATCTAGTGGGATGTATGATGTTCATGTGGGTATAATTATCTTTGTGCTATTTGCCGAGTTATAAAAGTGGTAGATCTGGGTTTATTATGCTTGTGATTTGCGGTATTAGATCTAGAGAAATATATGTTCTAAGTAATTTAATCCCGGTGTGTGATTAGACCTTAGTGTAATTGGTTTTCTAAATCTTAATGCAATTGTTGGATAGTTGTAAGAGCGGTTGCTTTATGACTAATCAATGATTAGGAGTTGATTTGAGCGGTTGCTAAATTGGCCAACACGTAAAGAAAGCAGAGATTTAATCTCACAATTGCATAAAAACATAATTGAGCATGTTGGAATAAAAAGGATATGTGGATTTACATTATCATATAAATCTAGTGGTGGATTCAATCTCTTAACCAATTTTCTTATATTGTTGATTTCAGTTTGTTTATTGTTATCTTTGAAGTCGTTCATTGTTCATCAAAACTCCAAAACCCCCTTTTCTTGTTTATTGTTAATCGAGTCTAAATTGGGAATTGTTTAATAGTGTTAATTGAATTGGTTCTCGTGGATCGACCTTACTAACTACAACTAGTTGTAAGGTTTTTATTTTCTGGTGGGCACGACAACTGATTTTTATCTTAATTTTAATCACTACATCCGCACGCATCGAATTTTGGCGCGTTCTTGGGAACCAATTTTTTCAATTACACTATTAATTTATTTCCTATTTTTATTCTTTTTTTATTTTATTTTATTTTATTTTATTTTTAATCTTTCTTTCTCGAGTGTTTTGTAGGTGTTGATGTCCTTTGAAGGAGTAGACGAAGGATTGCTAAATTTGAGGAACTATATTGATCAACTCACTTCACATCCTCAATTTCCCTTCCATCCAGGCTAACTTCCAACTCACACTGTGACATTGAAGCGCCCGTTACATTGATCTATCAAGTTCAGAGACATTTGAGCCATCCGAAATATCTGAAGAAGTGACAATGGCGAGAAAACACTTTAAGGGCATTGGGTGCTCCAGATCTAGATCAACAGCCTCTTTGCATAGACATTCTTGAAAATGAAGAGGCATTTGAATTGAAATCCGGTTTAATCCATCTTTTGCCATCTTTCAATGGATTACCCAGAGAGGACCCCAACAAGCACTTGAAGGAAATCCATGTGGTATGTTCTAGCATGAAACCTGCAGGAATTCATGTAGAGCAAGTCAAGTTGAGAGCTTTTCCATTCTCATTGAAAGACTCGGCTAAGGAGTGGCTTTACTACTTGCCACCGGATCCATCCAATCATGGCGGGACATGGCCCGAACTTTCCTAGACAGATACTTCCTGCCTCAAAAGTTGCAACAATCGAAAAGAAATCTGTGGTATTCAACAAAGGCATGGGGAATCACTCCATGACTACTTGGGAGAGATTTAAGAAGCTATGTTTCACCTGCCCTCATCATCAAATAAGTGAGCAACTTTTAATTCAAGTATTTCTATGAAGGCTTACAAGTGATGGATCGCAACATGATTGATCTTTGCTAGCGAAGGAGCATTGATTGATAAAACTCCTCAAGAAGCTAGAAACTTGATCTCAAGAATGGTGCCAATACTCAACAATTCTACTCTAGAAATGACACTTTGGAGTAAGAGCGAGTGAAAGAAGTAGAGACAACCAAGATACAAAGAACAAATAACTCAATTGTCCGCTATGGTTCAGCCGGTTAATGGATTCGGGTAAAGCATCGGTTCATGCTTGTGGGATCTGTTGTTCATCCGGACATCCCAACGATATGTGTCCCACTCTCCAAGAAGACACAAATGAGGAGGTAAGAGCAATAGGGGGATATCTTTGGACTTTCAAAAAATTACAACCCCTACTCAAACACATATAATCCAGGGTTGGAGGGATCATCCAAATTTCAGCTATGCAAAGCAACCTCAAAATCAACCTTCACTTATGGACCTCCAGGATTCCAACAAAGGCAAGTACCTTTCCCTCGAGACAAGAAGCAAGTTCAAGCTCCTAAGCAATCCGAGCCTTCATTAGAGGAGCTAGTAAAACAAATGGCCACTAATAATTTGCGGTTCCAACAAGAAACAAATGCAACTATACAAAGTTTCAAACAAGAAACAAGGATCGCAATCAATAACTTGCAGAATCGGATAGGACAGCTTGTCCACAGAATTCAACAAGTTTCAAAGCCAAGCTTCGGGAAACTACCCTCACGGCCGAAGTGAATCCAAGGGAAAATGCTAGTCTTTGTCACATTGAGAAGCGGAAAGACGATGGATGAGCCTACCTCTCTTCCACCAATCATTCAAGAGAAGGATGAACCACCCAAAGAAGCAAATGATAAGGGCAAACTTCCAAAACCCCTAAGGTAAGTATTTTTGAACCCCTTCCTAAATATGTCACTAAAGCTCCTTTTCCTAGTAGGTTGGTTAAAACCAAGAAAGAAGAAGCGAGAAAAAGAAATACTTGAGACTTTTAGGAAGGTAGAGGTTAATATCCCTTTGTTAGATGCCATTAGCGGTACCTAGATATGCAAAATTTCTGAAAGAATTATGCACTAACAAGAGGAAGTTAAAAGGAAATGAAAAGGTCCAAGTGGGAGAAAATGTTTCATTTGTAATTAAAAAGAAACTCCCAACCAAATGTAAGGACCATAGCACATTCACCATTCCATGCACTATAGGTAACACAAGGTTTGAAAGGGCAATGCTTGATTTAGGTGCATTTATAAATGTCATGTCATATTCTATTTATGCATCTTTATACTTGGGTCCTTTGGAACCTCGGTGTTGTTATTCAATTGGGTGATAGATCTAATGCATACCCTAAGGGTGTGGTTGAAGATGTTTTGGTACAGTGAATGAATTAGTGTTTCCGGAGACTTCTATGTTTTGGACATGGAAGAGGATGAGTCTCCCAAATCTGCTCCTATCTTGCTAGGAAGACCATTTTTGAAGACTGCATGGACAAAAATTGATGTGCACTCGGAATTCTAACAATGGAATTTGATGGGGAATTAATTAGATTCAATATTTTTGAAGCTATGAGATACCCAAGTGATGTGCACTCTGCTTGTTTAATTGATTCTTTTGATCCTTTTGATTCTTTAATTTCTGACTTTTGATCGACCATTTTGATGCTCTTGATACAATTCTAACTCATAGCTTAGATGTACGGGAGGAAAAGAAGAAGAGTGAAGAAGAGCCATGGAGTGAAGACATTGATGAAATTGTTCTTTGTCTTACAAGAGCTCTCTTCCACTCCGGAAGAGCATGAGGTAACTTTTGTTGATTTACCCGTTACTACCGATATACCTCAACCTTCGTTGTGCAGGCACTGAATTGGGCCGAAAGCACTACACGATCATCTTAAATACATCTTCTTGGGGGAGAAGGACACCCTTCCAAGTAATAATTGCAAAGTCACTCACCCAAGAGCAAGAAGAGAAAGCGGTAGCCGTTTTGCGGGAACATAAGACACCATTGGTTGGTCAATAGGCGATATCAAGGGTATTAGTCCCTCCATTTGTTTGCACAGGATATTAATGGAGGAGGATACTAAACTGTGAGAGACCCTCGGCGGAGATTGAATCCTCCCATGATGGAGGTTGTGAAAAAGGAGATACTTGAAGCTCCTAAGTGTGGAGGTGATCTACCCCATTTTCGACGACAAGTGGGTAAGCCCGGTCCAGGTAGTACCAAAGAAATCTGGAATTACCTTGTGGTAAGAAATGCTGAAAATGAGCTTATTCCCACTAGGTTACGAGACGTGGTGGCGTGTTTGTATTGATTACGGGAAGTTGAATGCCGCCACGAGAAAAGACCACTTTCCTTTACCTTTCATTGATCAAATGTTAGAAAGATTAGTGGTCATTCTTATTATTGTTTCTCGGATGGTTTTTCGGGTTACAATCAGATTGCCATAGCTCCGAAGACCAAGACAAGACTACATTCACTTGTCCATTTGGTACCTTTGCATATAGGCGAATGCCTTTTGGACTCGCAATGCACGGGAACTTTCCAAAGATGCATGATGAGTATATTTTCTCGATTACATTGAAAACATCATTGAGGTTTTTATGGATGACTTTAGTGTCTTTGGAAATGATTTTGAAAATTGTTTGGAACATTTAACTTTGGTGCTTAAAAGATGCATTGACACTAACCTGGTGCTTGAATTGGGAAAAATGTCATTTCATGGTGAATGAAGGTATTGTGTTAGGTCATGTAATTTACGCTAGGGGAATTGAAGTAGATAAAGCTAAAGTAGAACTCATGCATTCTTTGCCACCACCCACTAGTGTGCGGGAGATTCGTTCTTTTATTGGTCATGCGGGTTTCTACAGGAGATTCATTAAAGACTTTTCTAAAGTCTCATTGCCCTTTTTGAGACTTCTTCAAAAAGATGTTAATTTTAACTTTGATGAGAAATGTATGGAAGCTTTCAATAAACTCAAGAAGTTGTTAACTATTGCGCCTATCATCAGGCCACCCAACTGGGAGTTACCTTTTGAACTAATGTGTGATGCCAGTGACTTTGCAGTAGGAGCTGTCTTGGGACAACGAGTTGATAGAGTTCCTTATGCCATTTACTATGCATCAAGGACTCTAAATGATGCTCAACTTAATTACTCAACCACAGAAAAGGAACTTCTAGCTGTTGTATTTGCTTTAGAAAAATTTAGATCATATCTAATTGGTTCTAAAGTGATTGTGTTTTCAGATCATGCAGCCTTGAAGTATCTTCTAACAAAGAAAGAAGCAAAGCCTAGATTGCTCCGATGGATTTTATTGCTCCAGGAATTTGACTTGGAGATTAAAGACAAGAAAGGGAGCGAAAACTTGGTGGCCGATCACTTGAGTAGATTGGTAACTGAAGAGGAAGAAATGCCTATCATGGAGACTTTTCCGGATGAATATTTGATGGTTGTCAACACCATAATCCCTTGGTATGCTGACATTGTTAACTACCTGGTTACTAAGGACTTTCTGGAGGATTTGAACAAGGCCCAAAGAGATAAATTAAGGAGTGACTGTAAATACTATATCTGGGATGACCCGTACTTATGGAAGCATTGTGCAGATCAAGTCATTAGGAGGTGCATTCCTGATTCTGAGACACACTCCATCCTCTCCTTTTGACACACCTATGCATGTGGAGGACACTTTGGCAGTAAAAGGACAGCCAATAAAGTGCTTGACAGTGGTTTCTATTGGCCTTCAATTTTCAAAGACGCTTACAACTTCGTAAGTCTTGTGACCATTGTCGAGAGAACAGTAATATTGGTCCTCGTAATCAAATGCCTCAGACTCCGATCATTTTTGTGGAACTCTTTGATGTGTGGGGTATTGATTTCATGGGACCATTCCCTCCTTCATTTGGTTTCACATACATTCTTTTATCTGTTGATTATGTGTCTAAATGGGTGGAAGCAAAAGCCACTCGATCTGATGATTCTAAAACTGTTGCAGATTTTGTTAAGTCACATATTTTCTCCAGGTTCGGGACCCCAAGGGCTATCATCAGTGACCAAGGGACTCATTTCTGCAACAAAACCTTTGATGGTCTATTGAAGAGATATGGAGTAATGCACAAAATTTCCACTCCTTACCATCCACAGACAAATGGGCAAACTGAAGTGTCCAACCGGGAGATTAAGTCAATCCTTGAAAAGACAGTGAATCCCTCAAGAAAGGATTGGAGCACTCGACTTGAAGATGCTTTATGGGCTTATAGGACTGCCTATAAGACTCCCATCGGCATGTCACCATTTCGGTTGGTGTATGGAAAGCCCTGTCATTTGCCCGTTGAGTTGCAACATCGATCTTACTGGGCCATTAAACAAGTTAATATGGAATTGGAAGGTCTTTGGAAAGCAAAGGAAGTTCTAGTTACAGGAATTAGAAGAACTAAGAAATGAGGCCTTTGAGAATGCCCCGATTTATAAGACTAAAGCTAAGGCATTCCACGACCAATTGATTTCCAGAAAGAAATTTCACAGAGGACAAAAAGTCCGCTATTCCAATCAAGACTCAAATTATTTCCAGGTAAACTGCATTCTAAGTGGATTGGGCCGTTTGTGGTAACTAATGTTTTTCCTTTTGGTGCAGTTGAGATCAGGAGTGAAAATTCTGGCAAAGCATTTAAGGTCAATGGTCATCGTCTCAAACCATATCATGAACTTCCTGACAAAGTGCAGAGATGGAAGTGATGACCCTCATCCTTCCACAATATGAGGAGCAAGTGAAAGTATCATCATGTCTGGTGAGGACAATAAACTAAGCGCTCATTGGGAGGCAACCCAACTAGATTTGCTCTCTTTATCCCTTTTTATTTTGTGTTTTCATTAGTTCCTTAGATTATGTTTTTATCTGTTTGTTGGTTGTAAGCATTTGAATCTCTAAAAAAAAAAAAAAAAAGAAAAAAAAGCAATTTGTGTGCCCGACAATAAGGTAGGTAGTGCCATTAAATTTTGTCACTCGGAAGCATGTGAAGGTCACTTTTCTTCAGCGACAACAACTGCGAAAATCTTGCAAAGTATGGATTTTATTGGCCTACTTTATTCAAGGTCTGTTACACCTTTTGCAAAAGTTGCGGAAATTGGTCAAAAAAGTTCGCTTTGAGATTATCATCCGCACCTACTCCTTGAAAAATTGAGATCTAGGTGGTGCGGTTCTTTTCTTTGTCAAACACGTGTATCCTACGGGGCCGTAAATATTGAGGATCCTAGGAATGGTAATGCGCGTAAAGTTAATGGACAAAGACTCAACCATTCCTGGAAAATCAAGTTCTTGAGTTCTTTGTGTTCTTAGGTTAAGTGGCGGATACGGTACTCGTGACTCTCAAGTCGGTTTATTTTTCGGTTTCCCAAAATAAGCCGAATCCTTCTTCTCCTTCAAAATGGATGTCATTCTTTCAAACCCGAGAAAACATTTTCCTTCTTTTCCTCAAAATGCTCGAGAAAAATCTACAAAGTTCGATGTGAAAGATTGAGCGTTAATGCACAAAGGTATGCCGAGAAGATGTGTATTTGGATAATTGAAGCAAAGGTTCGATTAGCAGGTGAGTCCTCAATTTCATTTGACTCATATATGCCCGGTCTTGGAAGAAGTTCATATTCTAAAAGGAGAAAAGCAAAAAGGTTACAAGTCTGTTACAAATGTGGACGATGGAACTGTAACAAGCGATGTCATACTTTGGGGATGGTTTTCGCAAATAGAGAAGATAAAATTTTCTTCATTAAGAATGGACTGAGTAAGGAGTCATTAGATGATATATTATCGACTCTTGAGACGCATTCTTGTGGATTGGTGCATCGTGAAATTCTTAAATTGTGGAATCTCTTCAAGGATGAAGAAAAACGCTACAGTCTTTGGAATCGACTCTAAAAGACCCCTGTTTGCCGGTTTATAAGAAAATTGGATGGGAAGCCTATCCCCGACTCATAGAAGGCGTTTAAGCCGTTTCGGACGTAAAACCGAGAGGAAGATGTGAGCCACAATCACAACAATCTGTACATATCATCATCATCTTCTTCTTCTTCTTCTTCTTCATGTCATCTCTCAAAAACAAAAAAAAAAAAAAAAAAAAAAAAAAAAAAAAATTTATGTATACGTCTTAGGGTTGGCTTTGGTAACACACACCGTGAATGGGGAAATGCATGCATCCCTGATCCGGCCTTCTTAATTGAAAAACAAAGAAGGTAGATTGTATCTCACATGTGAGGCAAACGGGCGTATTATGGCCACTTGTCCCTTTTGGGAGCCCTATGTTCTTATTTGGTCTTGAATGGGTCGAATCTTGGTCAACAATGCTTTGGCACAAAGCCGAAAAAGCAGACTACCTCCATCCCAATCTTAAGTAAGTATACACTCATCTTTCATCAAGTTTTTCTAACAAATTCAAAAAAAAAAAAAAAAAAAGAGAGGACGTGATGTCTCCGCACTCATGACGCGCAGTATAAAGATACGCCATGGACACTGTACATACAGATATGTCATCATTTTCTATTTCTTTTATCTTTGTATCATTTTGTTGTATTTTAATTTTTGTACAGACGATCCTTTGAGCAGGGTCCTTCAGGGGTTTCTAGACTTCTTTACCTTGATGGTTTTCTTGAAGTCAAACAAAAAAAAAATAAAAATAAAAATAAAAAAAAATAAATAAAAAATAAATAAATAAAAAAGTAAAAAAAAAGAGGAGAAAAGATTCTGTGTTTCTTAATTTCAACCTTTTCTGACAATGACCAACCTACCCTCATAGGTGCAATTATTCCCTTTCCATTCTTTTTCCTACTTAAACACTCCATTTTCTCCATTTTCCTTCAACTCGAAACACTCAAAGGGAGGAAGAGTATAGAATGGGGCCTTCTATTCGTAACCTAAAAAATGTCTGTGTTTTTGTGGGTCGAGTTATGGGAAGGGATTAGAGTTTGTAAACGCAGCTAGCACTCTTGGTCGATCACTTGTCGCGAGGAATATTCATCTTGTATATGGGGAGGTTGTCGTGGGTTAATGGGGGCTGTATCACTTGTCGCTTCTATAGGAGGCGGTCGGGTTTTAGGTGTTATTCCTAAACCTTTGGCTGAAAATAAGACTTTGGAAAGACAGTTGGAGAAGAAATTCGGGTAACATCTATGCATGGACGAATGAAAACAATGGTTGACAATTCGATGCATTTATTGTCTTACCAGGTGGATTTGGTACTTTAGAAGAAATTTTTCAAATTGTCTCTTGGCCGAACTAAACATCCACCATAGACCCATTGGTTTGTTGAATGTTAATAATTTCTTTGATCTTTTGTTATCTTTTCTTGACAAAGTTGTGGAAGTAAATTTATCACTCCTTCAAGAAGACAACTTCTTATCTCTGCCTCCACTATTGATGAGCTCATTGATAAATTAGAAGCTTTTGAGTATGTACTGATCCGGTATTAGCTCGAGATAGATTGGTCAACAGAAGCGGCGAAGGAAGTAACAAGAAACAAAAGCGGATCTGCGACTTCATCTTTAATGGGTTTGATTTTATTGTACCTTGTTTCGTTTAAATTTGTGTCACTTTCTCCAACAGGTAATATCTTCGTCCTTTACTCATCTATATTTTAACATTGAGGACAATGTTGTGATTTAGTTGGGGGGGGAAGGATAGTTGACCCAAAAAAAATAATAAAAAAATAAAAAAATAAAAAAATAAAAAAATAAAAAAAATAAAAAAATTTGTTGTCTTTGTTTGGAAAGTATGATATGATTGTCATGTACTTATTAAATCAATTAGTGATAGCAGAGTAAGGAGTAATTTTACTCTTGAGACGCATCTTAATTGGTGGCAGAGTAAGGAGTTTTTTAGGTAGTAACTAATTAGTACTAAAGTTTTATTGTTTGATTTCTTTTCGAAGTCCGATGCTTGATCGACAAAGTGTGTTTCTTTTTTACGCTTGGCGTTGATTCACTTCTTATCAGGTTGTGTTGCTCTTTTCTATATCTCTCTTTCACATTGAAGGCAATGTTATATTAAGCGTGGGGGAGAGATTTCAGCATGTTCTTTTTGTCAAAAAAAAATTCAAAAAAAAAGAAAAGAAAAAAAAAAAAGGGGTTCATTGCATGATTGAATAACTTTTCTCCCTTCTTGAACTGATATGCTTGGTGATGGATGATTAAATTGATGAATTGAGTTTGATGGATGCATACCTTGTGAGATTTTGAGCCTAATGGATGGATTCAACATTTATGCCATTCTCTTCTTTCTTGTGTGATTTTCACTCATGTTAATGACCACTCTAGAACTTGCTTTGATTCTTTTTGAAGCTACATTTCACTTGCATGCATGAACATGATTGAGGCCCTCTTTCTTAATTAGCTAGTTTAACCAAATAGCCAACCTTGTTTTCAATATGATATCAAGCACTCTTTTGATTTCTTGAAAATTTCTCGATTCGCCAACCTTGTATATTTTTCTTTGCTTAACCCCTTTGAGCTTATTTGACCATTCCTTGTTTCTAGCTCATCATGTGCCTTAAATGAGAAATCGTGTTCTTACTTTACCTTAGGGAATAAAAGAACATTAGCTTGGTTAATGGATGAGTTTTTGAACAAGTGTGGGGGTGTGTGTACAAAATGGTTGTTGAAAAAGAAAAGAGTGCCCAAAAAAAAAAAAAAATGTATGTATATAGTTATGTTCATATATATAAAAAAAAAAAAAAGAAAAAAAAACCAAGTGGTTAAAAAAAGAAAAGGATTGGGAAATGAATATGTAAAGGGATATACACTAGAGTTGGGATGAACTTTTATGCTTGTTATTTGAACTCAGCTCTCATTTGCTTTTATTCTCTTTGGTATTTATCTTCTCATATTCATTTTATCCTTTCCTGTTACCTTGACCTCACTACAACCTTGAATAAAGTCCTCATGATTTGTGTGTGCATGTGTTTTGAGTAGTGGAGAAGTAGAAGATAAGCAAGCTTATGGTAGTGCAATTTTCATGGGTTGAATTGAGTGAAATACCTACCCTTTAAACACTTGAGAGATTGAGAGGGAATCTTGTGAAGATCTATCATTCTCGATTCATGTTGAAGATACCTTGCTTGATGGTTTGAGATGTGGAGAATTGTTAACTCATGAATGTTTTGATCCTGAACCTTTGGTTGTTCTTCTTGATTGTAAAATTTTGGTCTTGAGTTTTGCCCAGGAGTGCAAAAAGCTAAGTGTGGGGGAATTTGATAAACACATATTTTATTCATTAAGAAACCCTTATATTTAGTCATTTACACTCTCCATATTCTTAATTGATTGAGTTTGACATGATTTTGTGAGTTTGAGCTCAAATTGGTCCTAATTGAATATTTTTAGCATTATTGAGATTTTACACTGTTTTTACGTATTTTGGTCATAACTTGAGTTCCCGATATCTGAAATCATGAATTTTATCTTGTAGGAAAGCTAAGAGGAAGCTCTACAACTTTGATGAAGAGCTCGAAGTCCGATTCAGATGTGTAAGGGACCTAAGTTTACATGGAAGTCGAATACGGGTTCTGTCAAGTAGAATCCGAACAGTGTGCACTCATAAAATCATATCTCAAGATGTAATAATGGAGATGGGCTGAAATTTGGATAGTGGATAGTCAAGATCCAAATAAACAACTTTCATGAAGAACACATTTTCAGAAAAAGAAGTCTAGTAGGTCATTTTGAGCTTGCAAGTCAGAACAGAGGTGCTGAAGTTGGGTTTGAGCAACCTACGGTATTTGGGACATATCTTGGGCTTAAGGAAGCCAAATTGGACGAACCAGCTATCCATTTTATAGCCAAGACAAGGATCTACAACTTTCATGAAGAACACTTTTCGTGGTTCTGAAGTATAGTGGGTCGTTTTTGGCTTCCAAGTCAGACACAAAATTTTCATCCTCAACCACCCACTCATCCATCCACTAATCCACTCATCCATCCTAATCCACTCATCCACTCATCCACTCATCCACTAACTCACCCATTCATCCACTCATACACTAATCCAACCACTTAACCACTCCACCCACTCATCCACTAATCCATCCACTCATCCATCCACTCACCCATTCATGTCCATAATTTCCCACTCACCAAAAGTCCTTTGGCATTTTTCACTAATTCAACCACTCAACCATTCCACTCACTCATCCACTAAACCAATCCACTAAACCAACCCACTAATCCATCCACTCAAACACTCCACTCACTCACCCACTCATCCACCCACTTCCCTTTGTCATTTTGTTACCTTAGACTTCTATAAAAGCACCATTTATCATGAACAAGATGTAACTCTCCTTCATTTTCTCTCTTAGTTTCTTGTTTCTTCATAGTTTCTTCTTGTTTCTTCATAGTTTTTCTTGTGATTTATTTCTAGCTATGTGTAACTAAACCTCCCTTGGTTAAGGGGGTGATGAAACCGCTAGTATTAATGTTGTAAACTTTGCATATTTGATTATTTCAACACGCTTATGTTTTTATTCATATATTTTCGAATCTATTGTTGGTATGAAGGTTTTTGTACTTGTTCCTACTTTCAAAGTAGTAGATCAAGGTTTATTATGCTTGTGTTGCGGTAGTAGATCTAGTGGGATGTATGATGTTCATGTGGGTATAATTATCTTTGTGCTATTTGCCGTTATAAAAGTGGTAGATCTGGGTTTATTATGCTTGTGTTGCGGTATTAGATCTAGAGAAATATATGTTCTAAGTAATTTAATCCCGGTGTGTGATTAGACCTTAGTGTAATTGATTTTCTAAATCTTAATGCAATTGTTGGATAGTTGTAAGAGCGGTTGCTTTATGACTAATCAATGATTAGGAGTTGATTTGAGCGGTTGCTAAATTGGCCAACACGTAAAGAAAACAGAGATTTAATCTCACAATTGCATAAAAACATAATTGAGCATGTTGGAATAAAAAGGATATGTGGATTTACATTATCATATAAATCTAGTAGTGGATTCAATCTCTTAACCAATTTTCTTATATTGTTGATTTCGGTTTGTTTATTGTTATCTTTGAAGTCGTTCATTGTTCATCAAAACTCCAAAACCCCCTTTTCTTGTTTATTGTTAATCGAGTCTAAATTGGGAATTGTTTAATAGTGTTAATTGAATTGGTTCTCTGTGGATCGACCCTTACTAACTACAACTAGTTGTAAGGTTTTTATTTTTTGGTGGGCCTGACAACTGATTTTTATCTTAATTTTAATCACTACATCCGCACGCATCAACTCCGCACCATCATCGGAAACTTGTAATTTGCGCCTTCCTGAACCAGATCCAGATCTGGAAATACCTCAATACCGGTCAGACCCGCACCGTGGACCACCATCACTGACGCCGCACGAAGCCTCCCCGCACTAGCTGCTCCGTTGCAGTCCAGCCCGCTAGTGGGTCAAACTCGATCTGGTGCACCAGGTCGTGAACTGCTATCGGAGCTAGGGGTGTCAAAATGGGTTAGGCCCGATTAGCCCGACAAAATGGATGGACTGGGCTAACAAAATGCTAACCCGAACCTTACATGGCCTGAATGGGCCGGGCTAACCTACTCTTTTAACACTACATAAGGCTAAATAGGTTGAGCTGGGCTAGCAAAATACCAGCCCAAAATTTATGTGGCCCGAATGGGCAGACCCAAAAATGGCCCGAGCCTGAATGGACTAGCTCGAATGGGGCGGGTCGGCCCATTTTGACACCAATAGCTGGAACCTCGTCGCACCGCCGTCCCACTCGAACACGTGCCACCACGCCGCTACGCCGCTGTCCCTGTTCCTTGCTGGCCATTGGTTGCTCCAGTGGAACCACCTTGTTGGTTCTACAGAATTAAAAAGGAAGAAGACACACAAATGACAAAATAACCCCTCTTTTGGACCGTGAGCATCTCTGTTTTTGAATTTCAGAATTTTTTTTGTTTTTTTGTTGTTTCGTTATTTTAGGTGTGGGCTTGTTGGGCCAAAAAGGTTAAAAAAACAAAAAAGGTAACAATGATAAAATTACAAAGTAAAAAATATAAAAATAAATAAATATTTTTTTAAAAAAAGCGAAACAAGATTAATCGAGTTGTGACAACTTGTTAATCTTGTAACTATTTTAGATCATCTGAGTTGTGACAACTTAATAATTCGAATTATTTAAAAAAAATTACAATGAAGATTATTTTCTAGGTAATTTTAAATAAAAAAAATCTCATTTAATAGTAATAAATTCAATAATCAGTGGGTGACGTCTCTAGCGTGACGCAAGCTTCACCTATTCAAACTTTAATTTAATTAACAGAGTCGCGACGACCTGTTAATTCAAATTTTTATTAAAAAAAATTTAAATCTTTTCTTTAAATAAAATCAACCAATCCATACTTATTTTCTATAGAACTACGTGACTTTGAGTTCCTCATTGCACCTGAGGATACGTAGGAGCGAAATTTCTATTTCGTCAAGCCAAAGTTTAAATTTTCACAAATTATTTATTTTTTAGTTTTTTTTGT
Source organism: Ormosia emarginata (assembly GCA_029884605.1). Lineage (NCBI taxonomy): Eukaryota > Viridiplantae > Streptophyta > Magnoliopsida > Fabales > Fabaceae > Ormosia > Ormosia emarginata. The sequence goes on from JAQQTP010000057.1 coordinate 11,832,790, forward strand.
AAAAAGGGTAAAATAAATATATTATAAGATTATTAAGTTTTGCATAATTAACTTAGGGTAACCGTTTTAGGACGGATGTGTTAGGGGTGCTGTGGGGTTAAGTCTCCACCCTTCTCTATGCATAACCGACTCCCGAATCCAATCTGGTTCCAAAGACTATTTTCTAAAAGGGTTTTCTAATTTTTCCTAATTTGAATAAAATTAGTGGCGACTCCTAACATATTTATTTTGTTTCGCCGCTCTCACCGCGATCTCGGTCGCGACGATCATACTTCACAAACAATTTAATTCCAAGAATCACATTTGCAACACCCATATCTTTCATATCAAATTGAGAAGCAAGAAAACTCTTAGTATCATTCACAATATCTAACAATGTTCCAGATATCAACAAGTCATCAACATATAAGAAAATAATCACACCAACATTATTATCAAATTTGCTATATATGTATTTATCTAATTCATTAGTCACATAGCCATTAGATATCATGATACTATCAAATTTTTCATGCCATTGTTTTGGAGCTTGCTTCAAACTATAAAAAGATTTAACAAGTTTACATACCTTGTTCTCTTTGCCTTTAACCACACATCCCTCGGGTTATTCCATGTAAATCTCCTCTTTAAGATCACTATTGAGGAATGCTGTTTTCACACCCATTTGATGCACAACAAGATTATGTATAGATGTTATGGCAAATAAAACTCTAATGCTTTTTTCACATCCATTTGTTGCCTCTTGTTGAATGTTATTAGCTACTGTTGCACTATTACATGGTATTGAGATTGATCAACTCAATATTTAATGTTTTATGTGTACAAGAAACTATGACTTTGCAGAGGCGCAGTAAAGGAAATGAGAACTCTTTTAGTGAAGGGCCGAATATGGCTGAAGCAATAATGACAATGGCTAAGGCTATGCAAGAGAAAACGGTTGTTACCAATAGAATGTTGGAGAGGTTGCAAGCCAATCGACCTCAACAATCAGTGCCTCAACCAGTACCACCTTCAGTGCATAAGGTACAAGTGGGGAGGGATCAGAATTTCTAGGATCTTGCGGAGTTTAGAAGGTTAAACCCTCCATAATTTAAAGGCGAGTATAATCTGGTGAAAGCCGATGAGTAGTTGATCGAAATAGAGAAGATTTTTGAAGCCATGCAATGTTCTGATGAACAAATAGTATCATTTGCTACCTTCATGTTTAGTAGAGAAGCGAAGCATTGGTGGAGGAATGCTAGAAGGTTGCTGGAAGCTACGACGAAATAGATTACCTGGGAAGTGTTTAGAAGCACTTTCTTAGAGAAGTACTACCCGAAGTTAGTGCAAGAGGAAAAAGAAGTTGAGTTCCTAAAACACGAGCAAAGAAACATGACCGTGGGTGAGTATGAGGCAAAATTTGAGGAGTTGTCAAAGTTTTCACCTTAGTATAAGCTTAACCCAGATGAGAACTCTATGTGTGTCAAATTTGAATCTGAATTGAGAGAGGACATAAAAAGGATGATCCAGTCGTTGGAGATCAAAGATTTCCCTTCTTTAGTGAAAAAGTGCAGAATAATGGAGAGAGGTTGTTTCCAATTCCAACCAGAGCAGAAAACAGAAGACTCCCTTAAACGAAAGAAGATGGATGAGAAGAAAAGTACTCTGAAACTAGGTTACTCACAAGATAAAGGTAAGCAAGTTCAAGGAGGAATATGGGGACCTAAGTGTCCCAAGTATGGGAGAATTCATAGGAAGATGCCTTGCTTGGCAGGGCAATCAGTTTGTTATTCATGTGGTCAGGTGGGGCATATGTCTAAGAAGTGCCCACAGAAGCAGAAAACAATGTTCACCCCAAGACCGTAAGTTCCAGGAAGAGTTTATACTTTGAGTGGTAATGAGGTGACTCAGTCTACAGATCTGATCCAAGGTAAATGCATAATTCATGATCACTTGTTAACTATATTATATGATTCGGTAGCATCCCACTCATTTGTTTCTTGTGATTGTGATGCCGGGTTTACCTATGACAGACCTTCCTTATGACCTAGTAGTTTCCACTCCCACCAGGTTGCAACTTCTAAAGTTTGCCTAGATTGTTGTATCAAGATAGAAGATAGGATTTTTTTTTTTGTAAATCTTATCTGTTTACCTCTTGTAAATATTGATGTAATTCTTGGCATGGATTGGTTGTCCTCCAACCATGTGGTTTTAAATTGTGTAGATAAAATCCTTGCCTTTATGTCAGATATATTTACTAAAGTTAGCCCTTCTGAGTCAATGTTTCTCAATGCTAACCAAGTACATCGTTGTATAGCGGAAGGAGCTCAAGGATATATTTTCATTTACTCTTTAACTACAGAGGTTGAGCAGAATTTGGAAAATATACTAATAGTGAGGGAGTATCCTGAAGTATTCCTAATAGATATAGTTGAGTTGCCACCCACAAGAGAAATAGAGTTTACTATATATTTAATACCGGGGATGTGACCTATTTCTATAACCCCTATAGGATGACACCTCTAGAACTAGTAGAGCTCAAAAGACAGATAGAGGAATTGTTAGAAAAATAATTCATCAGACTGAGTGTTTCTCCTTGGGAGCACATGTGTTGCTAGTTAAGAAGAAAAAATGGTACTATGAGGCTTTGTGTAGACTACAGACAATTGAATAAGATAACCATCAAGAACAAGTATCCATTGTCTAGGATAGATGATCTAATGGATTAATTGAGAGGAGCATCAGTGTTCTCAAAAATTGACCTAAGATCAAGTTATCACTAGATAAGAGTTAGGGAGGAAGATATCCCTAAGACTGCTTTCACAGGTATGGGCATTATGAGTACCTCGTGATGTCCTTTGGATTAACAAATGCACCAGTTGTATTTATGGATTATATGAATAAGATTTTTAGACCCTAGACAAGTTTGTAGTAGTATTCATATATGATATACTAATTTATTCTAAGACAATAGAAGAGCATGAATTGCATCTCCGAGCAATTTTAAAGATTCTCATAAGAAAGAAGTTGTATGCCAAACTTTTAAAGTGTGAGTTATGACTTTCAGAAGTTCAGTTTCTTAGGTATGTGATTTCTAAAGAAGGAATTTTAGTAGACCCTAGTAAAGTTGAAGTAGTGTTGCAGTGGGAGAGACCCACCACTGTGACCAAGATAAGGAGTTTCATAGGCCTGGCTGAGTATTACAAGAGATTCATTAATGGATTTTCTCATATAGCACTACCCTTTACAAGATTAACTAGGAAATGTAGTACTTTTGTATGGACTCAAGAGTGTGAATATAGTTTCCAAAATCTTAAGAGGAGGTTGACAACTACACCAGTTTTGGTGATTCCGGATCTTCAGGAGAATTTTGAAGTGTTTTGCGATGCTTTAAAGATGGGTCTAGGGTGTGTTCTCATGCAGCATATGCGAGTAGTTGCTTATGTATCGAGGCAGTTGAGGCCTCACAAGGAGAACTATCCCATTCATGATCTAGAATTGGCCGCAGTAGTATTTGCCTTAAAAATTTGGAGGCATTATCTTTACAGAGTTTAGTTTGAGGTGTTTAGCGATCATAAGAGTTTCAAATACTTATTTGATCTGAAGGATCTAAACATGAGACAAAGGAGATGGATGGAGTTCTTAAAGAATTATGACTTTGAGCTTAAGTATCACTAGGGTAAGGCCAATGTAGTGGTTGATACATTGAGTAGGAAATCTCTATATGTATCCCGGATGATGGTTCAAGATGGTCAGCTTCTTGAGAAGTTTAGAGATTTGAACCTTAAGATAACTGCGACACCACAAAGTCTCTTTATGAGTAGGGTGAATATAATTAGTGATCTAAGAGCTCAAATTCTAAAAGCTCAAAGTGAGGATGAAACCTTAAATGAGACAAAAGAGCAAATCTTTTTAAGGGATCAATCAAAGTTTAATATAGCAGATGATGAAATGATTAAGTTTAGAGATAGACTTTACATTCCAAGAGATTATGCAATCAAAGATATATATACACCATCCATCCAGGAGCCACTAACATTAGATATGAAAATGGTGTGATAATATTTTAGATGAATTCTAGGATTTATTCTAAAGTGTTGGAAGTTAAGAAACTTAATTTAGCAAAATATAAGTGTTCTTAACATATATAAAGTTTCAGCAAAGAAACTTAAGTTTCCTTTATTGCCAACCATTCTTATCCTCTTTCTTCTTTGACTTTTGGTCATTTTTATTTTTCATCTTCTCGTATGTTCCAGTAGAAACATAGAAAGGGAAAGAGAAAAGAGAAGAAGGGAAACAGAAGAGAAAAGAAGGAGAAAAAAGAGGAGGAAAAAGGAAGAGCAGGAAGGCAAGAAGTGAAACTAAGGTTTGAAGTTCACCATTTGAGCAACTTGAGGTAGGGGCGTCTCTTACTCAACTTAGTTTCTTGTTTCATCATGTATGGAGGTAGTTAAGATGATTACAGAAAGTGGGCTTTGGGAAGCAAAATCTATCTTATTTGAATAGTAAGTGTTTCCAATGGTTGTAAAGAGTTAGTTACAACCTAGTGGATGCAAGTGAGTCATTGTAACTTGAGAAATACCCTTTTAACTCATTGGGTGTGAGGTTGATATTATGAGTATTGTTGAGTTGAGTTTGAAGTTAGAATCATATATTGACATTCAACTTGATTGTTTGTAATGGATTCTAGTTGTTTTTTTCACTTAAATCTTGTGTTGAATTCATTATATGATGAGTTATAACGTATAAATTGGAAGAGAAAGGAAACTATGGCAGAAGCCACAGTTAGGACCTGTTTTCTGGTGCAAAATTGCACAAGATAACCGATTATCCCAGGTGGATAATCAGTTATTGTTTGATGGTAGAGAGGATGCCATTCTATCACACAAAAATAATCGATTATTCCATCTGGATAACCGGTTATTCGTGCAAGTCAGAGAGTTAAAATACTCTATAACTGGTTAGCCAGCAAGCCATAACCGATTATTGAGTGTTTAGAAACAGATTTTATGAAGCCATAACCGATTATGGCACATGATAACCAGTTATGAGCTTGCCCAAAATAGGTTTCTAAAGGCTTTAACTGATTATTCAAGTAGTATAACCGGCTATAAGCCTCGCAAGAGAGGAGTTTAACACTCTTAGGGTTAAAAGCAGCCCTAGTTAGGCTATGTATTGGTGATTAATAAACCAAACAAGTTAAGTTAAGCATGGTAAGAGCTCTAAAAGCTCTAGTTACACCTTTATGGGTGAAAACGAGCATGTACATAGAGAGTTACTCATTTATTTTGATTGGTTTGAGTTAACATATTAAGTATATGCTAGTTTTAGAAAAATACTCTATCAACTCATTAAGTTGGGTTCAAATGAAGTGTTTAGCAAGAGTTGGTTTCTTTATTTATTAAAGTTGAACCATAACACACAATTCCTAACTAAGGGAGTGAGGCAAGCCCCTTGACCTGGCAAAGGAGTGAGAAAAACACTTTGCTAAGGTAAAGTTGTGAGACAAGGGAGTGAGAAAAGTACCTTGTCATGGTAAGGGAGTGAGAAAATCACTTTACCAAGTATGGTAAATGAGTGAGAAAAGCACTATACCTGGGATAAAGTAGTGAGTTAAGTTCTTTGTCTAACAACATGTTGAGAGAGAAAAACACTCATGTAAATAATAGTAATAGTAAGTTAAGCTCTCTACCAAGGGAAATTAAGCGAGTCAAGCTTAATACCCATAGCAAAAGGATGAGTGAAGTCCTGAGCTAGGCAAATGAATGAGATAAACATTTTGCCAAGAAAGATTGGTATTTTACATTTGTAAAGACATTTGTTTGATATCGATAGCAAGCTATAAGTTTACACTATATAAATTTACCTTTATGTATCTTTATATTGATGTTATGCGATATATGTTTATTATTGAGAATTTTTATGTTCTGACCTTATTTTCTTATTTCTTGGTTAAGCAGGACAAGACCCTTTAGAGGGAATAAAGAAGAAGAAAAAGAAGAAAAAGTTCCAAGAATAGATAGTCTAGCTTTTATGTTTTTCTTTATAATTCATGCAAGGTTTGTTACTTCGAGTTGTATTTTGTTTTATATATTACATTTGCTCATAAGGATCTTGATGTAAATATGTATAACTTTAGTTGATCATGGTTCTCCATAATTATTTATTTAAATGATATGAGACTAGTTGTTGATTAAGTTAATAGTAACATAGTTAATATTGTTTATCTTTGTATATAAGAAATATATTGAGATAATCATATTTGGGTGTTACAAGAATCAAAAGGTGTAGAAACAAGTGTGCAATCATAATATCCAAATCTCTTAAGCTTGCTTTCACCATAGTGTGATCGAGACCAAAAAAATTTATCATGCTTCTTAAACAATTTAATTCCAAGAATCACATTTACAACACCCATATCTTTCATATCAAATTGAGAAGCAAAAAAGCTCTTAGTATCATTCACAATATCTAACGATGTTCCAAATATCAACAAGTCATCAACATATAAGCAAATAATCACACCAACATTATTATCAAATTTGCTATATATGTATTTATTCGATTCATTAGTCACATAGCCATTAGATATCATGATACTACCAAATTTCTTATGCCATTATTTTGGAGCTTGCTTCAAACTATAAAAAGATTTAATAAGTTTATATACCTTGTTCTCCTTGCCCTTAACCACACATCCCTCGGGTTATTCCATGTAAATCTCCTCTTTAAGATGACCATTGAGGAATGCAGTTTTCAGATCCATTTGATGCATAACAAGATTATGTATAGATGTTATGGAAAATAAAACTCTAATGGATGCAATACTAGTTACCGAAGAGTATATATCAAAGTAATCAATATTCTTTTATTGTTTATATCCTTTGGCTACTAATCTAGCCTTGAATTTATCAGCACTACCATATGATTTTAATTTCTTCTTAACACCAATTTACACCCAAAAGGTTTTATTTTAGGAGGCAAATTAACTAATTCTCAAGTATTATTAGATATAATAGATTCAATTTCGGCATTTTATAGCATCTTTCCAAAAAGGAGCATCAATAGATGTAATAACATCTTTCCAAAATGGAGCATCAATAGATGTAATAGCATCATTATAAGTCAAAAGGTCGTTGAAACATGATAAGTATAATAATCATCTCCAAAACTAGTTCTCTTCCTATTTCTTTTACTTCATCTTAATTCATTATCATGCTTATCAACAACATCATCATACAAATCATGAGAATTAACAACATGCATCTCTTTAATTTTCATAGGAAACATATGCTCAAAGAATGATGCATTACAAGATTCAATAATAGAATTATGTTCAAGCACTTCACTTTTCACAACAAGAAATCTATATGCAACACTATTTTGAGCATAACCAATAAACACACACTCACATGTTCTAGAACCAAGAGCTTTCTTTTCTTAGGGTCCTGAAGCATAACTTTTGTCAAACACTCCTACACTTTAAGGTGTCCTAGATTAGGTTGGTTATCAAACCAAAGCTCATAAGGTGTTTTACTAAGTTTCTTATGTGGAACCCTATTTTGTATATAGCAAGCCGAAAGAATAACCTCCTCCCCACACATACATAGATAGGTTAGAACTAACAAGCAAAGCATTCATAATTTCTTTTAGAGTTCTATTCTTTCTTTTTGCCATGGCATTAGATTCGGGTGAATATGGTGGAATTACCTCATGTATTATGCCATGTTATTCACAAAACTCACTAAAGGGGTTAGATTCATATTCATCATCTCTATTCGTTCTTAACCTCTTGATTTTCCTACCAAGTTAGTTTTCAACTTCATTTTTATACTTAACAAGCATTTTAAAAGCTTTATCCTTGGTTCTTAGCAAATACAACTTAGTGTACCTAGAGTAATTATCCACAAAGATTATGTAACATTTTTTACCTCCTCTTGTCGTTGTGTGTTTTATGTCTCCCAAGTCATTATGATCAAGTTCAAGTAACTCACTTTGTCTTGTTACTTGTTTGGATGGTTTCTTGGTTATTTTAATTTTCACACAAATTTCACACTTATCCAAATTTGTGTTATCCAATTTGTTAATTAGTCATATTTCTTTCAATTTCAAGATATAAGGTACATTCACATGTCCAAGTTTACCATACTAAACATCAAAAGAATAAACAAAGATGAACTTCCTTCATTATTATTTGTAACTACATTCAAGACATACAAGCCATCACTAAGATAACCTTTACCAACATACAACTCATTTTTGGACAAGATAGTTAAGTTACTATCAAAGGTTACCTTCATATTGGCATTATTAAGAAGATGGATTGACACCAAACAATGTTTAATGGCGGGTACAAAGAGCACATCAGATAGCGTAAGGGTTTTATTGAATGTTATCTTCAATGACACTTTTCCTTTACTTGATACCAAAACTTTGCTTGAATATCTTAGGTAAACATGGTCTTTCTCATCTTCCATGAGAGCAAATTAGGAGAAAATCTCCCTTTTAACACAAATGTACTTTGTGGTACCGGAGTCCACAATCCAACCCTTGGCTTCTTTCACCAAATAGCATTTGAATACCATTGCCACTATAACATCATCTTGGTACTCCACCACATTTGCACTAGCCTTGGATGATGGTCTTCCTTCACCCGTTCCTCCTTGGTTATTCCCCTTGAATCTACAACTTGAAGCAAAATGACATGTTTTACCACAAATAAAACAAGCACCTTTCTTACCTTGAAGGGGTGACTTAGTGTCATGCTTCTTAACTTGAGGCTTAAAAGATTTAAAGTTATGATTTTTGTGACTATGAGATGAATGCTTAGAATAAACATTTCTAACAACATTAGCTCTAGCATGCATCTCTTTATCATTTTGCTCACCAACCATGATCCTATTTTTATCCTCAATTTTAATATGCACAATTGTTTCTTGCAAAGTCATAACCTTTCTCTTTTGCATAAAATTCAGTTTATAATCCTTCTAAGAATCCGATAATTTATCAACAAGAGTTTGAGAAACAAACCTTTCGGGTAAATAATGTCTCATTCATTTACAAGATCATCTACAAGCTTAGTGAACTCATTAATTTGTGAAGTAACACTCTTGTCATCAACTATTTGGAATGTATTAAAACTATGAATAAGAAATTTCTTACTACCTTCTTCCTCATAAATATGTTTTTGAGCTAAAGCATTCTAAATATCTTTAGCATGAGCATAATGACAATAAATATCATATAAATCATTTGATAAAGCTCTAAAAATTGTGTGCCTACACAATTTATTCATCATTTGCCAATCCTTCAAAGCTTGTTAATTATTTTGCAGAATCTTCCTTTGGTTTAGGTTCAACCAAAATAAAATTCATTTTGCTAAAATCAAGCACTTCCAAAATTTGATTTTGCCATCTCTTAAAATTGTTTCCATCAAAAGGATAAACCTTTGAGGCATCGGGAATGACCTTGGCAGTAGCTGGAACACTAGTATCCATGATAAACCCTTAAGATTGTTGGAAATATAGATGTAGATACTTGTATTTTAACTACTTAAAATACCAAAAATAGGAAGAACAAAGAACCAACAAGAAAAATCAACAAGAGCAAAGGAATGATTAGAATGGGTATACCACGAATCATGATAGGCACTGTCCTTAAGGGTTTATCACTGTCCTAATCGGAGTAATGTTCTGTAGAATGACCTTGACAGGTAACCCTCCAAGATTAGATGTGAGTCTCCTCAGGAACTCATCTACACGAAGATCCTGGTACTCTAAGCAGCTGTGATTACTATACAACAATGAAGATGAGTTTTGATGATAACAAATATGAAGATGATGAGAAGACCAAGTCTAAGATCTTCAAAGATTAGCTTTAGGACTTAAGGTCTCTTTGTACGGAGCTTTTATTGGATATCTCATTGTTTGTTTTTAAAATATCTAAAAACCTATTCCTTATAAATTAAAGTAAAGTTTTAAAATGGTTTTTGAAAGATCAAAAGATTTTAAAAATTCAGAAATCACCTGGGTAGTTTTCTAAAGGCTTTCAAATGTTTTTTTAACAGGGGTATTCGAATAACCCCCAAGGTATTCGAATAACCTGCTACAATTTCCATACGTTTTTCATGTGTTCATCTCTTAAAATCTGTTTTAAAAAATGAGGTATTTGAATAGCCCATGTGGTATTTGAATATACCTGATTATAGAAAATTATTTTTAAATAGAAGTATTCGAATAGCTTAAGAGGTATTCGAATAAACTTCTTTTGAACTGTTTTCACAAGCATTTTAAAACAGAGGTATTCGAATAACCTCAAAGGTATTCAAATAACTTCCTTTAGAATTGTTTTTCACTAAACAGTGGTATTCAAATAACCCACGAATCCTGTTTTAGAAAGAAACAGACATATTTCAAAATCAAATACGAATTTAATTCTTCCAACGGGTATTTTTGCTCAAAGGCTCTATAAATAGAGACCTTTGGTCACTTCTGAAGGTCCCTAACAATCTGAATTATTTTTGCTTGTGTTAAAACGTGATTTACAATTTTCTCTCTTATTTTCTGTGCTCTTTTGCAAAAACTCTGAGATATCCTTAAAAGCTCTATTAATGCTTCAATTTGTATTACTTGTTCTTTGTGAAAGTTTCTCTTCATCTATTTTCTGCTGTATTTCTGAGAGGGTGAGGTATCCCTCAAAGGCTTTGTAACAAGGATGAGGTATCCCTTGAAGGTTTGTGTAAGGGTGAGGTATCCCTAATGTTTGAGGCTTTAGCACAAGGGTAGAGTTTCCCTGTGTGTGAAAATTGCTCTTGATTGTAACGGTTGCAAGCACCTGTTTTAAGCTTGTATTGAATAGTAAAAAATCTCGAATTATGTTTCAAGGACTGGACGTAGGCCATAAGTCGTTGATGGTCGAACCAAGATAAATATCATGCCTGCTTCTCTTACCCTTAATCTTTTTTTGCATTTAAATTATTATCTCCTGCAATTTATTTATTGGTTGTTCTTCTTCTCTTGCTTTAATTCACGCCTTTTAATATTTAATTTAAGCATATTTTATTTGTTTATGCTTTTTGCAAAAGTTTTTAATACTCAATTCACCCCCCTCTTGAGTACTGGAAGCCACTTGGTAACAAGTGGTATCAAAGTTAGACTCTTGTATAAAGAGCTTAGTCACTTCAAGAAAATATGGCTTCCTTAAATAACTTTTCAGAGGAATATTCCATAAATCAACCACCCTTTTTCAGTGGGGATGGTTACACATATTAGAAGGAAAGAATGAAAATCTTCATCAAAGCTATTGATCTAGATGTGTGGGATGTCATCGAAAATGGCGCATTTATGCCTACACGAGATGTCGATGGTGTAAAAACTAAGACACCTAGAAGTGATTGGTCTGATGAAGATAAAAGAAAAGTTCAAAATAATTTGAAAGCTAAAAATATCATTATCACTGCCTTGGGAAATGATGAATTTTTCAGAATTTCAAACTGCAAAATTGCTAAAGAGATGTGAGACACTTTATAAGTTATCCATGAGGGTACTAGTGAAGTTAAGAGGTCGAGAATCAATTCTCTTACTCGTGAATATGAATTATTTAGAATGAACTAAGGAGAAAGCATTCAAGAAATGCAAAAGAGGTTCACCCACATCGTAAATCATCTTACATCATTAGGAAAGAATTTTTCTAATGAAGATTTAATTAACAAAATGCTAAGATGTTTGAGCAGGATTTAACAACCAATGTGACAACCATATCATAATTAATGGACCTATCAACAATGACATTAGCTACCCTCTTTGGAAAACTCCATGAACACGAACTGGAGCTGAACAGACTAAGCCAAAGTGAAGAAAATGATAAGAAGAAAAATGGCATAGCTCTCAAAGTCACTGCCTTAGCAATTGATAAAGATGATAATGAGGATGAAGAAAGCACCGAAAATCTTGAGCTAAATGAAGAAAACCTTAGCCTTATAGTTAAGAAATTCGGTAAGTTTCTCATAAAGAAGGGAAACCAAAGAAGACTGCATTTCCCTCCTAAGAAAACTCATTATAAGGGGAAAGGAACAACTTCAACTCCAACTTGCTACGAGTGTGAAAAATCTGGACACATGAAGATGGAGTGTCCAATTTACCAAAAGAAGAAGAAGAAATTCAAAAAGAACCCCTTCAAGGAAAGAAAAGGAAGAAGAACATACATAGCATGGGATGACAACGACATGGACTCAACTGATAGTTCAGATAGCGAAGAAGTTCATCTATATCTTATGGCTAAAGGAGAAGAAGAAGAAGAAAACAACAATGAGGTAAATTCTGATTTATTGTCTTCTTATAATGAATTACAAAATGCCTTTGAAGAATTGCATGATGAATTACTAAGGCTCACTAAATTAATCTCTTTTTTTAAGAAAATAATTTTTTCTCTAGAAAATCAAATTCTTATTTTAAATAAAGAAATTGAAGAATTAAAAATTGAAAATGAAACTTTGGGAATTATTGATGCATGCACAACTCATTATTCACATGCTTCTACATCTTTATCTTGTTCTTCATGTCATTTGCTTGAAAAGAAATTGAATATTTAAAGAACACCCTTGCTAAATTCACTTTTGGAAGAGATAACTTAAATATCATATTAGAAAAACAAAGAGTTATTTTTAAAAAGCTAGAATTGGTTACAACTCGAAAAATCAGCACAAATCGTATAAAATTTTTTTTGTTTATTCAAGTACTTCGAGTAGCTCATTTATTAAATGTTTTTATTGTGGGAAGAAGGGTCACAGTGCATCAACTTGCAATGTAAGAAAAAATATTAACACAAAGAATGGAACAAAAATGGTTTGGGTTCCTGACGAGCGCCGAACTTAGTCAAAATTATAACCGAAGTTATTACCTAAACTTGTAGTATAGTGAACAACACCGGATCATCTCCTCAAGGATCATAGATGCAATTTGATCAAATCAAGTGAAAGTTAGAAAAAGGGGGGTTTTGATGGTTCAAGGATCGCAGTGACAAGATTTAAAGAGAAATAACAATTAGAAGAACAGTCAATTCAGAAATCTATCCGAGATTGGGTGGATTCAATCATAAACCTTTCAACAAACATTTCAAGCACATTTGAATGGTTAACTTGGATCTAACCGAGATCTCAGCATTAGGTCCAGAATTCACACTAGACAATCGTCCAGAATTCAATTGACAAGTGATAAACACAAATCTGCAATCGCACCATTCATGTAGATATATGTCAATTTAAGCACCAAATTCAATTAACCTAGGCACGAATCAGTAACCTAACCTCTTCAATTATGTGATTAGTTTAGATCAATCAGTTCTAAGTTTCATCACAAATTTCAATCTTCAGTTATGTGATTAATTCAGATCAATCAGTTCTAAGTTTCATCACAATATTTAATCTTAAACCAAAATCAAATCAGATCAAACATAAACAGAATCACCATTCATGTATTCAAGATCAAGAAAACAGAAGAAGAGAAGAGGAATTCAAATATAAATCAAATACATTACATAACCAAGGTCTCAAGAATCCAAACCACAATCTCTTCAAGAGTCCCGAATTGACTGAAAGTAACTTAGCTCTCCATTACAATGAAGGAAATCATCAAAATATACAAGAGCTATGAGAAATATGAAGAAACAAGAAGAAACTATAAGAGAATTGAAGAAGAATATAGCTTGTTCTTAATGATAACCAATGGTGCCCTTTTATAGAAGTCTAGGGTAACAAAATGACAAAGGGGAGTGGGTGGATGAGTGGGTTGGTGAGAGGAGTGGTTGAATGGGTTAGTGAGTGGATTGGTGAGTGGAGTGGCTGAGTGGAGTGGTTGAATGGGTTGGTGAGTGGAGTGGGTGAGTAGGTTGGTGAGTGGAGTGGTTGAGTGGGTTGGTGAGAGGAGTGGTTGAGTACGAAAATTTTGTCGTCTGACTTGGAAGCCAAAAACGACTAACTATACTTCAGATCCACGAAAAGTACTCTTCATGAAAGTTGTAGATCTTTGTCTTGGCTATAACATGCATATCTGAATCATCCAATTTGGCTTTCTGCAGTCCAAGATATGGCCCAAATACCGCAGGTCACTCAAATCCAACTTCAGCACCTCTGTTTCGACTTGCAGGCTCAAACTGACCCATTATACTTCATTTTTTTCAAAAAGTGTTCTTCATGAAAGTTGTTTATTGGGTCTTAACTATCAACTGTCCAAATTTCAGCCCATCTCCATTATTACAGCTTGGGATATGATTTTATGAGTGCACAATGTTCAGATTCTAGTGACAGAACCCGTATTCTGACTTCCATATAAACTTAGGTCCCTTATACATCTGAATTGGACTTCGAGCTCTTCATCAAAGTTGTAGAGCTTCCTCCTAGATTTTCTACAAGGTAAAATTCATGATTATCAGATATCGGGAACTCAAGTTATGGCCAAAATACAAAAAAATGTCAAATCTCAATAAAACTTGAAAATATTCAATTAGGACCAATTTGAGCTCAAACTCACAAAATCATACCAAACTCAATCAATTAAGAATATGGAGAGTGTAAATGACTAAACATAAGGGTTTCTTAATGAATAAAATATGTGATTATTAAATTCCCCCACACTTAGCTTTTTGCACTCCTGAGCAAAACTCAAGAACAAAACAAGGACATAAGAGATTAACAAAAATTTAAATTCCAACGACATTCAAGAGCCTAAAATTTTACAATCAAGAAGAACAACCAAAGGTTCAAGGGATCAAAACATTCATGAGTTAACAATTCTCCACATCTCAAACCAACAAGCAAGGTATCTTCAACATGAATCGAGAATGATAGATCTTCACAAGATTCCCTCTCAATCTCTCAAGTGTTTAAAAGGTAGGTATTTCACTCAATTCAACTAATGAAAATTGCACTACCATAAGCTTGCTTATCTTCTACTTCTCCACTACTCAAAACACATGCACACACAAATCATGAGGACTTTATTCAAGGTTGTAGTGAGGTCAAGGTAACAGAAGAGGATAAAATTGATATCAGAAGATAAATACCAAAGAGAATAAAAGCAAATGAGAGCTGAGTTCAAATAACAAGCATAAAAGTTCATCCCAACTCTAATGTATATCCCTTTACATATTCATTTCCCAATCCTTTTATATATATATATATATATGAACATAACTATATACATTTTTTTTGGGCACTCTTTCCTTTTTCAACAACCATTTTGTACACACACCCCCACACTTGTTCAAAAACTCATCCATTAACCAAGCTAATGTTCTTTTATTCCCTAAGGTAAGGTAAGAACACGATTTTTCATTTAAGGTACATAATGAGCTAGAAATAAGGAATGGTCAAATAAGCTCAAAGGGGTTAAGAAAAGGAAAATATACAAGGTTGGCAGGAATCAGAGAATTTTCAAGAAATCAAAAGAGTGCTTGATATCATATTGGAAACAAGGTTGGCTATTTGGTTAAACTAGCTAATTAAGAAAGATGGCCTCAATCATGTTCATGCATGCAAGTGAAATATAGCCTAAAAAAGAATCAAAGCAAGTTCTAGAGTGATCATTAACATGAGTGAAAATCACACAAGAAAGAAGAGAATGACATAAATGTTGAATCCATCCATTAAGCTCAAAATCTCACAAGGTATGCATCCATCAAACTCAATTCATCAATTCAATCATCCATCACCAAGCATATCAGTTCAAGAAGGGAGAAAAGTTATTCAATCCTGCAATGAACCCTTTTTTTTGTTTTTTTTAACAAAAAAGAAACATGCTAAAATCTCTCCCCCACACTTAATATAAACATTGTCCTTAATGTGAAAGTGATAAATAAAACGGAAAGAAAAGAGCAACACAACCTGATGAGGGCGAGATAATGGCAAGCGAGTAAAAGATGCGTAAGAATCAAAGTCGCAATGAGAACATGAAAACTCACAAAACAAATGAGTAAAATGTAAAATCAAAATAACATGACTGGAATAATATAAAATTAAAGAGGAAATGCGGGTCTTTTAGAGTCAGATTCCCAAGACTGTAACACTTTTGTTCATCTCTGAAGAGATTCCAAAATTAAGAAGTTCATGATGTACCAGGCCACAAGAATGCGTCTTAAGAGTCAATAAGGTATAACTTATTGACTCCTTACTCAGCCATTTAAAGTGAAGTATGTTTTTATCTTCTCAGATTGTGAAAACCATCCCCAAAGATCTTGAAAACAAATCTAGTTGGGTTGCCTCCCAATAAGCGCTTGTTTAACGTCATTAGCTCGACGTTGGGACACTTCTTAGTGATCTTTATAATGTGGATGGCAAAAGCTCATCACTTTCACTTCCATATTTTTCAGCTTGAGATGGTGTCCATTGGTCTTATTAAGTGAGGTTAGTGAAAAGACTCCACCAGGATCCCATTGGTTGAAACATGATGACCAAGTTATGGTTGACACAACATGATAGCTTTCACTAGGGTCCCATTGGTTGAAGTGTAATGACCAAGCTTGAAGCATGAGGGCTCCTATTGGGGTCCCATTGGTCTTTCTTAATTTCCTTGACTTCACCAATGACATGCAACACGTGTAATTTGGCAATTCTGCTTTCATTGATTATATTGGACCATGACCCAAAAACAAAATCCACTTGAGTAGTTATTGTCATATCTTTGCCTTTCCTCCTTCTTTGAAAATTCATCAATGGCCTTCAACTCCACCTCCCTATGTGTTGTAGACTCTGCAACTGCATTGCTGATAGACCCTTCAATATCATTAGATGCTGCATAAACAGAATCATCAACTTTCAAATATGCAGAAATCTCAGCACACGTAACACATTCTATATCACCGTCACAATCAGTACATGAGTTGCAATTGATAGAATCATTAAAACTAATAAAATCAGGAAATTCAGCACACAACTCATCATGAGTTTCCTCAACTAAATCTGCAGGTAAATCAATATGACAATTAGAATGCAGGGAGTTAGGAATTGTTTGGGAGAGTTGGTCTGACTCTTGACTTCTTAATTCATTAACAGTGATTGTCAACTGCTCAATTTGGGTTGTTAAATCCTGAATAGTGGCAGTGAAATTCTGTTGGAACTCAATTTGGGTTTTCATCAAGTCCTCTAATGAAGGCTCAAGTTTTGTGGTTGTTGGACTTGTTATCTGTTGAAATAGCTGCTCATATTGCAATGATTGCTGCTGTTGTGATGCCGATTTGCTATATCCCAGATTCGGATAGTCTCTCCAGCCAGGGTTGTATGTGTTGAAGAAAGGATCATAACTTTGTTTCTTCTTTGGAACTGCGTGGTTCATCAAGAAAATAACCATTTCTTTGCAACAAATTGATCTGGAAAAACAGAACTACCATATGAAGTGTAGGGCATGCATATGTGGGGTGAGATGAACAAAAACAAATGTTACACACAAGTGTAGCTTCTGCATTGTGTGATTGTTGTCTCACTACTATATGTCTTACCAAAGAAGTCAACTCCTCAAGTTTTGACTCCATTATGCATGGTCCATTGTATCCTTAAAATGCAACAGAATGCAACAAAATAACAATGAAAGAAAAAGAAAAAGAAAGAGTTAGTATGATAATTTAAAAAGATTATATCACACTTACGGTTCCCCGGCAACGACGCCAAAATTTTGACGAGCGCCGAACTTAGTCAAAAGTATAACCGAAGTTATTACCTAAACTTGTAGTATAGTGAACAACACCGGATCGTCTCCTCAAGGATCGTAGATTCAATTTGATCAAATCAAGTGAAAGTTAGAAAAAAAGGGAGTTTTGATGGTTCAAGGATCGCAGTGACAAGATTTAAAGAGAAATAATAATTAGAAGAACAGTCAATTCAGAAATCTATCCCAGATTGGGTGGATTCAATCATAAACCTTTCAACAAACATTTCAAGCACATTTGAATGGTTAACTTGGATCTAACCGAGATCTCAAAGATTAGGTCCGTAATTCACACTAGACAATCGTCCAGAATTCAATTGACAAGTGATAAACACAAATCTGCAATCGCACCATTCATGTAGATATATGTCAATTTAAGCACCGAATTCAATTAACCTAGGCACGAATCAGTAACCTAACCTCTTCAATTATGTGATTAGTTTAGATCAATCAGTTCTAAGTTTCATCACAAATTTCAATCTTCAGTTATGTGATTAATTCAGATCAATCAGTTCTAAGTTTCATCACAATACTTAATCTTAAACTAAGATCAAATCAGATCAAACATAAACAGAATCACCATTCATGTATTCAAGATCAAGAAAACAGAAGAAGAGAAGAGGAATTCAAATATAAATCAAATACATTACATAACCAAGGTCTCAAGAATCCAAACCACAATCTCTTCAAGAGTCCCGAATTGACTGAAAGTAACTTAGCTCTCCATTACAATGAAGGAAATCATCAAAATATACAAGAGCTATGAGAAACTATGAAGAAACAAGAAGAAACTATAAGAGAATTGAAGGAGAATACAACTTGTTCTTAATGATAACCAATGGTGCCCTTTTATAGAAGTCTAGGGTAACAAAATGACAAAGGGGAGTGGGTGGATGAGTGGGTTGGTGAGAGGAGTGGTTGAATGGGTTGGTGAGTGGATTGGTGAGTGGAGTGGCTGAGTGGAGTGGTTGAATGGGTTGGTGAGTGGAGTGGGTGAGTGGGTTGGTGAGTGGAGTGGTTGAGTGGGTTGGTGAGAGGAGTGGTTGAGTACGAAAATTTTGACGTCTGACATGGAAGCCAAAAACGACCAACTATACTTCAGATCCACGAAAGATACTCTTCATGAAAGTTGTAGATCTTTGTCTTGGTTATAACATGCATATCTGGATCGTCCAATTTGGCTTTCTGCAGCCCAAGATATGGCCCAAATACCGCAGGTCACTCAAACCCAACTTTAGCACCTCTGTTCCGACTTGCAGGCTCAAACTGACCCATTAGACTTCATTTTTTCAAAAAGTGTTCTTCATGAAAGTTGTTTATTTGGGTCTTAACTATCAACTATCCAAATTTCAGCCCATCTCCATTATTACAACTTGGGATATGATTTTATGAGTGCACACCGTTCGAATTCTAGTGACAGAACCCGTATTCTGACTTCTATGTAAACTTAGGTCCCTTAGACATCTGAATTGGACTTCGAGCTCTTCATCAAAGTTGTAGAGCTTCCTCCTAGCTTTCCTACAAGGTAAAATTCATGATTATCAGATATCAGGAACTCAAGTTATGGCCAAAATACAGAAATAATGTCAAATCTCAATAATGCTGAAAATATTCAATTAGGACCAATTTGAGCTCAAACTCACAAAATCATACCAAACTCAATCAATTAAGAATATGGAGTGTAAATGACTAAACATAAGGGTTTCTTAATGAATAAAATATATGATTATCAGTTCCTAAGGGAATAATACCCAAAACTAACATTCAAGGACCCAAGAAAATTTATGTACCAAAAGTTAAAAATTGAATTTGTGTTGTAGGTGTGCTTGAAAGCAAAATGTTCAAATTGGTATCTCGATAATGGATGCTCCAAGCACATGACCAGAGACGACTCCAAATTCTCATTCCTTGTTCCCAAATCTCACGGACATGTAACTTATGAAGATAACAACAAGGGAAAGATTCTCAGAGTTGGTAAAGTCGGTAAGAATCCTAATTCCTCTATTGCTTAGTATTAGCCAATTATGTGACAAAGGTAATAAAGTGATTTTTTATTCAAACTGTTGCATAATTGAAGATAAAAATGATAAGCATGTTAAATTTATTAGTCATAGAGTTAATAACATTTATATGATTAGTCTTGATGATATATCTTTAAGTGATGCGAAATGCTTTTTAAGTAAAGAAGATGAGTCTTGGTTGTGGCATAGGGGAATTTCACACATTCACATGGATCACTTGAAAAAGTTAGTTTCTAAAGAGTTAGTAATTGGACTACCCAAGCTCAATTTTGAAAAAGATAAACTATGTGATGCATATCAAAAGGGAAAACAAGTAAAGGTCTCTTTTAAAGCCAAAAATATTATTTCAACTTCTAGACTTTTATAACTTTTGTATATGGATCTTTTTGGTCCATCTAGAACCATGAGCTTTGGTGGGAATTACTATGCTTTAGTGATTGTGGACGATTTTTCTAGATTCATAATAATTTTATTTCTTTCTCATAAAAATGATGCATTTTTAGCTTTTAAGAAACTTGCCAAACTTATCTAACATGAAAAAGGTTTTTCAATTACATTCATAAGAAGTAACCATGGTGGTGAGTATGAAAATCATGATTTTGAAAATTTTTGTGATGAACACGACATTGAGCATCATTTTTCTGTCCTTAAAACTCCACAACAAAATGAGGTTGTAGAAAGGAAAAAACGATCTTTGGAAGAAATGGCGAGAACTATGCTCAATGAGGCTACACTTCTTAAGTATTTTTGGGCTGATGCGATAAGTACCGCTTGTTACGTAATGAATAGGGCCCTTATAAGGCCATTTTTAAAGAAAACCCCATATAAGCTATACAAAGAAAGGAAGCCTAGTGTGTCATATTTTCATATTTTTGGATATAAATGTTTTGTTTTAAATAATGGAAATGATAACTTAGGAAAGTTCAATGCTAAGTTTGATGAAGGTATATTTCTTGGTTATTCTAATCATTGCAAGGCTTTTAGAATATATAATAAAAGAATTATGACAATTGAAGAATCCATTCATGTTGCATTTGATGAAACTAATCCAAATAGATCGAGAAAGGAGTTTGTTATTAACGATGTTGCAGAAGCTTTGGCAAAATTATATTTGGACAACAAGGAAGAAAGGAAACAAGAAGAGGACCCCCCAAATCAAGAAGAGTAATAAGTCATGGACCTTCCCAAGGAATGGAGGACATCAAGACACCACCCTCTTGACTCCGTGATAGGTGATATCTCAAAAAGGGTAATTACTAGAAACTATCTTAAAAATGCATGTAATCACTTAGCCTTTGTTGCTCAAATTGAACCTAAGCATATAATTGAAGCTTTTGATGATGAACATTGGATTTTAGCTATGCAAGAAGAATTAAATCAATTTGAAAGAAACCAAGTTTGGGAATTAGTTCCTAGGCCTAATGATCATCCTATAATTGGCACTAAATGGGTTTTTAGAAACAAACTTGATGAAAATGGCTTTATAACAAGAAATGAAGCTAGATTAGTTGTAAAATGTTATAATCAAGAAGAAGGAATAAATTATGAAGAAACCTATGCACCTGTAGTTAGATTAGAAGCCATTAGAATGTTACTTGCATATGCTTGCATCATGAATTTCAAGTTATATCAAATGGATGATAAAAGTGTTTTTCTAAATGGTTTTATTCGAGAGGGGGTATATATTGAACAACCTCCGGGTTTTGAAAATCATGAACTACCCAACCATGTTTTTAAACTCAAAAAGGCCTTGTACAGCTTAAAACAAGCTCCTAGAACTTGGTATAAAAGGTTGAGTAAGTTTCTTTTAGAAAATAGTTTTTCAAGAGGAAAAGTCGATACTACCCTTTTCATTAAAAACAAAAAGTATGATATTCTCCTTGTACAAGTATATGTGGATGATATTATCTTTGGTGCTACTAATGAATCCCTTTGTAAGAATTTTGCTAAGTCAATACAGAATGAGTTCGAAATGTCAATGATGGGAGAGCTTAATTTCTTCCTTGGGCTTCAAATTAGACAAACAAAAGAAGGGACAAAGTCAAATCAAATACTGCAAGGAACTGCTCAAAAAGTTCGAAATGGACAATGTTAAGTACATGGCTACACCAATGGACACTTCCTGTTATTTGGATAAAGATGAAGGAGGTAAATTCGTAGAAATAACGAAATAAAGAGGTATGATTAGATCTCTTCTTTATCTTACAGCTAGTAGGTCAGATATTATATTTAGTGTTTGCATGCGTGCTAGATATCAGGCTAACGCAAACACTAAGGAATCTCATCTAAGTGCTGTTAAAAGAATAATGAAATATCTAGTAGGCACTTTACAAATGGATTTGTGGTACCTTAAGGGTGCCTCATGTAGTCTAATAGGTTATTCTGATTCTGATTTTGCGGGATGCAAAATGGATAGGAAAAGTACTAGTGGGACATGCCACTTGCTTAGTAGCTCTTTAGTTTCTTGGCATAACAAGAAACAAAATAATGTGACTTTATCTACCGCTGAGGCTGAATATGTTGCAGTCGGGAGTTGTTGTGCTCAAATCCTATGGATGAAGCAACAACTTCTAAACTATGATTTTCAGCTTGATTACATCCCTATAAGATGTGACAACACTAATGCAATAAATCTCTCTAAGAATCCCATTTTGCATTCTAGAACAAAACATATAGAGATAAGACATCATTTTATTAGAGACCATGTACAAAAAGGGGACTGCATTCTTGAATTTGTTGAAACATCTAAGCAACTTGCAGATATTTTCACTAAACTCCTACCAAAAGAAGTATTCTTTTATATTAGAAGAAAATTGAGCATAATTGATCAATCCAACATATAATATTGCTTAATTATGAATTTATCTTTCTTGAATTATTATTGACTTGAGCGTCGGAGATATCCCGAAATCTTGTTCTGCAGGTACTCCATTAGTGGATAAGTTTTCCTCTCTCAATATACATTTATATGCATGATAAATATGCTTTCCTATTAAAGTTATAGTATTTGAATACCATTGCATCTGTACGTGAGATTCTGTATTTTTCTGATAGGTCTATTCAAATAAACCTATGGCTATTTGAATAACCATACATCAGTCCAGTATTTTTTTTACAAGCTGGTCTATTCGAATAACTATGTAGTTATTCAAATAACCTAATATATATTGCTATCAGTTTTTTCTCACATGCTTCTGGGGTATTCGAATAGATTCCAATATATTCGAATACATGCTCTTTTTGGAGTTTAGAATTCTGTGGTGGGTATTCGAATAACCCATGGCTATAAGCCAAGCCAAACTGGCCTAGCTATTCGAATAACTATGTAGTTATTCGAATACCTTCTATCAGAAGGATGCGTCCTTTGGTTTTCCCAATGGATCTATTCAAATAGATCTCATGGTATTTGAATAGATTTTGGGTATTCTTTATATACCCCTTCATACCCGTTCATACCCGTTCATTCTCATTCTCTCTTTTCTCCCATTTCAAAACTTGTTGGTTTCCCTTTTCTACCTTTTTCTTCTGTTTCTAAACCTGTTCGCCTCCCTCTTCTCTTACTTTTTTTCATCTCTCCCACCATCTCCTTTTTATCAATGGCATCCTCTTCTTCCCGCCAAAAACGTCCCCACACAAGACGACCCTATGTAACAACCTGCTGGACCTTTGAAGGCTCTCATCCAATGAGCGTGAGCTTGGTCGTTTCGTTACACATTTCCAGGAGTGCAATCTTGTGCAACCAATTTACCTCAACTTGGGGTTTTTCGAAAAAGAAGGTGGATTTGATTTTCTAAACCGGTTGAACCACCAAGGCGTGCTTTAATTCTACTCTTACAAGGCCGTTATCTATCCTGACTTAGTCAAAATGTTCTACTGTAACTTGAAGATTGAAGGTCAGAATCTTCACTCCGATGTTTGCGACCAGCATATGGTAATCACTCCCCAGGATTGGGTTCAGTTCTTTGGTTTGCAGTTTGCTAGACGTAACATTGAAGAAGATAGTGACGCGCTTCTCCACGAGTATAACAAGAACTAGGCCATTGAGGACGTGTTGAGGCCTGTGTTAGCATTACCTTCGACTCAAAAGGGAGTCAAAGGAGGCATGATGAAGAGTCAGGATAGACTCCTACATTATGCTTATACCCACATCTTAGTTCCTAGAGGTGGGAACTACGCCTACCTGAGTGAAGATGATGTGTTCATGTTGTGGATCCTTAAGATGGGATACTAAATTAACTGGCCCGTCTTCATCATGAAGCATATGATGAGGGCCAAAGGTAAATAGCGGTTTGAATTACCCTATGGTCTAATTATCACTGCCTTCCTAGGCAAGTATCATCAGATTTTGGAAATCGAGTCAGCAACTCCGCTGACCTATCATCATGTGTTTGGGTCCTTTTCCCTCAACAAAATGAAGATGATCAAGACCGATGATGGCTGGGTGTACCCAGTCGAAGTAGAAGATGATGAGGAAGAACCTCAAGGCGACCCTGCTACCCCTGCTATTGAGGCTACCCCTGCTGCTGGTGGTCTAGTCACTCTGGATCACATTATGGCCACCTTACAAGCCAATCGAGCCTATATAGAGGACAATCAGGCCTATTTGGAGCATACATTCTCTGTCCTGTTTAATAGGCTTGAAGGTGTTGAACGTGAGCAGGCTGCCTTATGCGCATTGCTAACTCCTAGGGGTTCTGACTCCCCTCCTCCTCCTTCACCAGATGCCTATTTTTAGGCTTTGTTTTGTTTGGTTTTGTTTTGGCTACATGTTTTGGTTATGCATTATAAATGTATATTGGCCAATTCGATTATTAATGAAATCAGTGTTTTGTTGCATTATGTGTCTATTTCTCTGTCTTTCTTATATATATATATATATATATATATATATATATATATATATATATATATATATATTATCTGTTACATATTTTTTATTATGCCAAATGGGGAGAAAAATAACCAATAAATTTTGAGAAAAGACAGGTAAAGTAAGTAACAATTATTGGATTCCAAAAATAAGGAAAAAATAAGGGGGAGCTGCGCACATCTCTAATGTAAATCGTCTCTTACGAAAAAGAGGGGGAGTAAGTCTCTTAACCTACCTTTTTTGAATTCCAATTTATCTGAACTAATATTTTTCTCAATGCTAGTTTGTCATCATTAAAAAGGGAGAGAATGTGATTACTATGCAACAATGAAGATGAGTTTTGATGATAACAAATATGAAGATGATGAGAAGACTAAGTCCAAGATCTTCAAAGATTAGATTTAGGACTTAGGGTCTCTTTGTATGGAGCTTTTATTGGATATCTCATTGTTTGTTTTTAAAAGATCTAAAAACTTGTTCCTTATAAATTAAACTAAAGTTTTAATATGATTTTTGAAAGATCAAAAGATTTTAGAAATTCGGAAATCACCTAGGCAATTTTCTAAAGGCTTTCAAATGATTTTTTAACAGGGGTATTCGAATAACCCCCAAGGTATTCGAATAATCTACTACAATTTTCATATGTTTTTCATGTTTTCATCTTTTAAAATCTGATTTAAAAAATGAGGTATTCGAATAGCGCATGTGGTATTTGAATATACCTGATTACAGAAAATTATTTTTAAACAGAAGTATTCGAATAGCTTGAGAGGTATTCGAATAAACTTCTTCTAAACTGTTTTCACAAACATTTTAAAACAGAGGTATTCGAATAACCTCATAGGTATTCAAATAACTTCCTTCAGAATTGTTTTTCACTAAACAGTGATATTCGAATAACCATGAATGTATTCGAATAACCCACGAATCCTGTTTTAGAAAGAAACAGAAATATTTCAAAATCAAATACGAATTTAATTCTTCCAATGGACATTTTTACTCAAAGGCTCTATCAATAGAGACTTTGGGTCACTTCTGAAGGTCCCTAATAATCTGAATTATTTTTGCTTGTGTTAAAACGTGATTTATAATTTTCTCTCTTATTTTTTGTGCTCTTTTGCCAAAACTCTGAGATATCCTTAAGAGCTCTATTAGTGCTTCAATTTGTATTATTTGCTCTTTGTGAGAGTTTCTCTTAATCTATTTTTTGTTGTATTTCTGAGAGGGTGATGTATCTCCCAAAGGCTTTATAACAAAGGTGAGGTATCCCTTGAAGGTTTATGTAAGGGTGAGGTATCCTTGACGTTTGAGGCTTTAGCACAAGGGTAGAGTTTCCCTGTGTGTGAAAAGTGCTCTTAATTGTAATAGTTGCAAGCACCTGTTTTAAGTTTGTATTGAATAGTAAAAAATCTTGAATTATGTTTCGAGGACTAGACGTAAGCCACAAGTAGTTAGTGGTCAAATCAGGATAAATATCATGCTTGCTTCTCTTATCCTTAATCTTTTTCTGCATTTAATTTATTATCTCCTGCAATTTATTTATTGGTTGTTCTTTTTCTCTTCCTTTAATTCACACCTTTTAATATTTAATTTCAGCATATTTTATTTGTTTACGCTTTTTGTAAAAGTTTTTAATACTCAATTCACCCCCCTCTTGAGTACTAGAAGCCACTTGGTAACAACAGCAACACCTCTCGTTCTAACACTAAAAGATGCAATAGATAGTGCGGGGGAGCTTTCTAGTGCACGCACAGTAGAAAAAGAGAAGAGAAAGAAGACAAACAGTAATGGGAGCAAAAAGGGGCATGATAAGTAAGCAATGTAATCTAATAACCAAGTGTATTAGGTTCTATTTAGTGAGGCAAAAATAAATAGACCAAGGTAGCTTACTAAGTAAGCAGCCCAACGGATCTATCTCAACAGTCCAAAGAAATATTTTAGTCTCCAAGTGGGTTGACAAAAGATAAGCCCAAAGTAAAATCATACCAAGTCCACACGCGTGCAGATGCAACGAGGTGGGGCAGAGGGTGCGCGTGTGTGTGTATTAAGGAAAGCCCAAGTCAAGACATTTACCTCAATATCATAAGGTATGTACCCAAGGACATAGTTTATATATAAACACTCTTAAAGAGTCTATCTTACTCAATGTGAGACTTAGTATTATACAAAACACACACAAAGGCACTATAAGTTTGAAACACTCTTATGACTCAAGTCTAATAGATTATAGAGAACCCTGTCCTCCTATATCTAAGAAAGATTCCGTTCGTATCATAATGGCTTTAGTTGCCCATTTTGACTTGAAATTACATCAAATGGATATGAAAATGACATTGCTTAATGGATACATAGAGGAAGAGGTTTATATGACACAACCTGAAGGTTTTCCTCTAGTGGTGGGGCTCATTTGGTTTGTAAGCTCCAGAAATCCATATTATCTAAAATAAGCCTCCAGTCAAAGGTATTTGAAATTCCATAATGTTATCACTCTATTTGGTCTTGTTGAGAACACTATGGATCAATGCATATACCACAAGGTTAGTGGAAGCAAAACAATCTTCCTAGTCTTATACGTGAGATATCCTTCTTGCAGCCAATGACTTGAGGTTGTTACATGAGATGAAACAAATTCTCTCTAAGAATTTTGATATAAAAGATATAGGCGAGGCTTCTTATGCCATCGCCATTAAGATCCATAGAAATAAACCTCAAGGAATTCTTGGTCTGTCTCAAAAGGCCTTTGTTAACAAGATTCTAAAGAGATTTCAGATAAAAGATTGTTCACCAAGTGTTGCACTTATTGTGAAGGGTGACATGTTCAACTTGAACCAATGCCCTAAAAATAAGCTTCAAAGGGAACAAATGAAGAACATTCTATTTGCTTATGTTGTTGGAAGCTTTATGTATGCTTAGGTTTGTTCAAGACCTGACATTCCATTTGCTGTTGAAATGCTTGAGAGATATCAAAGTAATTGAGGCTTGGATCATTAGAGAGCTGCAAAAAAGTTGTTAAGGAACCTTCAAGGAACCAAGTACTACATGCTTATGTATCAAAGATCTGACATTTTGAAAGTCGCTAGTTACTCAGACTCAAATTTTGCTAATTACACTGAGTCTCATAAGTCAACATTGAGATACATCTTCATGTTGGCTAATAGAGCTATATCTTGTAGAAGTATTAAGCAGTTTGATGTGATGTAAAATTGCATACATATTTGGATTTATTTATTAGTTTTTTATTTAATTTTATTTAATTTTAGTTATTTTGTTTCAGTTTTAGATAAGTTTATCTTCCCTATACCTTTTATCTTTGTATTTGAGCTTTCAGGTGTAATCTAGAAGGTTTTTAGATTGAAGTATGAGTTATCTTGAAGATCATATTTTAATTGGGAATTTTATTTAATCCTGATCTTATCTAAATGGTGTGTTTGTTTTTCTGTTTGACACACCAAATGTACATTCAAACTCTTTGAATGTTTATCCATCTTTGTTCGGGTGTCCTTCCATTTGCTTATCTTGAACGTGATTTTGCTCTCAAACCCACATTTGAGTTGAAGCAAGATTTTCTTGCTCTTGTGTTGAAAATATGTTTATTGGAGATATAAGTTTTCAAACATAAATCACATTACTACAAATTCATTTTTGTTCAAAATTAAATTTATAAAATCAAGTTGATTCAAACTCAAGTTTGCAAATTCTAATCCAAACACACACTAAATTGTTGGTGAAAACTCAAAATTGATTCTGGTTGAGTTGTTATCCTTATCAGAAAGCCAAGTAGTTAGAAGCCAAATGAAATTAAAAGATCAATATAATAAGCTGAAAATAGGAGATCGCATAACAACCACACGCACTCTTGCACATGGAATTAGAGCAAGGAAGACGGCAAGAGCAAGAGCACTTAGGAGATCAAACAACGACATCAAGTTTCATCTTTTCCTCTCCATTGATTTTATTATTATGTTCTTGGGAACTATGGTTTGCTTTATTGCCATGAGAGGCTAAGTTTTCTATTTTTAGGATTAAGGAAATGACTCATCTTTAGTATAATAATTAGATCTATTTGTTCTCTTAATTAATGAAAATGTTGTTTCTTGATTCAATGTTAGTGTTCTTAACCTTGCTTTATGATCGGTCGTATAAATACATCGATTTAAGATATTTAGATGAAGTATCGACATATGAAATCTAAATATCGAAATCTCTAATAATTGAACCTAGGAGATTGAACCTAGAGATAGGCTAAAATCCTTTGAGGAACTATGTATTATAAAAAAACTCAATGAGTTTCAATTAACGTAGTACCTTTGAGAGTGTGTATTATTTTAATTCTAACATATTCACTTGGACTCAAGAGAGAGATTTGAATTATATTAGGATAATTCACCTTCAAGAACAATACCAACTTTAATCAAGAGAGAATAATGAAGATTGCTATTAATTAGTGTAGCGAAGCTTCGGTTCTATATGCTTGATCAATTGAACTTACTCCTTACTAAAACATTGTTGATTGATTTAATTCATTTTTTTTAATTTAGCTAATTTAATGTCTCTTTATAGCAATTTTCCAAAAATTGTTAGTCTAGTTAATTAGAATTTATGTGGTACAATATTTAATTCTAATCCTCATGGAAATGATATTTGACTCACCACTTTATCACTTGTAACGATTTGTGCACTTGTGGTCAAGTCAATACACAGTCATTAGTTACTACATCTACTATGGAAGCTGAGTTCATGCCTT
Organism: Ormosia emarginata; assembly: GCA_029884605.1. Classification (NCBI taxonomy): domain Eukaryota; kingdom Viridiplantae; phylum Streptophyta; class Magnoliopsida; order Fabales; family Fabaceae; genus Ormosia; species Ormosia emarginata. The sequence continues at coordinate 11,862,097 of JAQQTP010000057.1, forward strand.
GTTTCAAGGCAACATCACAGGGTATCTAGTTAAATAGTTTCATTGCAGGGCTACGAGTGATTGATTTCATCTCTAGGCCATTGAAGATATATTGTAATAAATCAATTGTTGTTTTTCTAGCTAAAAACAACAAAAGTGGGAATTGAAGCAAACACATTGACATAAAATATTTAGTCATGAGGAAATATGTTAAAACAAATGAGATCATCATTGAATACATTAGCTGTAAATTGATGATTGCAGATCCTTTGACGAAAGGCATGCCACCAAAGTTATTCAAGAATCATGTAATGCTTATGAGACTTGATTTAGTTATGTAGAGTTCCTTTTGGTTGTAATGAAACTTTTGTCTAATTTATCTGTCTTCATATTTTTTATGTATACTTTTGGTTTGAGAAAGATATGTATTTTGGTTTGGAATCAGAATAAGTATTGAATTTGTTCATTAAGTTAATTTGTGGTTTTTTGTTAAGAAAGAATTGCATTGTAATACATAGAAAATAATAATCATTTATAGATAATCATCTGTCATGCTTCATGTGATTAAATCTCTTGGATATAAGTATAAAGATGTAAATGTTGTAAATATCATAAAGAATAAGGAAATATTGTACTAAGTAGGAGAATGTTAAATTTAAATTTAAATTAAATTAAATTAAATCTGTTGAAGTGGTTACACATTTTTTTGCCCACTTTCAATTTATTTTGACTAACTCAAATCAAAGCTACTGATTAGATCATGAGTTATCCATTCTTGGATAAAAAGGGTTTGATATTTTGATGTAGAGAGACGCATCCTTATAAATACAACATAATATTCTTAGTCTAAACATGTTAAAAAAAAATACCATTTTCCATTTACGGTAAACAACTATAGGTTGGAAGAATTTGTGCATGCTTTTCTTAGCTTGTGGTGGTGTTGGTTGAACACTTTAATGCAAAATATTGAGGCAATAACTAGGGCTGCACATGGGTCGAACTCGACCCGAGCACTCGAGCAACCCGACCCAACCCAACATTAAATATCTGGTTCGGGTCGGGTTGAAATCGACCAACCCATTCATATATCGGTTCGGGTGGCGGGTTTCACTAACTAATCCGATGACCCGATTACTCGAGTACGACGTCGTTTTGAGTAATTTCTATTAGAAAATGTTCACAACCTGACCAACCCGACCACTCAACCCAACCAACTCGACCAACCCGATTATCTAACCTGACCAACCCGATCACCTAAAAATAGAAAAAAAATTTTATTTGAAATTCGCTCAACCCAATTACCCGACTCGAACCAACCCGATTGCCATCGGATCGGGTCGGGTTATTCAAAAAATATTCCCTTAAACCGACCCGACTTCGTTTAATTGATTCGAATATTTTTTCTCCTCAAATCCGATCCAACCCGACCCGTGTGCACCCCTAGCAATAACACGAGGTTAGTACGATCCTATCTACCGTTAATTCTATATATATCAATATTATTTGATTTGTTCATATAAAAGAATGCATGTTATTTTATTTTAACATGTTTTCTTAAAAATTTAACATTTAAATTTTTAAAAAAATAATAATATCGTTTTGTGAAAAAAACATAAATATTTTTATAATTTCCTATATATGAAATAATAGTTTATATGAAATAATAGTTTATTACTATTATTCTTTTTTCTTTGTAAAAAAATTATACAAAAGGAAATAATAGTTTATTACTAGTTGACTGCTACCTGAATAGTCTGCTGCCGGAGCTATTATTTCACTGTCTGGCCTATCTATTTTCTACCTTATCTCTGGGACTCTGTCCGTTTTCTCTGTTGCGCCCCCCCCCCCCCCCCCCCCCCGGGAGATATTCCTAAACCTCTACAACTTGAGCCCCTCACTTTCAAAACCTAGAAAGATGAAGACTTTCTTCTCAATTCAACTACCCCAGCATTTCCCTTTGACAAGATTTTACACTTCCACCACCACAAGGTACTCTCTCTTTTTCCCTCTCTTTTCCCCATTTTCAATGTTCATGCATCAATGCCCCTTTTTATCCTTTCAGTTTATATATTTCAATTTCAAAGCCCCAAGAAGGAGAATCTCGGGGAGGAGGGAACTCATGGATTATAAGGGTTTAGTGAGCTTGTGGGGGATCTGAGTTTGTGTGAATCCGTTGCCAAATCCCGAAGTGTCTATATAGCATAGACTACATCATTATGCTTTCTTTTTCTTCCCTTTCTGTCTCGCTGTCTATTAGCATATGCAAGGATTTCTATTCTTTCCTATTTAACTTATTTATTTATTTATTTAATGATTGCATGTATTATAGATATACTCGCACTTTTTTTTTCCCATATGAATATTTTACATTAGGTATTAAAACCGTGTTTGAGTTAAATGTGGAATCTACATCATGCTTTTAAATTGCGGTCCGCAACCGCAATTGCAACCGTAATATTATGTGGTTTTCGCAACTGCAATTGCAGTTGCATCAGCTGCATTTTTCTGCAATTCGCAGCAATTGCGGTGAACGTAACATAACAGCAACTGTTAGACATCAAACCCAATTAACTTATTTTTTATAGAGTTCGTTAGAAAGTAGTTATTATCAGTTATTTTTCTTGTTATTCTGTTTTTTCGGTTTCTAGCTTTGCTATAGCTTTCATGTATATAAGACACTTGGTATTCAATGAATATTCAGATTTCTTCTTTCCAAAATCATAACATGGTATCAGTTGAAAATCTTCTTTCGTAATTCTTCTACAGCGATAAACCTTCCTCTCTCTAAAGCTTTCATGGCTTCTCCTAATTCTTCCAACAATTCTGTTCCAGACTCTTCCAATCCCTACTACATTCATCCCAACGAGAATCCTTCTCTGGTTCTCGTCTCTCCAATTCTTGAAGGACCCAATTATCATAGCTGGGCTAGAGCTATGACTATGGCTCTTGAAATGAAGAACAAGAATGCATTTGTTGATGGTTCGATCAAGAAACCAGTATCCACAGATCCTTTGTATGCAACTTGGAAAAGATGCAACACACTCGTCCTTTCTTGGCTCAATCATTCAGTTTCTTCAGAAATTTCTACCAGCATTATATGGATCAATGAAGCCTATGATGTATGGAAAGATCTTAAGGATCGTTTCTCACAAGGTGATTATATCCGAATATCACAACTTCATCATGATATTTTTTCATTGAAGCAAACAGATATGTCTGTAACATCTTATTTCACTAAGATGAAAATCTTATGGGATGAGTTATGCAATTTTCGCCCTCTCCCATCTTGTGCCTCTTCCTCTGGTTGTTGTTGTGATACCTCCAAAACAGTTCAGCAGTATAGAGACAATGATTATGTCATTTGTTTTCTTCAAGGGCTCAATGAGAATTATGCGCATGTTAGATCTCAAATTCTAATGATGGAGCCATTGCCCTCTCTTAACAAAGTTTTTTCTATGGTGATTCAACAAGAACGGCAACTGCATATTGGAATCTTACCTGATCCAACTGTTCTTGCTATTCAGTCTAACCCAATGCCTTCTCAAGGTCGTGGCAGAGGCAAGTTCTTTTCACCTAAGAATGGTCCATCAAGACAATGTACCTATTGTAACCGCACGAATCATACTGTTGAAACATGTTTTTTCAAGCATGGTTTTCCTCCTGGATACAAGTCCAAGAAGGCAGCAAATATTCTTTCCATAGAACAGTCCACTTGTTCGGGTTCTGCTGATGAATCTCCTCTCTTAGGTCTCAGCCCGGAGCAAATTCAAGGTCCCTTGGCTCTTTTGCCTCCTACCCCACCTACAGCAACATCTCATTCTTCTAATTTGGTCAGTTCTCACAACATAATGACCTCATCTCCAAGTCCAGGTAATTGCTCCACCTCTTGGATATTGGACTCGGGAGCCACTGATCATATCACTTCATCTCTTCATTTTTTTACCTCATATAAAGCCATCAAACCCATTCCTGTATCCCTTCCAAATGGCCAAACAACTACAGCCACCTATCGTGGTACCATTTACCTTACACCATCCCTCATTCTTTATGATGCCCTTTACATTGCCAATTTTTCAATAAATCTCATTTCTGTTTCCAAGCTCACAAAATCTTTATGCTGCCAAGTTACCTTTACTGATAAATTTTGTTGTATACAGGACCCACAATCCATGAGGATGATTGGCAATGCTGAACAGCATGGAGAACTATATGCAATGGTTGTTCACTCTCTATCTGTACCCAAGTCAATTTCTGTTATTCACTGTATTAATAATACCATCACTGCCACAACTATTGATATTTGGCATCATAGGTTAGGGCACCCCTCAGATAGATGTTTCTCTTATACAAAAACAACATTGTAATATACCACCCTCTGTACACAAAGATTGTGATGTTTGCCATTTTGCCAAACAAAGAAAAACTCCTTTTACTCTTAGCAGTTCTGTTGCACAATCTATTTTTGATATAATTCATATTGACATATGGGGTCCATATTCAACTCCCTCAGTCCAAGGTCACAAGTATTTTTTAACCATTGTAGATGATAAATCTCGATATACATGGATTAAATTGATGAAAACAAAAGCTGAAGCCAGACAACACATAGTGCATTTTGTCACCCTTGTGCATACTCAATTTGGTCTTTCTGTGAAAACCATTCGCTCTGACAATGGTCTTGAATTTTCCATGCCCTCCTTTTACCTTTCCAAGGGCATTATTCACCAATTATCCTGTACTGAAACCCCCCAACAGAATGGGATCGTGGAAAGAAAACATCAACATCTACTCAATGTAGCAAGGTCACTCATGTTCCAATCAAATTTACCTATACAGTTTTGGGATTTTGCCATTTCACAGGCTGTCCATATTATCAATCTTTTACCATCCCCAAATTTGCAGTCCAATTCTCCCTTCTTTCTTTTACATAACCAACCACCTGACTTATCCTCTCTTAGAGTCTTTGGTTCTCTATGCTATGCTACAACTCTCACAGCACATAGGACCAAATTCCAGCCTAGAGCCCGAAAGTGCATTCATCTTGGCCACACTCAAGGCATCAAAGGGTACCTTCTTTTTGATCTGCATAGTCGAGAAATTTTCCATTCTAGACATGTTTCATTTTATGAGAACATATTTCCTTTCTTACACCATTCCCATCCAGCATTCAACAATAATTTTCCCACTGCCCCCATGCCTTCCAGACCCAACATTACTGATCTTACTCTTGATCAGACCCTCTTATCCCCCCCTGTCACAAATTCCAACAATATAAATCCTATTCCCTCTCCTCCTCCAGCCCAGAACAGAAATTCAACTCGGATCAGAAAAGCACCTAATTATCTTAGGGACTACCATTGCAACATAGTCCACTCCTCTGCTGCTGTCAATTCATCCTCAGGTACTCCCTATCCCTTATCTCAATTTCTTTCATATAACCACTTATCACCCACCCACAAATCCTATACCCTAGCCATTTCCAATGTTATTGAGCCAAAGACTTATGCTCAAGCAGTCAAGCATGACTGCTGGACAAAAGCAATGGACCAAGAGATCCAAGCCTTGGAGCAGAATCACACCTGGATTATCACTGATCTGCCACCAGGAAAGACACCCATAGGTTGTAAATGGGTCTATAAAATCAAACGAAAATCTGATGGAAGCATAGAGAGGTACAAGGCCAGGTTAGTGGCAAAAGGTTTCACTCAACTTGAGGGGGTGGATTATTTAGAAACATTTTCTCCGGTTGTTAAAATCACTACTGTCAGATTGGTTCTGGCTCTTGCAGCAGCCCACCAATGGCATTTACATCAACTTGATGTCAATAATGCCTTCCTTCATGGTGATCTCACTGAAGAGGTCTACATGACCATTCCTCCAGGTTTCACAGCTGCTCACAACAATCAAGTTTGCAAACTACAGAAATCTCTATATGGCTTGAAACAAGCCAGCAGACAGTGGAATTCGAAACTGACTTCATCCTTATTTTCCTTGGGTTATCATCAATCTAAATCTGACTATTCCTTATTTGTCAAATCAATTGATGCTAAGCTCACTATCCTATTGGTATATGTTGATGACATAGTCCTTACAGGCAATGATTTGGAGGAAATTCAATCAGTAAAACAGTTTCTGGATGCACAATTTAAAATTAAAGATCTTGGTCCTCTCAAGTTCTTTCTTGGTCTTGAGGTGGCAAGGTCTTCTCAAGGCATTATACTCTCCCAACGGAAATATGCATTAGAACTTCTTGATGATGCTGGTCTTCTTGGCTGCAAACCAGCTTCTACACCAATGATTCCGGGACTGAAACTCACTTCTACTTCTGGTGATCAACTCCCTGATCCTACTGTCTATCGCAGACTTCTTGGTAGACTCATCTACCTTACCAATACAAGGCCAGACATATGCTTTGCTGTCCACAGGCTTAGTCAATTCATTTCTCAACCTTTGCAGCCCCATCTCGATGCTGCATATCATGTTCTTCGCTATATTAAAGCTTGTCCAGGCAAGGGCCTCTTCTTTCCTTCCCACTCTGATCTCAAGTTGAAAGCCTTTAGTGACTCAGATTGGGCCTCATGTCCAGAGAGCCGCAAATCCATCACTGGGTTCTGTATTTTCTTCGGCTCATCCCTCATTTCATGGAAGTCCAAGAAGCAAAGCACCGTTTCCAAGTCTTCTTCTGAAGCAGAATATAGGGCATTGGCCATGACAACTTGTGAAATTCAGTGGTTGCTGTATTTATTGCAGGATCTTCATCAACCTGCTTTCAGCTCTGTTCCTTTGTACTGTGATAATCACTCTGCAATTCAGATTGCCCAAAACCCCACCTTCCATGAGAGGACTAAGCACATTGAGCTGGATTGCCACTTAATTCGTGAAAAAGTGCAGGCTGGGATCATTCACTTACTGCCTATACCCTCTGCTGCACAGTTAGCAGATGTTCACACTAAAGCCCTTCATCCTACTGCTTTTAACTCATTAATTTCCAAGCTGAACATGCTTGATATACATCGTCCAGCTTGCGGGGGGGTGTTAGACATCAAACCCAATTAACTTATTTTTTATAGAGTTCGTTAGAAAGTAGTTATTATCAGTTATTTTTCTTGTTATTCTGTTTTTTCGGTTTCTAGCTTTGCTATAGCTTTCATGTATATAAGACACTTGGTATTCAATGAATATTCAGATTTCTTCTTTCCAAAATCATAACAGCAACTGCAATTTAAAACCATGATCCAAATGATTGTGTTAATTTAGATGGTATATACACATACAGTTGGTAGCAACTGAAACTGAAAAGTAACTAACCAATAACAACTTTAACTAACTTTATGAAACTAACTACTAACTGTAATATCAGGACTCAACTTCCTTTTCCTGCAAAGGTCTTCTTTTGCCAGGCAAAATCTGGTAAGCAGATTTTTTTTATATTTCCATTTTTATTTTTGATGTTGCAATTACCATGAGGTTTATGTACTATACTAATAAGTTTTTACTCAGGCACAGATGGGTCATTAAACTTTAAAGTGATGCCTACCACTTTGTTAGCAGCAGAAAAGGAAGAAACCAAGGCTGTGTTGACCTTGTTTTTGAAGAAACAAGGTTTGAGCAATGCAGTTGCAGCAAGAACCATAAAAAAGTCAGATCTTTTCATTGATCACCTTGTCTCAAAGCTTCACTCTAAACACAAATCTCGGTACCTCGTAGGTTCGGTTGCAACACATTAATTACTGTTCTTTCATAACTTCCTTGATCTTCCACATTGGATCCCGCTAATCAAAGTCTCCTTGACACAAACAGGAAGAGAGCTTACAACTCTTGAGATCAGGGAAGTTCTCATCTCTTATCTTGAATCCCTTCTTAAAGAGCATGGAGACATTCTAGTGGATGTAGTGGAAAACTATCCAAACCCACCTGTTAAGGAAAAACCAGCTGTGCCGATTCTTCCTCCTAGTCCAATGGTAGAGTCTAAGAAGCTTAAATCCGTGTCTCAAGTGAGTGAGATAGACCCAGCTGCTGGCAAGCTTCGCCCTCATATCGTCTATCTCATGGAGCTTGGTATGGATATTGAGCAGATCAAGACTATTATACGAAGATTCCCATCTTTTGCCTACTATAGCTTGGAGGGTAAAATTAAGCCAGTGGTTGAGTTCTTTCTTGAACTTGGAGTGCCAAAAGAAGACATTCCCACCATCCTGACTAAAAGACCTCAATTATGTGGAATCAGTCTATCTGAAAATCTTAAACCCACCATGAAGTTCTTAGAATCTTTGGGTGTTGACAAGAAACAATGGGCAAAGGTTATCTACCGCTTTCCGGCCCTTTTAACTTATAGCAGGCAGAAGGTGAAGGAAAGTGTAGATTTTCTCCAAGAATTGGGCATCTCAGAAGAGAGCATAGGTAAGATTTTAACTCGCTGCCCCAATATTGTTAGTTACAGCATAGAGGACAATCTCCGACCCACAGCTAAGTACTTCCGTTCTTTAGGGGTTGATGTTGGCAATCTTCTATTCCGGTGCCCCCAGAATTTTGGTCTTAGCATTGAGGGTAATCTAAAACCTGTAACAGAATTTTTCTTGGAGAGGGGATACACTTTGGAGGAAATTGGGACCATGATTTCAAGATATGGAGCCTTGTATACTTTTAGCTTGACTGAGAATTTGATTCCAAAATGGGACTTCTTTATGACCATGGATTACCCAAAATCTGAGCTGGTTAAATTCCCTCAATTTTTTGGATACAGTTTACAAGAACGGATTAAACCAAGATATGCACGGATGAAAGAATCTGGAGTGAAGTTGCTGCTGAACCAGGTTTTATCATTGTCAAGCAGCGACTATGATAAGGCCTTGAAAAAGAGAATGAAGAAAATGCAAGTTGATCAGTATTCTAGTTATAGCAGCAAAGTTGTTCTATCAGATAATGAAAATTGAGACTTGCAGGCAATGTTTCAGACTAGAAGATGCTCAACTTCATGACTTTTTTGGATCAATGGCACTACGACTGCCAATTTATGTGAAGTAAAAAGTTGCACTTATACTGGAACATGGTTCAATCAATACCTTTGGGAAATATAGCTCATGCCCATGAACTTACATTTTAGTTGTATTGGAGGCTAAGGGTACTTTCGAGAGTTGCTCAAGTTCTGCAGTGATTTTGGAGCATGCTAGCTCCTGAAACCAAAATTTCCAGTGGTGTTTTTGACATGAATGACCCTGGTCAGCTCTACTTGCCAATTACTGCTGTTCTAAAATTACATGTCATATTAACTGGAATGTTTGCTGATTGCTGTGTATTGCATGGTAAAATAGGTGACTAGGGAATGCATTAGGTGACATGAGGCCAAATTTTGCTACTATTTTATTGAAATGAGGCCACTATAATCTGAGGAAACCTGTGTTTCCTTTGCATTTTCATGAACTATATGTAGTGTCAAAGCTTGTGATTTATAGATGTTTTCTTTTTAGTATTTACCATCTCACACGTTGCTCACAGGAGTTTTTTTTTTTTGTTAGATTTCAATCTAAAACTAATTAGCATCAAGTGAAATGGCCTAATAGGTATATAAATCGCACTCAAAAAATTAAGGTAGACGATGTAGGACTCTTAACAATCTGTACTCGTAGGAGTTTTAATTTTGTATTTATGTGTGGTTTTCGTACAAGCTTGTTCTAATACATGGAAGGAGGTTTAACCCAGTTTAACAACAAAGTGGGTGAATCATAGGTGAGCGTTGTTGAAATCTTAGCAAAAAGGGGAAAAATTTCCACTTGAACAAAGCTACCACACATGAACAAAAACTATCACATCAAGAATCACCCCACACAATGACGTGTTATGCGGCAACCTGGAACGAAAAAGCACCCAGATCATTTGAAGAGGTTGAGCAAATTCAATTGCAACACTAGAAAAGGAATTTGCCATCTTTAACATTCTGAAACGCATACCACTGCGTTTCGAGCGTTTTGGTATGCACAAACGAGAACGCAGTTCATTGGGAAGGTTAATATGGGTTAAAATATTTTTCTGTGGGACTTGTTGCTGAATTAGGAAAAGTTTTAAATGCTCCTTAAATGATTGAGCATTGATTTTGAGCATTGATGTTCTAAGATGTATCACAGTTGATATGTGAGCAAAAATGATTAATGACTGAGAAGTGTTATAGATAACTTCTACTACAAGTAATATTTTTTCTCTTATCTTTCTTTACTTTCTTTCTCTTTTGTCAGTTTTCACCAATTATCACCTCCATTTAAGGAGGAGAACGTCAATACTTCAGTTTCTTTGTTTGCCACTGTCCATGTCTTTCTCTCTCTGCACGAAACCCATTTTCACAAACAACTTCACTCTCTACAAGAGCTTCATTGACTCATGTTTCCATTTTGCAGAATATGTGAGTATGAATCTTGCAATTTCAAATGCACAATGAAAGTGTTGAAACCATAACAAGAACAAAATTACCCCGACCAACACCTTTACTCACCATCGAAAAGTGCCGAAGAATAACTTGGGACGTTTCTAGGTGGTGGTGGTAGCAGCAGTAATGGGAGATTCTAGAAAGAGAGAGAGACTAATAGCAGAATTATAAAACCTTATTTAAAAAAAAAAAACTTGAAGAGTCCATCACCTGTGAAAACAAGTAATTTTTAAAGAGCATCGATGCTCAAATTTTTTTAAAAAATATTATAAATGTCTCCGCTGAATTATAGTATTACAATCAACTTCAGAATTGCAAGTGGAAACTCTGCAAGACTTGGAAATTCTGAAACTTGGAAGCTCTGCACAACGGGAAAGTAGAAAAGATAAACAAACGAAGGCTTTTCAATAAAGTTGTCTTTCAATTTTGAAACAGATTCTGAATGGAATGGGAAAGATGTATTCTCATTAACTTAGGAGGCATATATATACAAGGTCTCCATAATAGTGATGGTAATAATCAAACTTTACATAATAAACTTCTAATTGTAAGTAACTGAATCAACTACATGTAACTAACTTGAGTAACAAAAATAACTAACTGGTTAACTAATTTGTTGATATTCAATTGTCAGTGGCTAGTTAACTTCAGTTATCACAGACTAATATCCTCAGTTCCACTCTGGGAGACTTGAAAACTTAGCACAAAGTGCAAGTGGGGAAAATCGAGAGCTTTTCGAAGCTCTCAAAACAACAACAACAACAACAACAACAACAATAATAATAATAATAATAATAATAATAATAATAATAATAATAATAATAATAATAATAATAATAATAATAATAATCAATAACTAGTTTTTTTTACTTTTATCTACATTATCAATGAGTAGTTAATTTAAATAAGAAGATGAAATTTTATAGGATGAATTAGACTTTATGTTATTTTTGTTTTTGTTTTTTTCCTTTGATTAGTGTACCTCACAGACATTATTTTGAGACTAACTCCTTAGATACTGTCATGATTAAGAGGTTTTCGTAACAATTGTCGTCTTCGGTGTTTAAACTTTGATATTATCCTTGGGAGTGGAATTAGCTTACTACCGTACTCAACCCTTATTGATTGATGTTTGAATTAACTCCTTTTATGTTTCAAAAAATTTATATTTAAAATACCGCAAAAAAATATTTTTGATATATTTTAATTTTCTTGATACTTGCGATATTTACTTGATACTTGATTAAACAAAAACTAATAAATATATAATTAAACAAAATCAAACATGTGATTAATGTACTTGATTATTGTAATTTTCTTGATACTTGTGCTATTTACTTGATTAAAAAAAATAAAACATTGACAACAGACAGTCTTTGTCTGAGAGACTGTATTGAAAGAATAATGATAATATCATATTATTTTTTGTAATACACTACTATTCATATTATTTTTGAATAGTTATGATTAAGTGAAAAAAAATGATGAAAAAAAAGTAATGTAATAAATAATATGAAGAATAGTATAAAAAATAATGTGAGATAAAAAAATAGTGAAAATATGATTGTTGCTTCCAATATTACCGAAAGAAAAAAGAAAAACACAAAACGTTTAAGAAGAGAAGTGGGATTGCAGCCCGATATTTGTGGGTTTTGAACTGAGGCCCAATAATATGGAGAAAATGAACACTTCACTGATTAGAATTCCAACTCAAGCCCAACTCAGAAGAAGTGTGCCAAAAAACTCAAGCCCAAATCAGAAGAAGTGTGCCAAAAAACAAAGTAATTTAGAAATTTTGCGTTTTCCCTCAGACGAACGAGGGATTTGGGTTTAAGTAAGTGTTTCTGAATCATACTAGCGTTTGAATCATACTAGCGTTTGGTTTCTCAGTTCTCACACTCAAACGGCAACTACTGTTTCCACCCTTGCTCATATCATAAATCATTCATCTTGGTATTCTCTCTCTCTCTCTCTCTTTCTCTCTGTTTTTCTTTCTCTCCCTACTTTCTTTCCATTTTCAATCTCATAATTTTATATTGTTGATAACTAAGGAGTTGAAACTTTTTTTTTTTTTTTGGGTTTATGAATTGTGAGGAAGATCGACCGAAGAAACTGAGGCAAAAATGAAGATGGTAAACGCTTTCAACATGAAGGTAATTTTGAAAGCCCGTGTGGTTATTTAAGTTATATAAATCGTTGTGTGCTGAGAATGCATGCCAAGTGTTTTTGAAAATGGCTCCCTCTGATTAAATCAGTATTTTAGGCTGTATTTTTGTCAAATTTAGTTTCAAAGTGTTTTTTTTTTTTTTTTTGGGGAGGGGGAGGGGGGGAGGTTGAAATAGGCTCCTTATGGTTAAATAAGTGTTTTCAGCTGAATCATTTTTCGAATTCAATTTCAAAATTAATTTTATGTCTGATCATTTCCTTTATAATTATCTTCTCAGAAAGCTGCGGCTGGATTAAGACGTATTAATCTCGACGGTCTCCGATGGCGGGTTTTTGATGCCAAGGGTCAGGTGAGCATGCAGTTTTTCCTGTTCCTTCTCTTGAACAACTAATACAGAGTGAGTACGAGCCCATAATATGATTTCTGATGTCAAGTTAGCGGTAGCAGTATCAGTCTTCCTAAAGTCTATGATTTAAGAGTAAGCTCGTATTAAACTTAAATGCATGTCATTGTAGCTATATGGTACACGTATTTTCAGCATTTACATTTTAAGAAAGAATAAAATGTGAGATATTAGAATATTGAAATGCTTCGCAAACATTCAGTTTATTGGCTTGCATATAAAGTACGACTAGGATTTGAAAATTGAACACTGAAGAGTTATCAAAGTGAACAAGACAAGCCAATTTCATGGAAATTTCGTTTGAGAAGCATCCAGAATGAATATAGATCTTTTGCAATATCTAGTTATAAAGCTAGCTCAGAAGGGATAATTAATATCATGAGTAGTTACTTCCCTCAGAAGATATAGCCATGACATGGTACTAGTGGACCATTTTGAGACAAATTATTGGGTGAATTAATTGTATATGCAAGGGCTAATTTAGATCATACAGCAGGTTTTCTGAGCTTCTGACAATTTATGCACTTTTGATTAGGGTTTGGAATGTGATCAACTACTGAACAATTTACTTATTTGAAGTCATGAGATCATTTTGCTAATACATATGTTCCTTTTGAATAGGTTCTTGGAAGGTTAGCATCTCAAATAGCTACTGTAGTTCAAGGAAAGGATAAGCCAACTTATACGCCTTATCGTGAAGATGGAGATATGTGCATTGTACTTAATGCAAAGGATGTTGCTGTGACTGGGAGAAAACTTACAGACAAGGTCTACTACTGGCATACAGGGCAAGTCCTTTGCATTTAGTACTTTTAGTTAGAACTGATGAAATATTAATAATTTTGGGCTTTTTGGAAATCAAATGATTTTATTCTGATTTAGATGCATATCTTTTAAGAAATTCTGTCACCAATATTATCATTGCTGTTTATTTATTGGGTTTCTTATGCCCCATAGTATTTGTAATTATTCAGACTACTCTGACATAAAGTAGTGGCATGTAGGTATGTGGGCGGCCTCAAGGAAAGGACTCTAAAGGATCAGATGGCCAAAGACCCTACAGAAGTCATTCGCAAAGCTGTTCTGCGCATGCTGCCTAGAAACAAACTGCGTATTGTAAGTGCTACATAGACCAATATTTTTGGGAATTTTGAACTGAGTATGAAATTTAGTTACTAGTTCCCAGACTTAGACAGTTTTGTGCATGTTTGTTTTGGATGTTGCAAGAGTAGAATCCCATTTTAGACCATGTACCAAAAAACAAAAAGAAAGAATTCCATTTGAGACCAAAAAAAAAAAAGAACCTCGAACAGTATGCAATGACATAAGGATGTTTGATTAAGAGTTTCCAGAATTGATTCCTTCTGTAGGAATCAAATCTATTGGAAATGACTCACAGATAGCATTTTGGGTGACTCAATGGTTTTCCAAAAAGAGCCCTACAAGCAACATTGTAAATTAATTTTAACAAGTGGAACCCATAATTTTCAAAAATATCTCTACAATTATACTTCCAAAATAATTATACTCATAATAGCCAAACTAATTCAAAATTTTAAAATCTATTCTTTCGACATCCATTCTTTTACAATCAATTTTTACAATCTAACCCAAACAAACTCGTAATCATTTGGAGCCAAAATGCAATTGACCCAAAAGAACAGAAGGATAGAATGAGGACCGAGTGATCTAGCATGCATTTTATCCTGTAACAAAATCACAGCCTTGTTTAGCAATAATCCTTATCTCCTGGAAGAATCACCATTTTTCACAATTGTAGACAGTAATCCGGCTATTTGGAGAATGAGACAGGAACTATTTATCCTATGTTACTCGTGCAAGTCTTTAGACTTGTTTTTATTATGGATACTAAATGGCAGTCTTTTAACAACTCTGTTGAACTTTCTGTTGTCATCCACTGTAATTTGACAACTCGAAACCCACTCTCATCATTTCATGTCAATCAAACAGGAGCAAGTGATCTTATTTTCTTAGAAAACTTCACCAAAACTTTCACCATTACACCATAAATGTTGTAATGAAAAAGGAGCATATCAATATCATAATTAAAATTCCTAATGGATGAACTTAATTAATAGTTTTTTTTCGGTAATAGAAAGTTTAGGTGGAGGGAAGACTGCCCCATTCTAAGGTCAGGGCATGTCACAAGCCTTAACGATTGCTTATAGTGGTACTTATAGGTGTGTGAGTGTGATCTACCAATGGAAGTCCACCAACAGGAATTGAATCCAAGACCTTTTTTTGTCAACGTTGTTCAATCCTACCTGTTGTGCCAACCCATTTGGCAACTTAATGAATTATTGTTCCTTCTATTTATTGTACAATCCAATAGTCTTGCTTTCGTATTTTATTAGCCCTTGGATTCTGAAAGTGAGAAGAGGATTGAGGAACTGTTTTTTCAGTGTATATAAAAATCTTCTGGTCATTCTCATAATTGTCCAAAGATGAAGGAAGGGTCAAATACCTCTTCGTACAGGATTGTTTTCTTAGATAGCTGTGATTGTCAATTATTTTCCTTTCATTTTGTTAGAGCTTGTTTCTGATCTGTTTTTGTTCTATATATGATTTTCGAAGGACTGATTTTCTAAGTTTCATTCCTCGCATTATTGCTAATGGATGTAGGAAAGGGATCGAAAATTAAGGATCTTTCCTGGCAGTGAGCACCCTTTTGGTGATCGGCCACTTGAACCTTATGTGATGCCTCCTAGAAGCGTACGAGAAATGCGGCCACGAGCAAGGCGTGCTATGATTCGAGCACAGAAGAAGGCTGAGCAGCAACAACAGAATACTGATGAAACAAAGAAGGGCAAAAAGAGAGAAGCACGGGAAGAGAGTGCATGAAGACCTTATTTTGCTCAAGGGAGATGGTGCAGACCTATGGGTTTTCGAATGGAAAACATCTGTATCTGTTTGTTTGTTAGCAGATTCTTTAATGCCATATCGAATTGTTGTTTGAATTTTTTGTTTTCCAAGTCTGTTATAACTTAGAAGCTTGAGGGCATAGTTAAGCAACCATGTGTAATTCACAAAATAGCGATTTCTTGCATTTATTTCACAGGAGTGATAATTCCTTAATTTCATAGTTGAAAAGTTTATAGAATGACAATTCCATTTCAAATCTTGATTATGCTATAATAAACGTCTTCATTTCTCTTAGATGTGTGTGTCCATTCTTGACAAGTAGAGTGGAGAAAATGTGTCCAAACGTCATCATTTCTCTTAGATGTGTGGGTCCATTCTTGACAAGTAGAGTGGAGAAATTTTATTATTTTCTAATTTGCCCAAATCCCTTCCCCAAGTCAATCTAGCCCATATATCAACCTAAAAATGAGTCATCTTTTAAAGTGTATCAAACTCATTGTGCCCCGTACTTACGCCTATTGTTGTCGTTTGTGATCGAAGTAGCTACTTTCTTCCTTCACTGTCATGCCATTGCCCAATTAAGTATGCAAAACTGTAGAGCTGTTGGGCCGGACTTTGGGCTGGGCCTGATGGTTTAGTATGTTTTGAGCTAGTATTTTTGTTAGCCTAATTTAACCCATTGCAAGATGCAGGTTGGGTAGGTAGTCCACCAACTTGCTAACTCTTTTATATAATGAATTTAATATTTTAAAAAATTGAGTCAATAAAATTATAAAATTTAGACAACTTGATTTTCGGGTTAATGGCAAACAAATTAGGAAGTTAGTCCAACTGTTAATTAGATTTTATTTTTTTAAATAAAAAATGATGGTATGTTCTTACTTGATAGTTTGTTGGATTAAAAAATAAATTAGATTTCGAGTCATTAGGCTGACTTGATTTTAGGCTTGTTTAGATCGGATTGGGCTAAAATAACTTGGGCTTGAACTTTGTTAGCCTAACTTACATATTTTGTCAGATTATTCAAATTGGTTCATCAGTCTGGACTTATTTTGACAATTTTATCATACAATTATTTGTTTAGCTCTCTCATAATTAATGGTTAAATGATTTTCCTTGATAATATCTTATGGGTCATCATCTAGTATCAGCGCCTCTCAGATCTATTCTTTTGAGTCTTTTGGCTAATCTAGATGCAGTTTTTGGATTTAGAAATTTGAAGTGAAAGCTATTGTCTTACTCAACTATTAGCGTTCAACTTTTTGTATAGGTGATTAGCATTTTAATATCTACAATCTATGTACATATTGTTAATTAATATTTTTGTAGCAATATTCATATGTTATGGATATTTAATTGAGAAAACTCTATTTTATCCCTTTAAACTATAAGCCATGTGTACCTTGGTTTTGGAATTTAAAAAATGTGCAAATCTATCCTTCAACTTTCAAATGTTTCAGTCTTAGTCCTTTTGTCCATATTTTCATCCATGAACTAACAAAAGTGATCACGTGAGAGTCACGTAATTGTCATCTTCCTCTTAATTAGGGGTATTTGTGGTTTGGTTTAATCTACATGAAAGCCTTGATTAGGCGGACGTTAAACACGATATTAACACGAGCGAAACATCAAATTCAAAAAATTGTAAGACGTGGGCCACGACATATATATATACACCGTGTTCGTGTCATCTGATTTAATGAATTATATATATCTTCTTAATTTTATATATATATATATATATATAATTACAAAATTTAAAAAAAAACAAAGATTTATAATTCATTAATATCATTTCTATAAGTTTGAAGATTTATAATATCTTACTATATATCATATGTGCCAATATTTGTTACCTAATAAGTCTCTCCTAAAAAATATGGAGTATAATTTCTATTGACATTTTCTAAAAAATCTCTTAAACTATTGTCTCATAATAAAATTAATTATGTACAAGTACATGTGTATAAAAAAATAATAACTAGAGGGAATATTAGTGTAAGACAAGCTTTGGTGATAATGAAGTGAACGACTTGGTACGAACAGAGGTAGAAAGTGCAGAAGAAAATAGTGGTGTGAAAAAATAAAACTTAAAAGTCTAATAATGACGTGTAAAAAGATAAAACTTAAAATACTAGTATTCGAAAATAATGGCTTGGAACGTCAGTCATGTGATTGAGTTTGGATGAGTTACGGACTTACTAATTAAACGTTAGTCATGAAAACTAATTTCTTTTAAAAAAAATATTAATGGGTCGTGTCCAAGCCGTGTCCGAGACTTGTCCAAGCGTGTCCGAGACGTGTCCAAGTGTGTTCGAGACGTGTCTAAATTGAAAAAAATAATAATTTTTTTAATCAGACACATTTAGATGCGCAAGACATATGTATCGTACGGGTGTCTTCATGTGTCCGATACGGACACATGTCTGACACGCGAATACGTCTCAAAAACAGCGTATCCGTGCGTCATGGGGTTTAGTTTGGTTTTGAGGGGAAAAAAGTCATCCAAACCAAACAAATCTAAATTAGGAAATGATCTATTTGCTTTAATTGAATAACCAAACCAAATCGGTGTTTTATCAAACACTCTTCTCTTAAATAAACTCAAATCTAATTTCATTTTTTTTATTTTATTTTCATCATCCAATTAACAATAAATTTTCCTAAAAGTCTTAATTAAAGCATTATCAATGTATCTAAAATTAAAGTAACCTATAAAGTTTCATAAAAATAACATTAAAAAAATTAATAATCTATAAGTATGTAAATTATAGAAAAAATATATATTATTATATAAGTTCAGTTTGATTTGGCTCAACTTTATAAATGGAAAATAAAAACTACACAAAACCAAAATTAATAAATTTTATTTGATTTTTCAATTTTTCGATTTAATTTCTTCAATTTAGGTCCATTTAGTTCAGTTGTGAAAACCCTTAACCCTAATCACCCTATGAAAAGTCATCTAAAACCACTCCTTGTAGTTTGCACGAACCCTAGACACAAATGACAAGGAGGAGAGGGATGAAGCTTACAGCAAATGTCACATTTGCAAATCTTGATAACTACATTAACGCTCAAAGAGCTTTATATAGACCTAGAATCACGCATTTTTCAAGCACTCTATTGTTCTTTGTTGTCACTTTCCTCTTCCTCATTCACATCTAAGATTCATGCAAACCATAGAGTAGTTTTAAATGGTTTTCATATGGTGATTAAGGGGAAGAAAATAATTATTTGACTCTCATGTGATCACTTATACTTTTTTTGTTAGTTCATTGACAAAAATCTAGATGGAAGGACTAGACACACACGTTTAAAAGTAGAGGATTAATTTACACGTTTTAAAGTTTTAAGACTAAAATACATGAGAAATAGTTGGAGACTAAAATACAGTTTACTATATTTAATTAGTTAGTGTATCATTAATATGCCATTGTATTTGCATTTTTCAAATGCTCTTGTGCTTCTTTATATGTACTTGAGAAATTACTCGTTTTACTTTATCAAAGTTATTTGCAATTGCATCATACCACTTGAGCTTACAGCAAGTTGTTGAAGTGAGGATAAAAAATATATTTCAAAAAGTCCTTATTTCAATATTCCTATCAGCACATCCACTTATTACTTGCAAATGACAGAACCGTCTATATGCAAATATCATAGGTCTGAAAATGCTACAACCAAAGGCTCTTGAAACGCTGGAGGATAAGATGTAGAAGAAATGTTTTATATAAAATTTGTATATTGATTTTACTTTTGTACAAAGATCATACAGTAACTAGCCTAAAAAAATCAAGGGAGAATTTTATACGGCAAACTATCTAGCATCTATTTTACGCCTAAGAAATAAATAACCATATTGAATAATCAGATTGTGCTTATTCAGTTCAAAAATTGAACTATATAACTACATTATGATGTTATTAGGTCCTTAAGTGTAAAAAACTTGATTGGTGGATCCTTATTTATAATTCTCCCAAAAGCCAAAGCCAAGATGTGTACTTCAATTAATTTAGGGTCTATGGACAAGGAAGCGAGGAATCAGACATAGACTTATACATTTTAACTTGGAAATTAGAAGAGACTACAACAAGAAGAAGAAGCAAACCTTATCTCACCACACGGGAAGAAATTAGAAGATACTGGGGAGGTAAAGAACAAGAAGCAAAGTCATGGAAGGAACAAAATCCCACAGATTTACTGCTTCACTACAAGGAATGCAAACATTTCTACTTAAAAGAAAGACAAAGACATGTACCCAAGAAAAAAGGACAAAGACAAGCTAAAATGCTAATCGCTTGAAGAACCATCATCATCCTCTTCATGATCAGCGACAACTTTCTCTATAAACCTTTTGCGAACTCCTTCAATAACAGCTTTTCTTGATTGTTCATTTCTACTCTGGCCATCATTAAGTACAGGATCTGATTGGCACAGGACTAATGCAACACCTGATATTTCAGAACATGCAAAGAATTCAATGTCACATGTAGGTAGATAAGAAGGGAATAGATTTAGAAAAGTATTATAACTACGAAAGAAATTAAAAAGGTTAGAGAAGATGTGTCAGGGGGGAGAACTACTGCAATCAAGGGTAATAGATTTAATGTCTATGCTGTCTCTAATCTTATAAACAGAAACACAGGATCCACAGACATGGAACAGTTACAAGTTTTACTGGCAGGGCTGCAGAGACATGGTTCACATGCTTTTCCATTTATGCCTAGGATTTCAAAAGGCACAAATGCTAGTGGAGGCAAAACTAACAAAATCCTCCATGGAGTGTAATATTGTATTGAGTATAATAATGTTGTCGAAATGGTATAGACCAAGAAAAGTTCGACTACTTATACTTAACAGATATCATTATTAAGATCACATTCACAATAAAAATGCCTTTCAACTAGTTCCACTATGTCATCATAAAAAGCATCACTTCTGGTCAAAAACTTCTCTGAAACGTAGGCCCCTAATTCCGTGAAAGAACCCTGAAAATAAATTATAATTTTGAAGAATTGAGGCTTGGCCTTTCTCACTCAGCAGTCAGCACCCCTCCTGATGCAGGAGCAGTAGAAAAGAATAATTAAAAGTGGGGTTTTCTTTATAATTTCAGGATATTTAATTAATTTTTGTGGCTTCCGTTTATGGGTAGTATTTTAGGTCAGATTTATGTTAATTAAGTGTTTTAAGTGTCTTATTTGTAAGGCTCAAGGAGTCCTAATGGGCCTGGGTTAGTAGTAAGAGTCAAGTATTTTTTTTTTCATAAAATGTAGTAAGAGTCAAGTATTGCATTTTGGGAGTTGGTTTCTTGTAACTTGCTTTCTAGTGAGTTGTGCTTAGGAAGTTGTAGTTTAATAATTGTAATTTGGAATTCCTACGAGATTAGGCTGGAAGGTCATGAAGTCTAAAGGGTCTTAGCTTGCACTATAAAAGCTAAACCTCAACCCTTATATGACAGATCATTTTATTTGAATGTTAAACCCAGAATTATCAAGAAGAGTTTTTTTTTCTTTCCTGATTTGTTACACCAGAAGAACCAGCCATTGGCTGTGTTAACTCTTTCTTCTCTCAAACCTTCTCTATTTCTTGGTAGAAACCTATCTAGACTCTTTGCCCTACATCACCTTCCCTCTCTCCCCAGCACAAACACAGAAGTTAAGAAAATTGTAGTATAACATAATTAGCAAGTGCCTTTCATACTAAAAAATGGTAAAGGAAGTTAATAAGAGTCAGTAATAATCAAAGGAAAAAACAGAAATAATGGAGCTGGCATCCTGAGACATAAATACCTTCGGGAGTGCATCTTCGCCCAAAGCTATGCAAACCAACATAATTTCCCTTGACTGCTCCATTGTTGTACACCAATAAAGTGGGAAGATTACGATCTGGGTAGTTTGGAATGCAATCAGTAGATATTATCTTCACAAATTTTGTTGCAGGGTATCTTACAGCCAATTCTTCAATGCTTTGCATCAACAGCCCACATTCAGGAATCCTGTCAAACAAAAGCACAATAAATGTCAGCACAAGAAACATGGCATTAAAAATCAAATAAAATTGGGATGATACAAGTAATTTACAGATGTCTTATAGGCGTAACTAAAGCATACCCTTCTTTGTAAAGGATGACAACCACCCAAACATCAGATGGAGCCTGAGAAACCTCTCGAACGAAATCAGATCCTGAAATCGGAATCACCGATCCAAACCTCAAAACTTTAGCTGCCTCCTTCATCTCAGCCAACCTCTTCTTCCTATCATAGCACAATGATTCAAATGAGAACATGTGGAATAAAAGTAATACCTGATTTTGCTTACTCCTAATCTCATTTAATCCCTTCTCAAACCCCTAAAGCCAACTCAGAATGAAAAAGCTAGAAATTCTGCAGAACAAAGAGGGTAAATAGACTCTTGCACAATTATTCGCTATAAAACCTTAAATTCAACGAAAAGTACTACCATAATTCCCAAACCAAATTCATGAAATACCCCATCATTAAAATCTCACAAAAAATGTTTACTTTGGAGCAAAACCAAAATAAAAAAAGAAGGAAAAAAAAAAGAGGGGAAATCTCAAGCTTTAAAATTGATGAAAATGCCCCATTAAATCGCTATGAAACCTGACATTCATCAAAAGTATTACCATGATTCCCAAACCAAATTCATGAAATACCCCATTATTAAAGCCCTACAAAAAAAATGTTGACTTAGGAGCAAACAAAAATGAACCACAAAAAAGGGGGAAATTTCGAGCTTTCAAATTCATGAAATACAAAATCAGAATAAAAAAAGAAAAAAGAAAGAAAGAAAAAGAAAAAGAAAAAACAGAATCAGAACCTGTACTCATTGAGGAAGCGATCGTCGTCGAGATCATCTTCGAGGTCTTCGAGTTCGTCTTCGGTTTTGGAATCAAGCCACACTTTATCTTTGGCGAGGGAATCGGGATCAGGGACGGGGGTGAAGGGTGGAGGCTTGAAAGCGGGTGGCTTTGGAGGCAGATTGCCAAGCTTTCTCTGAATATCGTCCCATTGAGTGGAGGCTCCTTCCACGTCCTTGTACACGAAGTGATAATCTGCCATTGTTTATCTTTTCTGCTTCTTCTTCTTCTTCTGTCTCCACAAACAAACCTGATTTTAAATAAATGTTGCATTTTGCTATGAAAAAGCTAAGATAGTAAGGTTTAAAGACTCCCACAAAAGTTTAACTAACAAGTATTAAAAGAGTATTAAAAGTTTAACCACAAATCTTGACATCATGCTTGTTCCTATATACTAAAACAAAGCCACATTGCCAAGAAAAGAGTCAACAACAACAACAAGTATTAAATAAAATCCAAGAAAAGAGTATTAAATAAAATCTGAATAAAATATGGTATTAAATAACAAGTATTAAAAATCTAAATCCTATGCTCTTAGATAGCCTTATATCTTAGGTTTCTAAAAAAAAAAGTGAGGAAATTCCGTACATAGACAACCAATAAATTGCAGCAACTAAACAACAAATCCAAACAAGTCAAAGTCCCAGAAATAATAAAAAATGTGATGCTCACAGTGGCCACCAGTGGTGGCATTGTGAAGGTGTGAGATTGCGTGACTTACGCCCTGCGGACCTGCAATGCCGTCGTGACCAGGTGGCTGCTGGGGGTGGTGTGCTGCAAGAGACAATTTGGAAAACCAAATTAAGGATTTAGAGTTCGAAATTCGAATGGAGAGCGGAATATAACCTACCTGTTATCACAGCACATTGCTATCCTTGTTCAGGAAAAGCAATCACACCAATATGAAACATTTACTCTATTCATCTTACAAGTTAACATCAAATACAAACCCTGATAACAACATTTCTCTCAAAAATTACAAAGCAGGTTATCACCATGTGCCATTTAGATAATTTAAGCAAGACGAAAAATTATAAAATAAAAAATAAATTAAGAAAAAGTGTACCTCTTCAACTTCCTTTTCTTTAAGGCACTCTGAGTTCCTCAAGGACTTATTTCTGCAAGTGAGACAATAACCAAAATCAGCACCCTGATATTTTCTCAAATCCAGCTTAAAACTAAATAAAAATAATCAAATTATTGTTGAGAAAACAATAAGTTTTAGCCAACTTCTGAAGAAAAACATGAAGAAATTTGTACATCTATAGGCCAAACAGGGCATTCCATGAATTAATGTTAGAATTTGTTTAACTGTAAATTTGTAAATCTAATGACCTACAAACTGATTAGCAACTATTGTGCTAATGAAACCGAAAAGTCAACCAAGTTTAATGAAGTTGAGAACAAGTCACGCATTACATTTCAAAAATGAAAGGAAAAAAAAAACATTTTCAGTTCAATTTAATTAATCACAATAATAAGATTCTAGCTTTTCAACAGATAATACCAATACTTGTAAGACAAGAGACCCATTTGCTGACACATAAAAGTGAGTTTCATGAGTTTTAGAGTTCTTTTGCCTTTTCCCTTATACATATGTGTTTCCAAATATGCTACACATATCTGACTCATGGTTGTCACCTTACAGTTTTTCTGAAAAATTTTCATTACCTTCATGAATCATGAGACAGTTGCTTTTAAGCTCATCAAATTGCTAACTCAGTGACTGGCTCCTAGTAATTAAAGTTAGTGGCACAAAGATAAGATCTGATTGGATATATCATCCTTGTCAGTGCGCTTTCACTTTCCTAATATCTTTTAGTTGGAAGTGGACACTACTTCGTTGTTCAATCCAATGATTCTCTGAGCAAAAGGGTTTCACTAACACAAATGAGTTTCACTAACAAGCATGATAGTAAGGTTTAAAGACTCCCACAAAAGTTTAACTAACAAGTATTAAAAGTTTAACTACAAATCTTCACATCATGCTTGTTCCTATATACTAAAACAAAGCCACAATGCCAAGAAAAGAGTATTAAATAAAATCTGAATAAAACAGGGTATTAAATAACAAGTATTAAGAACCTGAACCCTATGCTCTTAGAAAGCCTTATATCTCAGGCTTCTCAGGAAAAAAAGTGAGGAAATTCTATACATAGGTAACCAATAAATTGCAGCAACTAAATAACAGATCCAAACAAGTCAAAGTCCCAAAAATAATAATAATAATAAAAATGATACATAATGCCAGCGGTGGCAAAATGATGTCACATCGCATGTGGCTGCCCACGGTAAAGCTGTCAAAAAGGCCCAGTCCACCCCCATCAAGCCCTAGCCCATGGGCTAGGGCCAAAAAGCCCACAAGACAAAAAACCCACAGGGCCAAAAGCCCATAGGGCCAAGTGGGCTAGGGCTAGCCCATGGGTTGGCCTGCAATAAAAAAATAATTAGGCCCACTAATTTAATGGGCTAGCCCACTAAAAAAAACTTGACCCACATATTTTATGGACTGGCCCTAGCCCACTCTATGAGTCAGAATCAGACTCAAAATCCAGAAGATGTGAAAACCCTAATATCTAAGATTTTTACAAATATCTCTTCCCTGAAGTCAGCTTATATCCAGCTGCAAGCTGCTCATACTCCCTATGACCCTAATAAAATCCAAACTGCTGATAAACTTGTTATTGGTGAGCTGAAAAATTTGTCAAACTCAAGCATTTCTACAGGGATGTGTTTCTCCGTCATTTGTAATATTATATAACTTTCCATGAATGATGTATTCAAACTTGGATTGACACTGCACCATCCTGGAGAGGAAATCAATTCATGTAAAGGCAATATCCACTACTTAGACAAATATAAATCATTCAAACTACTCTAACATATATCTTTTTTACCACTAGCATATACTTGCTCACTTGCTGACAAAATTATCTTAAAATGATTAAATTATCTTCTCCTTCATAATGAAATTTCTACAAGCTTCTAATATTATTGAACCAAATACAACTTTAGCTTCCAAATACAGCTGCGTAAACTTGATGAACCCATAGAAGGATAGATGGACTTATAAATATGGTCCCCCTCCCCCTCAACACCTATTGGGGGGGGGGGGGGGGAAGACAATCCCACTCACTACTACATTTATCTTAGGTAATTAGTTTAATCATAATAGACAATTCCTTTACATATAAAACTGTCCACTATTAACCGAACAGAAGAAATCCACAAATAACTGTTAAATATACATCGCCAAAAATGCCTTATACAACTGCATGCAAAGTAATAAAAAATGTAAATCCTCACATAGACAAGTATCTTAGACATCTTAGGGAGCATTTTAGCTCCAGAAACCATCAATTTCATAGAAAATGGCACATCAAAATCAAGACACTCAAGGATCAAATGGAAGCACCTGAGGTAAGCAGAATAGCAAGAGTTGTCAAGGCAAGATCAGAGAACTCTGATGGAGAGAGCTCCAAAATTAAGGGAAAACATTACTCCCATAAAATTTTCTCTCTATTTTTTAACCACAAACCAAACATTTTTTTTTTTCATAAAAAATTATTCTTTTCTTTTAAATTTTCACCTGAACCAAAAGCACCCTTACAGACAGACACTATTTCAAGCCATAAAGGAGAGAATTTCAAATGAAAGAAGAAGCATGAGAGAATCCATGTATCAACCCAACAAATCAAAATCATTCTAAAAAATTAAGAGAAACAGAGAGAGAACGAAAATCAAATAGCCCAAAGATCAAGCAATAACGAATCATAGATGAAGTGAAATCGGTTTATTCCAATAATTGATTCCATCAATCACTCAATATTAGAAAGGATAGAGAGAGAGAGAGAGGAATCGATGTTCAGTTGATTACCTTGAGATTATGGATCGATTGTGCTTCGGATTGAGGTGGTTTTGCGGTTCAGATAGCCGAAAATGGCGAAAGCAAGAGGTGGAAGAGAACAGCAGAGTTTATTATCTTCCACGAACAAGAAAAGCAACAACATACGATATTTATAAGGTGTGGAGCAGCCGGCGACGTGGATGCGCCACTGGAGGGCTGACGGACTGAGGTGCGAAGGTGGATGCGCCGGCGAGTCGACGACGGCCAGTGTGAAGGTGAATTGAATTTTCTGATTTGGGATTAAGGTTTTCTGATTGAGTGAGATGTGGGTCAGGAGCTTTGTGCGGCTGTGACTTGTTAAGTTGTGAGGTCTAAAAGCAGCAGCAAGCGAAAATGTTTCATGTCCATCTAAATACTATACACCGTCGTTACACCGTATGCCAAGTGAGAAAGTTTCAGTGGCGCTATTTACACATCTAAAAATATTGAAAAATGTTCATCTTACCTCGTACAGTACCAACATCATTTTTAATACCCATTATTATTTATGGAATCTATCTATGAACAATTGTTTTTTTTTTGTTTTGTTTTTTAAGTATATGTCCAATTTAGAAACACCTGTGGTTCGCACTTTTTGGTTAGCAAATTTTTTTCACGAACATGAAAGCGTGGTAAAATCTTGTGTGTATTAACAGAAAACTTTTATACGGCACACTTTTTTGTTTCTTCATTAACAGAACTTAAGAAAAAAGTTTTAATGAAGAACAAAAAAGTGGTTAATTATGTTAATTTGATCGTGTGATCGTGGGTCGAAAAAGGACGGTAAATAATTTAGATGTTTTGGGTGGTAACGTGAACAAGATGCCGTGTTGAAACGAGTGCGGCGGTGATTATCGGAGTTGAAAAATATTTTAAAAGATAAATAAAGAGAATTTAAAATTTAAAATTTTTAAAATTGAAGTGTAAATTTTAGGTTAATACATTAAGAATAAGTGATTAATCAGTATAGATTTTTGGTAAATCTCATTAATTAATAAATTTAGATTAACTGGTTAATACATTAAAAATTAGTTAATTTATATCGGTTTAGTGAATCTAATAATAAATGAATAATGAATAGCGGTTATACATTTTAAAAATATATACGATAAAAATTAAAAAGAATAATGAATAATTGGTTAATATATTAAATAAGTAGTTAATATATAAAATAAATATTAATCATACTAGTTTATGGTGAATTTTATTAATTGGTAAATTCAAATTAAATTAGAAATAAGGTTAATTTATATCAATTTATGACTTAAATCAAAGAAGAATTTTGTGAATAAGGTCATTAAGAATAAAAGCAGTATAAAGAATAAGCGAAAGTGTTTCATGTCTTTTATCTAAATAAAAAATAAAAAATACACCGTCGTTAAACACCGTATGCATTAAATAAAAATTAGAGTATTTAGTCGAAGAAATAACGTTTTTGAGGAAGTTTTGCTGAGTCAACCGTATAAGAGAAGAGAAAGCTATCGTAGGTGACAGGTATGTGGCTGATTTTTTTTTTGGCCCAAAATTCAGCTTCTTCCGCCCGTCTTCAACCTGCTCCCTCATCTAAAAAATCATCTCTTTCAAGTTAGCATCATCTAAAAATATCACCCCCTCACGATCTCATTCCCCTGCCCCTCTTCTCTCTCTCTCTCTCTCTCTTTTTTCTTCATCAAAACTAGTAAGTAACCCGTGATATGCGCGGAGCATTTTAAGAAGTTTTAATTATTGTACCCCTAATTTTGAGCTAAACTCAAAAAGAAAAACATATAAATACCAATGTCACATGTAAAAAAATATAACAGCCTAAATATAGGATCTTCATCTTCACTGGTGTAATGAAAATTGAAGAAGTATTATTCTGATTCTCACGAGTATTGACAATTTTTTTATGAAGGATGGAACATTTTCATTTTGATTATCAAAATCAATTACATAATAGTTGACACTTTTCTACTTGATGATTATAAAATGGAAGGATGAGACCTTTTCTTTCGATGTGTATCTGCAAAGCAGCATAATAGAAAAGGAAACTTAATAATAAACAGACTATATGAAGCAATGTTATGATAAAATTTTAAACTGTACCATTGCATTGAAGACAAATGACCAGCACACTTTCAATTCCAAATTTGGTTTCATGAAAAGAGCAAGCATTAAGGTACCAATTGAACTTCCCTTGAATCTTGGAAATTATACCAACAGCTAAATAAAATCTATTTTGTAACCACTTTTATATTCTTATATTAAATATTGTATATATATATTTTTTATACTTCATCTAATATTATTTATTATATATACTTTTTCTTATCACTTTCTCTTACTTAATCACATCTCTTAAAAATAGTGTGAATAGTAATATACTTCTAACAAGGTATATAAGACTAGCATTTTCCATTTTGTAATATGCAGTCACTATTTTATAGTTATAATGGGAAATGGATTAAAAAGACTTACAATGGGTACTGACTTGTTTGAAACAGAATGACCACACATGTTCCATGGAATATTGGATATTTAATCTATTACAGGAGCATAAAATTAGGTGAATTTCACTTCCTGAAAATCAAATTTCATGATCTTACATATTTCTGTCCCAAACAACATAATCAACAGTGAAGAACCAAAGAGTTGCATTTGCTCCTAGCTTTCATCATATCCGTCATAAAACAAATGGCATTTTGAATGGAAAAAGGAGGAAGGATATACTTGATCACTATGTTCATACATATAAGAAAAATAGCATTTCTTCTTTGTAAATTATTTCAATATGCTTAAACAGAAAGCAAGTCACTGCTATATAAATTCAAACAAAGGCAGTGCTACCTGATGAGAGCAAACAAAATAAAACAGAGAAAATATAAAAGCCAAGAAAACCATTAAAGCCGCATTTAGAGATAATGGAGAGAGTGCATTTCGTTTGAATCTACTGCAGCAAGCTCAGGAAATTTCAACAAAATAAAACGTTCAAATATAACCATTTATGTTGCATGGTATGCATTTAAAATTTCTGAATAATAAACAACTTTTATAATTTGAAGTGAACACATACACTATGCAGCTAAAGATAATCCTTTGAATTCCATCAGATTCTATCTTATATTGCTAACTACTAAGTACTAAATTCTTATCTTATATTTATACAAATATATATCCTATTTACAAGAGAAAGGATCCAAAGCAAACATAAATGTCCCACAGGGAAGATGTTCATGATTCGAGTAAAATCTAACTACTCAAGTTATATAACAAAGAAATCTTTGCGAGAATTAGAAAAGCAAATCTGTTTGAGAAGCCAACCAGGATCCCCCTTGCACCCTCTTCACTTCATTGGCTGGAATTGCCAACAAATGAGATGAGCCTGGCTATTTATGTAAACAGAGAATGAAGAAGTTAGGTAACAATAAGCAACTTCAAACCCTCTTTGTAAAGGGAATGCCATCAAGCATACCTATAGATATCAAGCTCCTACATTAGAAGGGAAGTTATTTGGAACTTCTTTCCTTGCTGCTTGGAGCTTTAGTTTATTCTTGGATACAGTTTCAGAGTTTAGTTTTGCTACCTGAGAAGCATTTCCGATGTATTATTTCTTTCGTATCTATAAGTCTTTTCATTTGGCATAAAGATTAGGACAGATTCATATAAGAGTAAATGTCAGTTCGATAATATATCATTTTAGGTATTTGCATAAAGAGAAAATACCATAAGTGGGAATACTTTCTATTAGTATTTTACAGATATGATGTGAATAATTAAATATTGAACCAAAGAAAAATTCTAAATACTTAAATATTGAACTAAACACTTGGCAAGCAGACTTATCCCTCCATCTCTCAGTTCTATGTATAGATCTTATTCGATCATAAAGAGAGTTTGAACCAATTATCACAAAAAAGAAAAAAAAAATTCAATATCTCCATGTGGATCCAAATTTGAGGACCAAAAGACATGAAATGATAGGAAGAACTGGAACCAGGAGAAAAGAATTAAAAAGTATATCCAAATAGAAATCAAGCAAACAACTATTTGTTTCTTCTATTTAGATGGAAATAAATTAGAATACTACTATTCAAAGCAACCATAATTTTGAAAAGTACCTAAAATATGATAAGTCCAATGAGGACTTACCGTATTGAACCAAACACTTTGAAACGGATCAGTTGAGTACCACATGAGAGTATATCCTCCAAATTGCCAAAAATGAAAGAATTCCCATCACATTTGTAGAAAAATATGTAACACATACAATAATAGATCAAACTGTTAAACAAAATATCATACTCGAATGTTGCAAGGCCTTTTCCTGTAAGTATTCACTCTACTTGACATGATGAATAACCCAAGCAATGCAAGCTGTGTGACAGAAACAGAACAGTTTAAGAGGGACTAACTATCATATTGTAATCAAATGAAATTTTAAGATAATTGAAGTGAAACATGAGTTTTTAATAAATGGCAATAACATGATTTTTTAAATCAAATTCATGCTGTGAGCTATGCTTGAGCATGTAAATAAAGAGACAATCACAAAATTTAGATATCTCAATCACTTCCTAGATAACAACCACATATCTACACTAATAATCGATTTTTTTCCCATTTGTGGTACTCATATCTACAATAATCACATATATACACTGATAGAAATTTTAAACTCACAAAAATAAAATTAATAAATCTACCATTAACCTTAATTTATGGCATATATATAAACTAAACAATAATTAAGATTTAGGATATATAATTACCTTATTCCAAAAAGAAATCACATCTTTGAGGAGACACCATAAGAGAAAGATAGTCAAGAATCTTTGTTGTCATACATTAGAGAAACTACTCTCATTCCCTAAATGCGCAAAAAACTCTTGTGGCTCCAATAGGGCAACCACAATACATATAGGATGAGAATATAGGCATCTCCTTGTGTTTGCAATATGGGTTAACCTACCCATCATAGAAAATTCATACACAAGGCCCACAAATCCAAAACAATATTATCCATATGGGTTTAAGTGCTTATAAGAGCCTAATAACAAAATTGATCACAAATGGACTAAACCAATAGATACTCCACAACATTTGACATTCAATTAATCGGGGTTTAGAAAATTAGTGACTATGCTAGTTCACACATATTAAAAAATCTAACAATCTCCCACTCGGACAACATATACACTTAGTTTTAGACAAAATAACTCTCTAGATTAACGTGGACACAAGAATGTCAACTATGAGCAAGCACTTCCAACTATCGATCCAAATGGATTGACAAGCACCTCAACAATGTAGAAAATTATACTTGATAGGAGTACTGATATCATACATACAAGATACTTATAACCCGGTGACCTAACAAAATGTGGAATGTGAATCAAAGGGAAAGCACAACAAAATTACATGCCAAAAGTGTGATCAATGTGCAATTCTTTACAAAATGGCCCAAGCACCTACCAAGGATGCCTACTGAGATTTAACAAAATAATTCAAAGAAAATATCTCAGTACAACAAAATGAGACCGAGTACTAAAGTCTCCAATAATACGTCATATCATCACAAAAGCGTGCACAATAACAACATATGGCAACAATAGTTTCAATGAGTCTCGAGATAATATAATAATTATAATTATAATATGCATTCCCCCACTAATCCAACATATCAAAACAAAACAACAATAACAACTCCATTAGAGTCCAAAAGTTCCAGAATATTCTAATGATAACATCATTATTAGTGGGACTATTAACTCTAATGGTAACAACATATCAAAACAAAACAACAATAACAACTCCATTAGAGACTAAAAGTTTCAAATATTATAATGGTAACATCATTATTAGTGGGATTATCAACTCTATAGTAAAGTACTCAATGTGAGTCCGAAACGCACCATCTCTCTTCGACAACACAAACACCAAAATAGAGATAAACACAATATTGTAGAGTTATCCAAAATTTGGTCATAATAATATAAACAATATTAAGCAAATGTATACAAAATTTATCTACTACATAGTCTCACAAAATTACTTCATTATCAACTACAAACTCTGCATTCATAATTGAGGAGATTACGAGTGTCAATATGACATTTTACAACAAGTCAACTCCTCTTTGTCATCACACACACAAAACCACACAAGAATTTTCACAAATAAAGTAATCTATACTTCACAAAACCATAATGACCACTTAAAAGACTTAACAACATATGAGTAAGATCAAAATCCCTAACATCTTACACATATATGAGATCATTTACAAGTTTTCAACAACTCACTCAAAATCCAAGTGTCACAATAACCAAAAAATAATAAACACATGCACACTTAAGCACAACATTAGATTACTAGTAGCGGAAAGACAATGAGACCTATATTTAACCATTATTGAGGACATAACCAAAAGACAATCTCCAACTCCCATTATAGTAAACATTAATGTTCAACAAGAACACAAACATATTTAAAAAAAATATAACAATATGTACCTTGTGAGACAATCCGCTAATATAGTATGATTTAAAATATCTTTATGCCTTAGACACAAAATGACATCACCAAGATTTTCCATATGATTGTTTGTCCCAAAATAAGCCGCAAGTGCATAGGCCGAACAAGTAATATAGTGAAGAGTAAGATATTGTTCTCACGAGGATAAGGTTATTTCCAATGCTAAATATCAATCAATAGCTTAAGTAATTCTATTCAAGAACATAAAAATAGGGAAAAAGGAATATAAACTAAAGACTAGGAAAGCAATAAAGATAATTGCTAGAGTCTAGGGAATCCTTCTTCACCTCCTACTTCAATCAATGATATGCAATCCTCTTCATCTATATGAATGCACTGATTAGGTTAGCTTGGGAATCTACTTTAGTTAAAAGCATATATCTAAGTCAGTTAACCCTGACTTCCTTCACCTAGCTCACTATACGTTCATGAGAATTAGAGTGAAATCCATTAATGAACGATCTATTCTCAAATACACGCTATGCATGACTAAGAAGTATATTTATATTCCATTAACGAATCAACTTATCCCCGCCATGAGAATGAAGTCGAACATGCATCAACCATACCTACGATCTCAAATCCAAAGTCCTATATGTAGGTTCATTAGATTTTATCAAATCAGCTTAAACGATGATTAAGCATTCAAGAGCTTTAAGAACAATATGATTAAACAAAACCATACATCCATGCAAACTCAGAGGAAAACAAAATCATTGATATTCATAAAAAGAATTCAAAGTATTTCCTAAAACAGCTGCTACATCATTGAACACAAAAATATAATACAAAAATCATATTCAAGATAATGGGAGAGAGGAAAGAAAAGGGAGAAAGGAGGAAAAGCTTATGGATGTTGCCATTGATTCTTGAATCTCCCTTAATGAGAAAGATAGCCACCAACCTTGGTTCCTTTGGCCTCCAATCTGTCCAAAAATGAAGGACAAAGCCACAGCTTCTCTAACCCTAAACGATAATCCTCTAAAAATATAATAAAAATCTATTTATAGGCTCAGTTCCGCGCATTACGCCGTGACGTGCACTTCCTTACGCCATGGCGCGCATGCCTCGAGTATAAGTACTGTCAGCAGGTGAGGCGCATCATGCTGCGACACGTGCATTACCCAACGCCGCAGTGCCCATGACTCGAATGTAAGTATAGGCAGCAGGTGAGGCGCTCATGCCACGACGTGCACTTCCTCCTTGGTTTTATCTTCCAATGTTGGGCCTTGACTTGCATCAATTCATCTCTTTTGAGCCAATCCTATATTAGAGAAATCACCAAATCAAATATAAATTAAAAATTCACTTAATCACTTAAGAATATGCACAACTTGCTCAAGATCATATAAGAAGATATCCAAATTATATTTGACAAATATAAACCTAAAATCTCCCAAATATACCTAAGAATAAGGACTAAGCAATCAATAGAGTACAGATGTAGGGTATAAATAACTATATTTTGTGAAGTTATCAATGACAGAAACAATTCAATATAAAATATTATCTTTCATTTAACAATAATAGTAATATTGGTCATTAATATACAATTAATACAAAGCACATTAATAACAAATTTGCTCTCACTTACTTATGACAACATTCATTGATGTAAACAATATCAAAATTAATATTAAATGATAATACCTTATAGCTCGTATCAAGTCAATTTAACTTGCACCTAGGCATTTAATTGCCTTTAATATTAGGCTTCATACATAACAGACTTCAAAAAATTTACAACAAGTATTTCAAAAAGAACAACAGTAACAAAATCGCTTTCTTCTTATAAGAAACGAAAAGCTTCAATTCATATTAATTGTCAGGTAATTTTCAAAATCAACATTTATTATACTTAAACAACCATAATTATATTAATTTTCCCTTATTCAATTAATTGGGCAATTAATTGAAGTAGAGCCCTTGCATCATTGCAATCCTGCCTAAGGGTCCTGGATTACAATATACAAGTCTTTCCCACTTGATAGAGTAAAATAGTTGAACAAATACTTCCATCATTTATGCACAAACAATATTTTTCAAGATTTTCAAAATAAATATTTAAACTATTTTCTCTATCACACAAATGATTATGTCAAATAATATCATATCGAATGGTATATCCATTACTTACACAACCCAACATTAATTGCAATCCATTCAACATTATTAAAAAAAATTTTATTTGACAAAATTACATGTCCAAATAACAAAATTAGATTGCTACAGAATGCACAATTATCTCATTCATCAAGTTTTACAAAATAATACAAATATTCAAGGTTACTTAATTCAATTTGATCAAATACTTGACAATGAGTAACATTATATATATGTCACAACAATTTGAGTTGCTGTGTCATTATAATCTCACCTAAGAGTTCCAGATTATAATGAACAAGCAAACTCCCACAAACCATTAAATATTATGTCCCTAAACCTAGTATCGAGAGGATATTGAAAACTCCAAGGGCACAATCATTTAATGCATTCAACAAAACATTAGAAATCATATTAATAAAGACAAACCGATATGGTAAGTGCATTATTAACATAATTTCTAATGAAAACACAATAACATTATAACAATACAACACTTTGTTGTAATTGGTCCTACGGAGGTAAGTTCACAACCATACAAAATGCCCAAAATAATTATAAATATTATGGATGGAACTCTTAGAGATAAAATCTTACAAGATTTACAAAACACGATATTAGTCTTACTATAACACCCTCCATAGGGCATCACATTTCCAAATAAAAAAAAACCTAAAAAAAATCATTTAACAAAAGGTTTTGAGTTCAAAAATTTGGATTTTTAAAATCTCTTGTTGCTGATAATATAAACTTACTAAAAATATAATTAATACAGAAAATAGACTAAACCAATTTAATACACATGTAAATTATATCACATAATATTAAACAACATTTTAAAACATAATTTACAGACTCAAGGAAACAGTAGCAAAACTCAATAATGGGTCCTACTTAATAGCACGGTAACAACACTAACAAGAAAAACTCAACATACATGTTCTATTTTCTCCACCCAACTGCATACCGTTGAAACTGAGAAGATCACTCCTCGACGCCGTCACCGACCACCAAACATTGCCTCCAGTAAGTCTACGAAACTCCTTTCACCTACTATATGAATTTAACAATCAGGTGGTGTCCCGGGGCAGATGAGGGCGGGGAGTGGACGCTGGTGCATGAGAAGCACGTACAAGGAGCGGCTCCTAGCATGCTTCTAGGCGAAGGGTCCCATGAATAAACTGAATACGTACTGAAATGAGAGGGATTCAAAGACTGTACAGGTATAGGACTGCATAGTTGAGGATGGCTTAAAGAAATTGATTAGGCGTAGCCATATCAATAAGTTGCAACTTCTTTTCGGGAGCCTAGAACATAAGAACTTCATTGTTAAGCGTGCTTGACCTGGAGCAATTATGGGGTGGGTGACCTCCTGGGAAGTTTCCTAGGATGCGTGTGAGTGAAGATAAAGCACGCTGAAAAGACTCATGTTGGTTTGTGGAGACACTCGTCAATCTGGCAGGCAGTCTCAGGATGTTACACTTACAATAGGTGAGCATGTGACCATAAGAAACTACAATAATCATTGACAAAATTATTTATAGAGTTTCAAAATTTTCATGCCACATCAATCAGATAATTTCTATACTCTCATACATTATTGCATGTTCTAAAATAGGCATGAAGAGGGAGAAGAAAACTTTAAGAACAAATTTCTCCACTTATGTAATATGTCAATAACCATATAAACTTTATAACTAACATCAGATAGTGTGTTGCTCATCATTGTATATAGAGCCAACAAAATTGGATGCTAACTTAGTGAGATTTAGATTACCAAAACTTTATACGACTCTCACAAATGACTCACAAAATAAATATTAGAGGACACCATCAAAATATTATTGAAATAAGATTTACTTCTCAATTTTATGAGATATATAAAACTTAACCACAATAATAACTTAATATAAATTTGTCATTACCTTAAATATTTCTCAATAATCAAAATTAATTTAAATAATATTCTCACAATTGTATGTTGAAAGAAATTTATATAAATTTGCAATGACACAATATAGAATAAAATTAATCACATACAACTGTACTTTAATTCTTGATAATATATATCAAATGACTTTAATATTGCCAATACACAAATGTTCAATACCAAAATAATTATATGTAACGCATGATACAATACCATGCTTTTTATAACAACAAAATTATTTCAAGAATAACTCCTAAAATTAGATTGCACAATTTATGGTGTTCAACAAGGTCAACTAATAAAATTGGCTTTAACAATTAAAGAGGAGCAAAATATGCCTAAATAAATAAATTTTAATATGCCCAACTTATTTAAATAAGTCTTCCATAAAAAAAATTCTCAACAGCAATAAAAGGCATAATCAACATAAATTTCTTGGCATCAAAATAATATATTTATTGATATTAATGCTCCTTATCATACAAAATTTATCTAAATAATAAAATATCAAAATTATCATTATTAATTATAATTCTCACTTGTCTATTATATGTAGTGAAAATAATCTCAATAGTTAAAAAACATCATAAAAGATAATATTCAATACCAAAATATCCATAACTATGTGAGAATTAATTACAAAATTTTATTCCATGATCTTAATGAGATCTCACCTCATCACGCGCTTAGGACATGAGAAGCTACTTCTTTATTTATTTAGTTATTTATCCATAATTTAAATAGTAGGTATGAGCAAAATTATTCAAAACAACTCTAAATATATCAAATGAACTCTCAGATTTTAATTTGCACAATAGTTTATAAAATCGCATCAATTTCAACTTATATACAACATTATACACCTAAAACAATCTAAAAAAATATATTTTGGTAATTTTTTAAACACACTCTCACCAATTGAAATTGTACAACAATCTAAAGAGTACAATAATTTCAATATAGCATAAAACAACCCAAAAGAATTATTTGAGCACTCAAAGAACATCACATGTGAGAGTATGAAAATTATAACATGTCCAATTCTACACAAAAAATTGCAAAGGCGAGTTCCGAGACTATCCAATTTTATATGTATAATTCGGGTCGAAGAAAAACAATTGTGACCCATTTTCCCAACACCACACAGCAACCGTTCTCATGGAACTTTGAAACCATTTAAACTAATTTTATCGAGAATAGTCCACCGAAATTTCAAACATGGTTTTCCATTAATAATGATATAGAAGGAATATTGATAAAGACTGAGATTTAGCCACCAAATATCATCAAAAAATTATAAAAATAATTTCAACCCATAATTTTAAGATAACAAAGTTATCACCATACAAGGATGAGACATAAACCAAAACAAAGCACCTAAGCAAAATGTGTACATTGCCTTTACATAAGAAATAACAGCAATTTACAATCAAATAAAACTGATTTAAGATGGTTAAAAAAAACAAGACTAAAGTTTGAAACTCATTATCCAAATAGCCCACATGGTGATTTCATGTATTTGGCAACAATATTAGATATCAAAAGAGACAAAAAAAAAAAAATTAAACCATGTATATGACTTGAAAGGATTCAAAGCATGACATATAATAACCAATTTGCCAAACACTTACTAAAATATACAAAATACAACCATAAAAAAGATTAAAGAGTCTATGATACCAATTGATAGAAATTTTAAACTCACAAAAATAAAATTAATGGATCCACCTTTAACCTTAATTTATGGCATGTATATAAACTAAACAACAATTAAGATTTAGGATATAGAATTACTTTATTCCAAAGAGAAATCACATCTTTGAAGAGATACCATGAGAGAAAGATAGTCAAGAATCTTTGTCTTCATAAATGAGAGAAACTACTCTCATTCCCTATATGCGCAAAAAACTATTGTGGCCTTAATGAGGTAACACAATACATATAGGATGAGAATAAGGGTCTCTCCTTGTGTTTATAATATGGGTTAACCTATCCATCATAGAAAACCTATACACAAGGCCCACAAACCCAAAACAATATTATCCACATCGGTTTAAGTGCTTATAAGAGTCCAATAACAAAATTGATCACAAATGGGCTAAACCAATAGATGCTCCGCAACATTTGACATTCAATTAATCTGGGTTTTAGAAAATTAGTGACCATGCTAGTCCACACATATTAAAAAATCTAACATACACTCCAATAGTTTAAAAAAGAAACAGTTCATATAAGAAACAATGAACATATATAAGAAAACAATAGGCAAGCTAGCCATTATATGTTATATTCATTAATTTAGGAGAATAAACTTCTAATTAGTTCTGGTACAACAAATTTGGGCACCTCAACCAATTTGAGTGTAAGCTTGAAGTACAGTACTTTTTCAAACCAACCTAGCCTAGCCTTCAAAATTGGAACTTTGCAATGTAGGTATTTCATATAATGAGAGCAGAGAGAAGGAAAATAAAACAAACATTTGCTAGGATTCATTCAATTTTTTTAAAGAATTTCTCTTATTCTTAGGTGGGCACGGGCTACCATAGGCACTCAAATCATTTTTTGACATGTGTAAGGTAGTGGGGATCATGATAAAATTACACCAATTATTAACAATACTTTTACATGTGTCAAATAATTATTTGAGTGTCTAAGTGATGATGTGATAGACCGTACCCACCTAAGAATTTCTCTAATATAAAGAGCAACAATTTCATAGAAATAAAGCTTTTTTAAAACTCAAGAAGAGTATAACAATATGAAAGACTCTTTACCAAAAAATTAAAAAGATTCTTCATATTTTTTTTTATGTGTCTCATTTGTTTATAAAAATTAACAATGATTATGAATCATCGGACAACCACAACACATTTATGCCAACCAACACGGAAGATATCTATTGTTACACCTCACTTGTCTCTTCCTAATGTTTATCATCCTATTAAAACTTAAATTAAATCTTGTTTGGAGGCCTTATGTGATTATGGTAATTTAGTCACTTTTTCTTCTTTTGATCGAGGATATATGGGAGATTAATGATGCCAAGAAGGGGAACTATATATTTTGAATGAGTTAAAAGTGCCAGTTACTGCTGCTACCAATGTTGATTTGTCTTTTTTTCGTTTGAGTTATTCTTCTTCTAATTTTTATTTTTGGCATTCTAGTCTAAGTCATGTTTCGCCTTCTTGTTTGAGATTTTTGGCATCCACAATGACTTTAGGAAATTTACAAACTTGTGATATTTCTGATTGTAGTGGATATAAATTGGCAAAATTTTCAAGCCTTTACCTTTTAATCAAAGTTTTGTATTTTTCTTTATTTATTTGACTTGATTCATTCGAGAAGAGCTTAGGGACCTTCTCTTGTTGCCACAAAAGGAAGGTCTCGATATTATGTTTCTTTTATTGATGATCATACTCGTTATTGTTGAGTTTATTTAATGAAACACCATTCTAAATTCTTTGAGATATATACAGCCTTTTGGGCTCTTGTCAAAACTCAATATTATGCTGTTATCAAATGTTTTAGGTGTGATTTGAGTGGGGAATACACTTCTAATTAATTTTGTGAGTTGCTTGCCTTAAATGAAACTATTCACCAAACTTCGTGTACAAATACTCTTGAGCAAAATGGTGTTGTTGAAAGAAAACATAGGCATATTATTGAAACTGCTCATTCTTTCTTATTGTCTGCTTCTAATCCTAGTATGTTTTGGGGTGAAGCTATTCGTACTACTTTAGGTTTAATTAATACAATTCCATCTTCTCATATTTCAGGTTTGTTTCCTTTTGAAAAGTTATATGGGTATACTCCTGATTATTCTTTCTTCAGAGTTTTTGGTTGTACTTGTTTACGTTCTTCGACACTGTAGAGGTTCAAAGTTATCCTCTCGATCTGCTATTTGTGTTTTTCTTGGTTATGGTAAAGGTAAAAAGGGGTATCATTATTTTGATCTAATAACTCAGAAACTTTATGTGTCTCGTCATGTTGTTTTTCTCGAGCATATACCTTTCTTTTCTATTCCATCCACTACTCATAACTTGACTAGATTTGATCTTATTCGTGTAGATCCTTTTTCTACGGATTCTAATAGTTTGTCATCTTAGGTTCCTAGTACTTCAAATACCCCTTCTATAAGTACTGACACTTTACTCTTCGGCACACCTGAAGCTCCCTCTTCTCCTATGGTCCCTCAAGTTCCATATGAGATTATGGATCCACCTTTACGTCAATCCATATGCATTTGTAACTCCATAAAGTTACCAAATTTTGCTTATTATTGTTATTCTTCATCTTTTTCTTCCTTTTTAGCTTCTAGTCATTGTCTCTCTGAGTCTTCTTCCTATAAAGAGGCTATTCTTGATCCTCTTTGGCAACAAGCTATGGATGAGGAACTTTCTGTTATGCATAAGACAAGTACTTGGGACTTGGTTCCTCTACCTCTCGGTAAAAGTGTTATTGGTTGTCGTTAGGTGTATAAGATTAAGACTAATTCTGATGGATCTATTGAGCGATACAAAGTTAGGTTGTGTTACAAAACCTCACTTGTCTCTCCCTATAGTATATATTATAAAGAATTAAAATTTGCTCATGTTGGTTAAAAATGACTACTATTTGTACTCTATTTTCCTCTTCTTCTTGTTATGTCGGATGACATATCTCTTAACTTGATGTTAAAAATGCCTTATTGAATAGAGATCTTCAAGAAGTTTATATGCGCCCTATCCTGGTGTTTCACATGATTTTGGGTATGTTTACAAGCTCAAGAAAGTGTTTTATGGTCTCAAACAAGCACCTTGTACTTGGTTTGAGTAATTTTCTGTTGTGATCTCTTCCCTTGAATTTGCTTTTAGTAGCCATGATTCGGCTCTTTTTGTTAAGTGCACTGATACAAGTCATATCATTTTGTCTTTATATGTTGATGACATGATTATTACTGGTGATGATATTGATGGTATTTTAGTTTTGAAGACAGAGTTAGCTAGATAGTTTGAAATAAAGGATTTGGGTTCTCTATGATATTTCTTGGGTATTGAGGTATCTACTCACCCGTTAGAGGTTATCTTTATTCTAATCAAAATATGTTGTAGATATTTTGAGATATATAGACATTTTAGATAATTGTCAGATACTTAACATTATGGTTAACACAAAGTATTCTTCTTCTAATGGTTTACATTTGTGGGGGATATACTTTAATAAATCTTGTACTATTTTGGGAGCTTGGTATACCTTACTATTACTCGTCCAGATATTACATATGTTGTTCATATTGTTAGTCAGTTTGTTTTTTCTCCTACTACAATTCATTGGGTAGTTGTTCTTCGTATTTTGCAGTATCTTCGGGGTATAGTCTTTCAGAGTCTTTTATTTCCATCCAACTTTTCCTTAGAGCTGCGTGCATACTCTGATGTTGATCATGGCAGTGATCCCACAGATCGCAAGTCTATTACTAGTTTCTGTATTGTTTTGGGTGATTCTCTTATTTCTTGGAAGAGCAAGAAACAATTTGTTGTTTCTCAATCTTCAACCAAAGCAGAATATCGTGTTATGGCATCTACTATTAAAGAGATTGTTTGGTTACATTGGTTACTTGCAGATATGTGAGTTTTCTTTTCTATTCCATCCATGTATTGTGACAACTTGACTAGATTCGGATCTTATTTGTATAGATCAGTTTTTTTTGAGGATACGATAGTTTGTCATCTCATTGAGATCGATTGTTACCTTACTTGTCATTATCTGGATAACAATATATTTTATACATTTTATAACCTTCTCACTAGGCTTCTTAAGGTTTAATTAGGTTTAATTAAGCTGGTTTTGTCACATTCTATGAAATTAGACCTAATTGGATCATTGAAAGAATTATTACATGAATTAGCCTTAATTTATCTCTCGATATTATTCAATAAATTGACTATAATTTGAGTTACATATGTCGGATTCATGTAATTTTGGTCTTG
The DNA here is from genome assembly GCA_029884605.1 of Ormosia emarginata. Classification (NCBI taxonomy): domain Eukaryota; kingdom Viridiplantae; phylum Streptophyta; class Magnoliopsida; order Fabales; family Fabaceae; genus Ormosia; species Ormosia emarginata. The sequence continues at coordinate 11,905,224 of JAQQTP010000057.1, forward strand.
TAGGAAAGCTAAGACAATTCCCTACAACTTTCATGAAGACTTCAAGAGTCATATCACAAGCTTGGATAACTCAAATTGGAGTTGAAGCAAAAACTAGAGTGCTGATCCTGACAGTTTGACCTCTGTGTACTCATCAAGCCATATCTCGGGCTATAGGAATGATGATGGGCTAAAATTTTGGTAGTTGATAGTTAAGACATAAATCTACAACTTTCATGAAGATCACTTTTCGATATTCTGAGGTCTTGTAGGTTATATTGGGCTTGTAAGTCAGAACAGATGAGCTAAAATTTGGCCTAAGCAGTTGCAATGATTGAGTCATATTTTGGGCTGTAAGAGGTCAAATTGGATGGTTCAAGTAGGCATTTGATATCCAAGACAAAGGCTTACACCTTTTATGAAGTAATTTTCTGAAAATCTCCCCTTGCATTAGTTTGACACCAAATTATTTTTGCAAGTGAAGACAAGCATTTTTTGGCAATCATTGTCTTTATCCTTAATCATCCACCCACTTCTTAATTATCCACCCACTCATTATCATCTTTTGCTTGTGAAGCTCTATAAAAGGCAGCATTGGCTGCCTATTAGAGTAATCTTGGTTTTAGATCAATATCATGCTTATGTTATTTACTTGTTATAATTTTCTTTTTTTGTAAAGAGAAGTTATGCTCTTCTTCTTCTTCTTCTATCTTTCTTTCTTCTTGCTTATAGGTAACTAGTTTTCATCTTACTTGAGTGAAGGAGTGAAGCTTTTGATAATAAAAATAAGGTTAGATTAATTTCTTTCTTATGCTTAAATGATATATTATCAAGTAATCATTATATGTATTGTATTTTGTTTTCAATCAATTTAAAAATCCTCATTGTAAAGTGGAGTTCTTGATTCATTGTAAACAAGTGCTTTGACACAATGAATGCTTGAGCCCATTTACTAGTGTTGGTGTTAGTAAATAATTAAAGGAACCATAATATAACTACGTATATAATTCAAAATAGACTTTGAATGTTTTATTTTTCAATGGGTGAACCTCTTATTTCGTGGATTTAAGTTGAGTTAAAAAATGTTAATCTTGTCCTTAATTTATTACCAAAAGTGGATCTCCTATCCCAAGCAAGTTCTTTAATTTAATTGTGAACAAGTTTTATTATCTTTATTGTTGTGACAAAGCCTTTCCTTACCTCAAAGAATTTTTCTTCATCAATTTCGTGTGGATCGACCTCGGACTCCCGAAAAATTTATTACTTGAGACAACCTGTATTTGAGTTTATATCCTTTAATCTGCATCACATCTCAAGCATGACACCATTACATTGCCCTTTGTTTCTTCTTCTTTGGAGATTGTAGATTTCTTTACCAAGTTGCATTTTATTTATCGTTTTCATTTTCTAGTTGGCATACTTTCGATGCTTGTAGCTGTCACATTGTGAGTTTGAGGGGAGATGTTAAGAAATATTGACTTATTTTGTTTTATTATTTATTTGGGATAGAATAGTATTTTCCTTTCCTTATTTGGCCTATATATAGTCTCTTTGTATTTAGGTTAAATTATCTTTTTCTATTCAATTACATTATGCAGTATCTATGAATCCTTAACCTCCTCTTTACAAATGTTTTGTATTTCTCTTTATTTCTTTGGATTCTTTAACAGATCGTGTTGAACCAGATTATGTGCAATGTTGATTGCTGACTTATTGTCACAATACAAGTTCATTGACTTTCTTCTCTCAGTTCTTAAATCATCCAGAATTATTTTTAACCACAATAACTCACACATTCCAAAAGTCATGGATTTAAATTCTGCTTCTGCACTTGATCTTGTAATCACATTTTGTTTCTTACTTCTCAATGTTACTAAGTTACCTCTAATAAAGGTGCAATACCCTATTATAGAGCTTTAATTAACAAGAGATCCTCCATAGTCAGTATCTATATACCTTCTACTAATAGTTCTTTACTGGGTCGAAGTAGAAGTCTTGTTCCAGGTGTACTTTTCAGATATTGCAAGATTCTTTGGACTGCTTGCATATGTTCCTTTCCCAGATTGTGTATAAACTGACCTACTGCATATGTTATATCTAGTCTGGTGTATGACAAATAAATTAGTCTTCCAACTAATCTTTGGTATCTCCCTTTGTCTTTAATGACATCTCATTTCCTTTCACTCAATTAGTGATCTTTGTCAATAGAGTGCTTGTTGGTTTGCTCCCCAAAGTTATTGTGTCTTTTTACAGATCAATAATATATTTTCATTATGATAGGAAAATTCCTTTCAATAGGCAACTTCTATGCCCAAGAAGTACTTGAGCATTCCTAAATCTTTTATCTCAAACTCTCGAGTCAATTCATATTTGATATTTTTTCTTTCAACCATATCATTTCTTGTCATTATGATATCATCAACATACACCAACACAGTTGTAAGCTTACCTTTAGAGGAGTGTTTAATGAAGAATATGTGATCTCTTCTACTCTGAACATATTTCATCTTCTTCATTGCCTTGGTAAATCTTTCAAACTAAGCTCTAGGTGACTATTTTAGTCCATAAAGGGTCTTTTAAAGTTTGCAGACTTTGTCTTTATCAAAGGTTGTGCTAATTCTAGGTGGTGGCTCCATGTACACCACTTCTTCTAAATCACCATGTAGGAATGCATTTTTTACATCAAATTGGTGTAAGGACCAGTTAAATTGGATAGAAAGAGCTAAAATGACCCAAACTGTATTCATTTTTGCCACAGAGGCAAATGTCTTAATGGAATCTATCCCTTGTTTTTGAGTATACCATTTTGCCATTAGCCTCGCCTTATAACGTTCCAATGTCCTATCTGTCTTATACTTTACCATGAAAACCCATCTATATCCAACTGCTACTACTTCTGTAGGTTTAATAACAACCTTCCATGTTTCATTTTTTACAAATGCTTTCATTTCCTCATTCATTACTTGTGACTAATTCTCGTCTCTTAAGGCTTCTTGTACAGTCCTTGGGGTGTCTATAATGTTTAAGGTTGACAAGAAGACTTTATATTTGTTTGAAAGGTTATGGTAAGATACGTAATGAGATATGGGTGTTGGGTGCAACTTCTTTTTCCTTTTTTGACAGCTATAGGTAGATCAAGGTATGAGAATTACTCACGAAGTAAAGAGGTATAAAAAATAAAAGGGTTATGTTTGGATTCCATACCTAAAGGTTCACCATGAGTTTCAATGGGAGTCGAATCCAATGATTGAACATGCTGCTAGATAGGTCTGGATTTTTCCTTCATTGAGTACACTTTGGGTGGGGTTTTTTGGCCTTGAGACATGTTCTATTTGTTGGTTTGAAAATGTAGGAGTGAACTCAATTAGTATGGATGGATCAGCAAAAGTTTGAGGAGTAGGTTGAGGGGTTGATGGGAAGGCAGTTTGAAGAAATTGAAGTGTAGATAATTGTAGTAGTTCACCATCTTGAATCTACTCCCCCTGATGGTGAAACGAGTAATATGGGAGAGATTCACAAAAAGTTACATCCATAAGACATAAAATTTTCTGGTTGGAGGATGAAAACACTTGTATCTTGGACATTGGACTATCCTAAGAAAACACATTTGAAGACTCGGGGATCAAGTTTGTTGCCACGATGTTGTTTATGAATGTGGACAAAGGCAAGACAGCCAAAAACTCTTAGAGTTGGTGTGTTTAAAGTCAGAGTTTGGATGGTGATGTAGAAGATCATCTATAAGACTTTTGTTTTAAAGAGACTTGGAGGGGAGACAGTTAATGGGAAATACTGCAATGAGGACAACTTCACCCAAAAGTGTTTAGGAATATGCATTTGAAAAGTAAAGAATGAGTGATATTTAGTAAATGATGGTTCTTTCATTCAGCAACTTCATTTTGTTATAGGGTATCAACACAAGAGGACTCATTGATAATTCTTTCTTGATAAAAAAAGGAGTTGAGATTATGATTGAAGTAGTCTCTTGCATTATCTGAACAAATTTTTTTTAATGGAAATCCTAAATTGATTAGGGACCATTTTACAAAATTTAGGGATAACTTGACTGACTTTTGATTTTTTCTTTAGGAGATAAAGCCAAGTTAATTTAGTACAATCGTCAATAAAGGTTATGAACCATCTCACTCTATTAACATTTAGAATTTTGGAGGGTCTCCAAACATCGGTATGAATCAAGGAAAAATGTGTAGATGAAATTTTATTGTTTATAGGAAAACTAACTCGGTGATGCTTGGCAACTTCACAAGATTCACAATGTAAAGTGTTGAAATTAATATTTGTAAAAAAAGAAGGAAATATAGACTTCATCAAAGAAAACAGTGGATGGCCATGCCTATAGTGTTCTAACCACACTATATTGACACTATTCTTTAAGACATTCTGGACAATATATAGAAAGGACAACTGAGAAAGTTCAACAGGGTTCTGTGGAGAGAAAGGGCTTGTGCACTCAAGATAGTACAGTCTATTCTATTCCTTAGCATATCCAATCATCTTCCCAAACATCTAGTCCTAAAACACATAGTAAGAGGAATTAAAAATAGCCAGGTAGTCCAGGCTCTTTGTAAGTTAGTGAATGGAAAGAAAGTTGTTGGAGATTTGTGGATCATAAAGGGTATTTTTCAAGAAGAGTGTTGATGAAAGATTGATATTACCTTGTCCCTTAACTGAAATGGTTTTTCTATCAGCAACAAAGATAGACTTTTTATTAGAATTAGGCGTGTAGATTTTAAACAAATGTGAGGAGTTGGTAATATGGTTAGTTGCACCAGAATCTATAACCCAGGATTTTAAGACTATATTATGAGCCTTAAGAGAGTCAGAAATTAGACACTTACCTGAATGAGCCAAAGAACATAAGCTAGTTGTTATGGTTTCAAGAACGTGTCGTGACTTCTCAATCTCTTCTTTGTTGAGGGACTGAACCTCTAATTTGTCTGAAGTTGTAAATTCTACTTCCTTCTCTTGGGCCGTAAAGTTGGATTCACTTCTTTTCTGCTTTATCAAATTCAACACCTTTTCTTTACCTTGGAGCTTAAAGTAATTTTCTCTGGTGTGCCTAGGTTTGTTGCAATAAGTACACTATAAGTTATCATGAGAAGGGGTCTTGCTTGACTTTCTTTTGGCCTTGTGCGTCAGTTCTCTTTCTTTGCAGTAGTGAGGGTTGAGTCAATGTTGGATTCAGAGCATAGACATTCTCCACTGTCATAGTATGACGTCTTTCTTCTCCTCAGACTAATGCAAAGGTCTTATTTAGATTGGGTAAAGGGTCTCTTACAAGAATCTAGACACAAACTTAGTCAAACTCTACATTAGACCGACTAAAAATTCAAAAACTCGATCTCTCTTCCTCTCCTAAAGAAAAGCTTGATTGTCTTATTTTGATTTCAATTTGGTTGAATTAGTGAAAAATGCCAAAGGATTCTGTATAAGTCCATCTCGTGCCATGAGTGGGTGGAGTGGTTAAGTGGTTGGATTTATGAGTGGATGAGTGGGTGTTATTTCGATTAGTGGATGGATGAGTGGATTAGTGTGAAATACTTTGTATACAGAACCACAAAAAGAGAGGTTACCTTGTTTGGTATGTGCAATTCGTGTCTTTAAGTCATAGATCATAGTAGCATCTTGAACTTTCAAATATGTCTTTTGGATTGCTTCCCAAATTTGTTTTGATGATTCAAGGAACATGAAATTTTGGAATATAGCAATCTGCATCGAGTTCAGCAACCAGGTCATGATGATGGTATCTTCAACATCCTATGTTTTGAATTTCTCATCATCACTAGCAGGTGGATCCTCAGAGAGATAGTGAGTTTCTACTTCCCCTTTAAAGCCAGCTTCACTAATCTTGCCCACTGTAAATATTTTTTTCCGTACAGCCATACAATGACTCCCAAATTTTGTAGATATAAGGTAAGAGTATTTGTTTTGAAAGGCTCTAAGAGAGCGGATTATGGTTTAGGGGTGTTTTCTTAGATTTCAGACATATTGTGGAATAATAGGTGACGATGAAGGCCTATGAAAAGGAATAGTTGCACCAGAGCTCCCCCTAAGAGATCAATGATACCATGAACAATAAAGGTTCTAAACTTGATATTGATCTGAATGATTACAACATGGTAGTATATATAGGAAATTAGGGAACAATCGTACACTAATAGTACACTAATATAGGCTTAGAAAGCAAGTTAATCAAGTCTTAGAAAATAAACAAGAGGTAAAGTTCTAAAAATAATGATACATGAATCACCGGCTAATAAAACACCAACCAATAGGGAATATATGTTAACACTTAATAATAAATTTTTTTATACTTACAGTGAATCAAAATTTCTATACTTAAATCTAAATTTTCTTCACTTCTAATTCATTTTCAATAGTCAAATGCAAATAAATATGTCTCAACTAAGTTGGTATGTGAGTAACTTTAGGTCACAATAGAAAATGAAGGACAAAATGCAACCTGCATATGAAATCACAAAAGGAAAAGATGGGTGGTCATCAAGGATTGATCGAATGAAGAAGACGATTTATAAGGTGGCAACAAAACATTGAAGAAAAGAAACAACAAGATATTTGAGTTCTCTATGACGCATGATGAGTAAATAGATAGTGATGACCCACTTATGATCTGATAGATTTTCCCAATGAAGGAGCAGTTTGAGATTATCGCCTCCTCGGGTGGTGGTGGTAGCTCTTCCTTCCCTCAAGCTGATTGGGTTGGAGGCATTGTCTTGAGAAGATGAGAAAAAAATCTGAGAAAAAAGGTTCGATTAAAAAAAGAGAAAAAAAAACACTCCTTCAACCTATTACCTCTTGCACATGAGGAAGCCACAATATGAAAAAAGAAAGGGAGCTTCAACTATGGTAATAGAGGCATCAATTGAAAGGGAAATAGAATGGAAAATATAGGATTCAAAATTTGAAAAATGAAAATGATAATCTGATGAAGTGGAAAAGAAAGACAGAAAGAAAAAAAGAAAAAAGCAGAGAAAGAAATGACATCGGTAATGAAAAAAAGAGAGAAAAGATAGAGAAAAAGGGGGAGGAAAGGAAAGAGATAGTTGAGAAGTGAAATTTAGTGGATATAAGTGGATTAAAAGAGAGAGAAAAAGAGATAATAAGACATTTTGGGGAGGGAAAGTTTCGATGGGAAAAAATGTAGCTAGTGGAAAATTTTGGTAAATGGAGAATAGATAATAAAAGATATAAGATTAATTAATGAGAGATAGAGGTGATAAGACAGTTTTTGGAGGGAAAATTTAAGGATTAACACTATATATATATATATATATATATATATATATATATATATATATATATATATATATATATATATATATATATATATATATATATATGATTTCAAACTTTTATGAAACTCATTTCCATCCCGTTGTTTGGATATTTAAGGATGGAATAGAGGAGAGTTTCCATTTCATTGTTTGAAATATTGGAATGACAAGAATTATAATGTTTTTGTTCTTATATCATTCTATTTCATCACATTTTGCCCAATTTGGGGGAAGAAAAAGTTGGGTTTAAGATGGAATGGGGTGAAATGGATATCATCCCATATCATTCCATTCCATCCTAATTTTAAAATCTAAATAATAGAATCATACTTCATTTCATCACATTCTACTCCATTCCATCCCTTACCACTAATCCAAACAAAGTCTAAATTTTTGTCTTGCACCATTTTCTAAAGCTTGTCAAAGTAAAGAACAACCACAACTAAGCACTCCAACTCTCTAGCGCTGCTACAACTACAACCACTCTACCATTGTGTTCCACCACATCCTCCGCGTTGTCACTGACCCAAGATGATTTTGTGTAAGAAGCAATTTGAGAAAGCCAAATGGTTGCTAAAATGAATGTAGGGTGTAAAGCGTATGAGGCTTGAAAAGTTTAGCTATGGCACTTTGATCAATGGCATGGCCAAGTGTGAGGAGCTGTGTGCTATGTTGGAGGTGTTCAATGAAATGCCTGAACCAAGGGTGGTACTTGATGTGTAGACTATTGTTGATACCCAATTTTGTCCATAAAATTTTTATTGCTTGGATCATTCAAACATTTTAATTCATGATAAAACAAAAGAAGAAGCAAAAAAAGAGAGAAAAGATGAATGAAATCCAAAAGAAAAAAGAAAAAGTGGAAGGAAAAAGAAGAAATTTGAAATGCTAATATATCACAAAGTCCCACATTGGAGAAGTCATGCTCCTTCCCCCTCCCCTCCTCCTATATAAAGAGGTGGTTCTCAATGGTTTTGGACATCAACAAAATTTTACACTCTTTGGATTAATACTAAGTATAAGAGCTAGAGGAAATTATACTCTTGGGCTTAATACTAAGTATAAGAGCTAGAGGACTTTAGTAAAAAAATTTTCTTGCAAGTGAGTTGTTTTTCAAGGTTTGATTCGAAGAGAACGTGTGGGGCTTTGTGCACCAACTTCTTTGAGCATATCATTTTTATACACCTTAGAGGTAAGTTTGCTTTTTTTTTTTTTTGTCTTGTGTTATTATCTTTTATTATATATATGTGTTATTCATTTTAGCTCATTCATTTATTAGTTTGGTTTATTTATTTATTTTTTATTATTATTATTTTGTAAACTTTTTCGTTTAAAATTAACTCAATAATAAATTGGGATTAGCTGAGTTGTGACAGCTTGTTAATCCTATAACTTTTATAATCATCTGAGTTGTGACAACTTGATGATTTAAGTTTTAAACAAAAAAATCAATCAATAAAAATGAAATTAGCTGAGTTGCGACAGCTTGTTAATTCCGTAACCTTTTTTAGAATTATCTGAGTTGTGACAGCTTGATGATTCGTCTTTCTAAAATAAAATAAAATAAAGATAGTTTTTTTATAAAAATTAAAAATAAAATAATAACCAACTCACAATTATTTTCTAAAGAACTACGTGACTTTGAGTTCCTCATTGCACCCGAGGATACGTAGGAGCAGAATTCTATTCTGTCAAGCCAAAAAATAAATTTTCATAATTTAGTTGTTTCATTTCTTTTTTTTAAAAGGGTAAAATAAATAAATTTGATATTATTAAAATTTGCACAATCGACTTAAGGTACCGTTCTTGGAACGGGCAGTGTAGGGTGCTAACACCTTCCCTACCGTAATCGACTCCCGAACCCAAACCTTTTTTAAAAAGACCAATTTTGCCTACTTTAAGGGTTTTTCTAATGTTTTCCCAAATTAAATAAACATTGGTGGCGACTCCATTGATTTTCAAATCCTAATCTTTTTTCGGTCGTCCCGTCGCGATCTCGGTTGCATGGCACATTTGGCGACGACTACTGGGACATTAGAGAGTCGGGCCTATTATGTTAGTTATGTAAATTATTAATAATTTCCATTTATTTATTTTACCCTTTTTGTCTTTGTTTTTTATTTATTTGTGATTTTTTTTTATGTAAATATTTGCTAGCGTTATTCTGTGTTTTTATTTACTTGTATATATTTTTTGTGCTTAATTGTTGAAACCTTAGGGTAGATGATTGTTGGCTATTGTATATATGTTCTATTTGACTGTTATTTTGGCAGGGTGATGTTAATTCTTAGGATTATGGAGGTTTGTATGTTTCCTACACCCACTCCACCTACACGTTTATCACACACATTCGAGTGGGGCCCTATACCCGGGTCTGAGTGAAGCCTAGGTTAGGTAGAGGTTGCATAGTGATAGCCATTTTGGATGTACATCCTGTTTGGTTATTGCGAAAACCTCATCTAGAGTGTGCTCTTCTCATGAATGTCCCACACTTAGTGGTTTACCCACTGTTTGTGGTCAACATTCTGAAAAGGGACTTAGCTCTAGAGGCCTTTAGAATAGTAGAGCCACCCAATTGAAGTTTTCACGAATTAGAAAGACCCATAGATCCTTGGGACAAAACTCCTCAAATTTAAAGAATTTCCTTAGGACACAAAGGGAACGTACTTCTTCTTTATCCATCTCTTTCTCATGTCATTCATCCATGCATTTTTTTTCTTGCATTTACCTAGCATTCTTTAAAAAAAAAAAGAGTATATCATCTTGCATCCTCATGGTTTGCATTTTCATTCATTTTCACTTCTTTTTCAGCTCTAAATTTGATACATCATCTTGCACTATCATGGCATCCATAACATAAAAAACAAAAAAAAACCATATGCATAAGTAGTCAATGCTTTGCATACATGCATTTAGTCATTTTTGTTCAGTCAAAACTAATAATTGCATCATGTTTCCTTAGAGAGAGACACTATAGCAGGAAAACTGCTTCCACGACACCCTTACAGGACTCGTTCCCAAGCAAGGATCATGGATGAGATAGAGCAAACTCAAGAGTTGAAGGATGAAGTGAACCGGCTTAGAGAGCAAGTGTCCAAGATGATGGAGCTGTTGCAGTCTATGGAGAATAGAAGGAGCACAGATGGGAATCCCCCAACAGCAAACGAAGGACACCCAGCCACACCTCTTCACCCGCCTGGCTTCTCTCCAACCCCTCTGCAATATCAAGGCCTCAACCCTCAAGGAGTTATGATGCCGCTAACTGTTTTCCCAAACAGTACCACCCAACCCACTGTCACCAGTTCTCAGGGAACTCAAGTTCCATTATTCCCACCATATGGCCTCCCTCCAGGATATGTACCACCATTGGCCACAAATCCTCTTGATAATGGCACGTCAGCAGTAACATCGATCCCAAACCCACCAAATACTACTGAAACCCAGGCTACCCAGCCGAGTGCTAATGAAACTCCACAAACACAGCACCCATTCCCCTTCTTTCTTCCACCATATGGTTTCCGGCCAGCTTTGTACCACCCCAAGTGACCAATCCCTCGGACGGCAAGACACCCGCTGCTAGTTCTTTGAACACAACCCAACCACTGCCAACGGAACCTTGCCGGCGTCACAGCATTTTATCCCCACTTTTATGCCACAGTACCCATTGAATTCTTCTGTCGAAAATTCCCAGTCCAAAGAGAAATTGGAAACTCTAGAAGAAAGACTGCGAGCCATAGAAGGGGCAAGTAGCTACGGTCTCCTCGATGCTTCAGAACTCTGTCTTGTCCCTAATGTGGTGATCCCACCGAAGTTCAAGGTTCCAGATTTTGATAAATACAAGGGGACCACTTGTCCAAAGAACCATCTGACGATGTATATCCGCAAGATGGCTTCGTATGCTCACGATGACAAACTGCTGATTCATTTCTTCCAGGACAGCTTGACTGGGGCAGCTTCGAATTGGTACACGCATCTTGAGCGTGCTCATGTTCGATGTTTCAAAGATTTGGCCGATGCTTTCTTAAAGCAGTATAAGTACAACATTGATATGGCCTTGGATAGCTATGACTACTGAGAATATGAGTAAAAGGAGACCGAAACCTTTAAGGAATATGCTCGGCGATGGAGAGAAATGGTTGCTCAAGTAGAGCCCCCATTGACAGAAAGAGAAATGGTGGCCACGTTTATTGACACTCTGCAACCACCCTTCTATGACAGAATGATAGGAAGTGTGTCATCAAATTTCTCGGACATGGTCATCATCGGAGAAAGAGTTGAAGGAGGAATGAGAAGTGGGAAGATCGTTGAAAGTTCAACAGGAACATTTAATGCCAAGAGGCTAGATGGGGAAGAAAAGAGAAGGAGAAACCTATCTTTGTTACCTTCGACCAGAGAAACTTTACCCAAGGGAAATATAACCAAACACCAGTGAACCATCAACCATCCTTCCAAACTCCATACACACCTTACCACCCGTACTTTCCCATTACTCCACCGATTTCATATCCCCAGCCTTATCTTCCCCATGTCGCTAATGCTTCACACGTTCCTCATCCTCAACCTCACCACCCAATGACGCCTCACCAAATGCCATCTCATCCTCAATACCAGACACCCTCTACCTTACAGCATCAAACAGCTCAACCATGGACCCAAAATCCAAACACAAACCAAAGAAGGCCACCAAATAACCAAGAAAGGAAGTTTGTCCATTTCGACCCAATTCCTATGACCTACACCGAGTTATTACCCCAACTCATCCGTAACTCTCTTTTGGCTCCTTGCCCAATGAAGCCATTGGAACCCCGTACCTAAAGGTTTTGACCCGACGCCAAGTGTGATTACCATGCAGGGGGCATAGGGCATTCCACAGAGAATTGCAAAGCGCTGAAGTTTAAGGTGCAGGATCTAATTAATGCCAAATGGTTGAATTTCAAGACAAATACTCCTAGTGTGGGCCACAACCCTTTGCCTAACCATGGGAATCCTACAGTCAATGCTATAGAGGTATGCTCTGCCCAGCTGCTTATAAGACGAACGGCAGATATCAAAACCCCATGAGGGTCATTTTTGAAGAGTTGTGCAAATCTGGAATGATGGAATCTCATATTGAAGAGAAAGAGGGTGACGAAGATGAAATAATATGCAATCTCCATGGGAATGTGGGGCATTCTATTGAGAAATGTGGTGAGTTTAGACAAATCCTCCAAGAGCTAATGGACATGCAACTAGTGCAAATAGGTCAGCTATGTGACAATGATGACATAAGCATGGTAGATGAATGTGCTATTCCACAATTTCAAGAAGGTCAGGAAGCCATAAATTCTCTGGTCCCTTCCATTGCAAATCCGGCTGTCAAACCGCTGGTCATCTATTACACTGCAAGTGCGCCTTCGCCACCTCAATGTGGCCCAAGACCCATCACCATTCAAGTTCCTAGTCCTTTTCCATTCAAGGACACCGAGAGCAGTACCGTGGAATTATGATGTACAAGTCCTTGGAAATAATCTCACAAACGATCAGCCAAAAGTCGCATCTTGTTTGACCTCTAGTGTCACTAATATATCGGGGATTGGAGGGATGACACGAAGTGGTCGCATTTACACTCCTGAGGAGTTGCGAAAGAGGCAAGAAGAAGAAGATAAGAAAAACTACAAGGGGAAGAGCAAGATAGGAGAGACTTTCATGGAGAATGCTGTGAAAGAAAAAGGAGGGTCAACAAAGCCAAATGAGTACAAGAAGGAGGTATTTGATGAAGAAGCTTGTGAGTTCCTGAAGTTTATCAAGCAGAGTGAGTATAGGGTGGTTGATCAGTTGAATCGCACCCCTGCAAGGATATCTCTCTTGTCCTTGTTGATGAATTCTGAGCCGCATAGAAAAGTGTTAATGAAGATACTAAATCAAGCTCATGTTTCTCATGACATCACAGTCGACAAGTTGGGTGGCATTATTAGTAACATTACTGCTGATAATTATGTCACTTTCACCGATGATGAGATACCTGCTGAAGGAACGGGGCACAACAAGGCGCTGCATATTTCCGTCAAATGCCAAGATCATATAATGGCTAGAGTGCTCATTGACAATGGTTCCTCTTTGAATGTAATGCCAAAATCCACTCTCTCCAAGTTGCCTTTTGATAGGACTTATATGAAACCAAGTACAATGATCGTAAGAGCTTTTGATGGGACTCGAAGAGAAGTGATGGGAGAAATTGAGATCCCAGTTCAGGTTGGACCTACTACTTTTCATATACTCTTCCAGGTGATGGACATTACACCAACTTACAGTTGCCTTTTGGGACGACCCTGGATTCATTCTGCTGGGGCGGTGCCGTCTACTTTGCACCAGAAAGTGAAATTCATAGTGGGCAATAGACTGGTGATCGTATCGGGTGAGGAAGACTTATTGGTGAGTAAGCTCCCATCAACTCCTTACATTGAAGCTGCAGAAGAGGCTCTTGAAACAGCATTCCAGGCGTTTGAGGTTGTCAATGCTATTTATGTGAAGGAGGGAGCTCAAGTTCCAAAACCACGGTCATCTAGTGCATCCATAATGACGGCTAAGGTTATGCTGGAAAGAGGATATCAAGGTGGAAATGGACTAGGATTGAACAAACAAGGCATTGCAAAGTTTCGCAGCCTTGTGAAAACAAAGACAAGTTTGGGTTAGGATATAAACCCACTAAAGCCGACAAGAGAAGGGTCATAGAAGAGAAAAGAGAGAAGAGGTTGGCTCGGTTGGAAAATCGGGAGCCTAAAGCGAGAGGATTCCCATCTGTGACATCCAACAGAGTTTAGAAGTGCAGGATTGGTGTTTCTGAACCAGGTGACCACTATCATTGATGAGGATCAATCCATCGATCATGGTGTCTGCCTGGTGTACCCTTGTTCTCCGGATGCAGAGCTCAACAATTGGGAGATCGTCGATTTTCCCATGACTTTTGAAACTGATTCAAAGTAATTCTGTAATGCTAATCCTATTGCTTTGCCCAAGGCTTTAGGAAGATATTTTGTAAAAGCGGGCTCACATGTTTTCATTTCAATATTTGATATCAATAAAATGCATTTTCAAATTATCTTGCCTTTCAGTCTTTTGTTCAACCATTACATTAGCCTTTATTCCTTACCCTTTTTTTTACTTGTGTTGACATCAATAAATGCAGATCTGAAAGTGATTCTCTTGAAAATGACAGTGCTATGACCCCATTATATGATTTTGACCATCCCGTTAATCATGTTGATGAGGATAATAATGACAATTGGGAACTCTCTTCCGAGCTAATGAGATTAATAGAACAAGAGAACAAAGAGATTCAACCCCATGAAGAGCCAATTGAAGTGATCAATTTGGGGACAGAAGATGATAAAAAAGAAGTTAAAATTGGCACTTCCATGAAAGAAGAAGAGCGAAGCAAGTTAGTCAAGCTCCTATCGATTATCGTGACATTTTTGCATGGTCGTACCAAGACATGCCAGGGTGGATGTTAGCATAGTTGAGCATAAATTACCATTAAGACCGAGAATGTCCTCCGTCAAGCAAAAGTTGAGACGAATGAAACCAGAAATGTCGCTAAAAATTAGAGAAGAGGTTAAAAGGCGTTTGATGCAGGTTTCCTCATGTGTCGCAAAGTACCCTCAATGGGTCGCCAACATCGTCCCTGTCTAGAAGAAAGATGGAAAAGTACGGATGTGCGTTGACTATAGAGATTTGAATAGGGCCAGCCCTAAAGATAACTTTCCTTTACCTCACATTGATATTTTGGTGGACAACACTGCTCAACATGCATTTTTCTCCTTCATGGATGGTTTCTCGGGATACAATCAGATCAAGATGGCACCTGAAGATATGGAGAAAATCACATTCATCACTCTGTGGGGGACCTTTTGCTATAAAGTGATGCTATTTGGATTGAAGAATGCCGGAGCGACTTATCAAAGGGCAATGGTAGCATTATTCCACGATATGATGCATAAGGAAATAGAAGTTTATGTGGATGACATGATTGCAAAGTCAAAAACAGAAGAAGATCATATAACTGATCTACAAAAGCTTTTTGAGCGGTTGAGAAAGTTCAGGCTTAGACTGAATCCTGCTAAATGCACTTTTGGTGTGAAATCAGGCAAGCTCTTGGGGTTTGTGGTTAGCGAGAAAGGGATAGAAGTTGATCCAGACAAAGTTCGAGCAATCATAGAGATGTCAGCTCCTCGCACTGAAAAAGAAGTTCATGGGTTTTTGGGGAGGCTGAACTATATTGCTAAGTTTATATCCCAGTTGACTGCAACGTGCGAGCCAATCTTCAAGTTGTTGCGTAAAAACCAGGTAGTAGAATGGAATGAGGATTGTCAGGTAGCATTCGAGAAGATCAAGCAGTATTTGCAAGAACCTCCAGTTTTGGTACCTCCAGTGTCAGGAAGGCCTCTCATCATGTACTTGACTGTGTTGAATGAATCCATGGGTTGTGTACTGGGACAGCATGATGAAACCGGTAAAAAAGAGCAGGCCATCTATTACTTGAGTAAGAAGTTTACCAATTATGAGGCAAAATACTCATTGTTGGAACGTACGTGTTACGCTTTGGCATGGGCGGCCCACCGGTTGAGGCAATACATGTTATCTTACACCACTTGGTTAGTGTCCAAAATGGACCCGATCAAATACATCTTTGAAAAACCGGCCCTTACTGGGAGGATTGCACGCTGGCAAGTTCTGCTGTCAGAATATGACATTATCTATGTCACCCAAAAAGCAGTCAAAGGCAGCGCTCTGGCAGATTTCTTGGCTAGTCAGCCAGTGGAAGATTATGGGTCTATGCAGTGTGAATTTCCTGATGAAGATATAATGGCTATGTTTAAATAAGAAGAATCCTCGGAAAAAGAAAAGTGGACTTTGTTGTTCGACGGAGCTTCTAATGCACTGGGGCATGGAGTTGGGGCCATATTGATTTCCCCTGAAAACAATTTCATTCCAATCACTGCTAGATTGTTTTGACTGTACGAACAACATAGCTGAGTATGAAGCATGTGCCATGGGAATCCAAGCAGCGATAGAATCAAAGGCAAAAGTTCTTGAGGTATACGGGGACTCTGCCTTGGTCATCCATCAGCTAAAGGGAGAATGGGAAACTCGAGATGCCAAGTTGATCCCTTATCATGCTTACATTAAGGAGTTGATTGAACAATTTGACGAAGTCACATTCCATCATGTCCCTCGGGAAGATAATCAATTGGCTGATGCTTTGGCCACCTTATCGTCAATGTTCAAAGTAAGCCATGATAAGGACTTGCCACTCATAAAAATGGAAAGTCGTGACCAACCGGCATATTGTCAAATGGTAGAAATGGAGTCAGATGGGAAACCGTGGTACCATGACATCAAATGTTTCATCAAGAGCAGAGAGTACCCTCCAGACGCTTCAGAAAATGACAAAAGAACCCTCAGAAGACTTGCAATGGGTTTCTTTCTAAATGGAGAAGTTCTTTACAAGAGGAACCACGACATGGTGCTGCTAAGATGTGTTGATACAGTGGAGGCAGAAAAAATCATCAGAGATGTCCATGAAGGTTCTTTTGGGACTCATGCAAGTGGACATGCAATGGCAAGAAAGATACTAAGAGCTGGGTACTATTGGTTAACAATGGAAACTGATTGCTTCAATTATGTGAAGAAGTGCCACAAATGCCAGACATATGCTGACAAGGTTCATGCGCCACCCGCACCTTTGAATGTTTTAACAGCACCATGGCCATTCTCGATGTGGGGAATGGATGTCATAGGTCCGATTGAACCGAAGGCCTCAAATGGACATCGCTTTATTCTTGTTGCAATTGATTACTTCACAAAATGGGTCGAAGCTGCTTCTTATGCTAATGTGACTAGGAATGTAGTGGTCAAGTTTGTCAAAAGGGAGCTGATTTGTCGCTACGGTCTGCCAAGCAAAATAATCACTGACAATGCCACTAATCTGAACAACAAGATGATGAAAGAGATGTGTGAAAGTTTCAAAATTGAGCACCATAATTCCTCGCCCTATCGCCCCAAGATGAATGGGGCAGTGGAGGCGGCAAACAAGAACATCAAGAAAATTGTTCAAAAGATGGTTGTAACGTATAGAGATTGGCATGAAATGCTACCATTTGCACTGCATGGCTATCGCACGTCTGTTCGTACTTCAACTGGGGCAACCCCTTTCTCTTTAGTTTATGGAATGGAAGCAGTACTCCCTATTGAAGTGGAAATTCCATCATTAAGAGTGTTGATGGAAGCAGAATTGGAAGAAGCTGAATGGGTCCAAACTCGACTTGATCAATTGAACTTCCTTGAAGGAAAGAGATTAACTGCACTATGCCATGGCCAGCTTTACCAGAAGAGAATGATGAAAGCCTATGCGAAAAAGGTGCGTCCGCGACAGTTTCAAGAAGGAGACCTAGTACTCAAGAAGATTCTTCCTATTCAAAAGGATAATCGAGGAAAATGGACTCCAAACTATGAAGGACCTTATGTTGTAAAAAAGGCTTTCTCAGGAGGAGCTTTGATTCTCACAAACATGGATGGTGCAGATTTACCACTTCCGGTAAATTCGGATGCAGTCAAAATGTATTATGCTTAAAAAAAATAAAAAAAAAAAAAAAAAAGAAAAGAAAAGAAAATGGCTCGCTAGGCTGAAAACCTGAAAAGGGTCTAGGCAAAAATTAGAGCGACCCGCTAGGTTGAAAACTCGAAAAGAGCGACCTAGGCAATAGTTAGGGTCAAAGATGGTTCTTGACACATCCGAAAAAGTGAGGTTGCCTCGAGTCACAAACTGGGGCAGTTTGAGTTATTAATGCCAAAGTGGGGCAGTTTGAATGCGAAGTCTTGTCAAGAATGCTCCCAATGCGTGGAAACTGGGTCAAATCATGTTCTCAGAAACAGACAAAGGGGTGTTTAGAGTTGTATACATGGGAAATTAGCACTGATCATCCTAGAGAGCATCACCGGAAGAGCTGAAAAACTCTACTCCAACATTCTTTTGTAAACCTTTCAATTTTAACTCTTGTGGTACCGCCTTTCCAGTACTGTCCTTTCCATAATAATAATCCATTTTCATTGCAACCCATTGTTGATTTGATATGCATTTATATTGAGATGTGAAACATGTGATCATATTTCAAAAGCATTCAGATTTGTTTTAACAATCTTGAAAGGTCATGGGAAATGCGATAAATTTCCTTTAAGAGTATTGATGAGAAAATGAAGAATAACCATACAAATCATAAATCAGAGTTTGTTACTGTTCAACCTTGATCCTGCTATGGGAAAAAGTTCTTAAGGGTGTTGTGGAACTAAGAAGCGATCCAGCTAAAGCTCTGATGTGTCAGTTCTGTATACCTAATTTGTCCATAAGAATCTCTACAGTAGGACATTCACTGCATCATGCATCATCTCAGGCATTATATGCCTTGTCCTCAAGCTTAACATCCATTGCATCCATTGCATCAAGCATCAACTCAGGCATCATATGCATTTACACAAAAGGTAGCAAAGGCCTTTCTGTAGCTTTTTGGGTCCTCGACCCTTTGCCTTTTCCTTTCCGGGTCCCCACACCCATCGCTTTAAGTTTTTTCCAAGCTTCGGTGGATGCTCGACTCCACAAGCTTTTCCTATTTCGTTTTAAGTTTTTTCCAAGCTTCGGCGGATACCCGACTCCGCAAGCTTTTTTACCTTTCTTGCTTTAAGCTTCGGCGGATACCCGACTCCGCAAGCTTTTTTTCCTTTCCTGCTTTAAGTTTTTGCCAAGCTTCGGCGGATACCCGACTCCGCAAGCTTTTTCCCTTTCTTGCTTTAAGCTTCGGCGGATACCCGACTCCGCAAGCTTTTTTCCCTTTCTTGCTTTAAGCTTCGGCGGATACCCGACTCCGCAAGCTTTTCTCCTTTCCTGCTTTAAGTTTTTGCCAAGCTTCGGTGGATACCCGACTCCGTAAGCTTTTTTATCCTTCCTGCTTTAAGTTTTGGTCAAGCTTCGGCGGATACCCGACTCCGCAAGCTTTTTCCCTTTCTTGCTTTAAGCTTCGGCGGATACCCGACTCCGCAAGCTTTTCTCCTTTCCTGCTTTAAGTTTTGGTCAAGCTTCGGCGGATACCCGACTCCGCAAGCTTTTTCCCTTTCTTACTTTAAGCTTCGGCGGATACCCGACTCCGCAAGCTTTTTTCCCTTTCTTGCTTTAAGCTTCGGCGGATGCCGACTCCGCAAGCTTTTTCCCTTTCTTGCTTTAAGCTTCGGCGGATATCCGACTCCGCAAGCTTTCTTTTCCTTTCTTGCTTTAAATTTTGGTCAAGCTTCGGCGGATACCCGACTCCGCAAGCTTTTTCCCTTTCTTGCTTTAAGTTTTTGTCAAGCTTCTGCGGATACCCGACTCCGCAAGCTTTTTACCTCGTTTTAATGACCACTGTTTTTGCGTTAATCTGCTTTCTAAAAAAAAAAAGAGAAAAAAAAGAGAAAAAGAAAAAAAAGAAAAAAATAGAAAAAGAAAAAAAAAGAAAAGAAGAAAAAGAAAAGGAAATGAAAATTTTCATGGACAAAATTGAATCAATTCCTTTGCTTCCCATTTAATTTAAATGGAAAGCAAAGGGGGCAGCTGTTGATACCCAATTTTGTCCATAAAATTTTTATTGCTTGGATCATTCAAACATTTTAATTCATGATAAAACAAAAGAAGAAGCGAAAAAAGAGAGAAAAGATGAATGAAATCCAAAAGAAAAAACGAAGGAAAAAGAAGAAATTTGAAATGCTAATATATCACAAAGTCCCACATTGGAGAAGTCATGCTCCTTCCCCCTCCCCTCCTCCTATATAAAGAGGTGGTTCTCAATGGTTTTGGACATCAACAAAATTTTACACTCTTTGGCTTAATACTAAGTATAAGAGCTAGAGGAAATTATACTCTTGGGCTTAATACTAAGTATAAGAGCTAGAGGACTTTAGTAAAAAAATTTTCTTGCAAGTGAGTTGTTTTTCAAGGTTTGATTCGAAGAGAGAACGTGTGGGGCTTTGTGCACCAACTTCTTTGAGCATATCATTTTTATACACCTTAGAGGTAAGTTTGCGTTTTTTTTTTTTTTTTTGTCTTGTGTTATTATCTTTTCTTATATATATGTGTTATTCATTTTAGCTTATTCATTTATTAGTTTGGTTTATTTATTTATTTTTTATTATTATTATTTTGTAAACTTTTTCGTTTAAAATTAACTCAATAATAAATTGGGATTAGCTGAGTTGTGACAGCTTGTTAATCCTATAACTTTTATAATCATCTGAGTTGTGACAACTTGATGATTTAAGTTTTAAACAAAAAAATCAATCAATAAAAATGGAATTAGCTGAGTTGCGACAGCTTGTTAATTCCGTAACCTTTTTTAGAATTATCTGAGTTGTGACAGCTTGATGATTCGTCTTTCTAAAATAAAATAAAATAAAGATAGTTTTTTTATAAAAATTAAAAATAAAATAATAACCAACTCACAATTATTTTCTAAAGAACTACGTGACTTTGAGTTCCTCATTGCACCCGAGGATACGTAGGAGCAGAATTCTAATTCTGTCAAGCCAAAAAATAAATTTTCATAATTTAGTTGTTTCATTTCTTTTTTTTAAAAGGGTAAAATAAATAAATTTGATATTATTAAAATTTGCACAATCGACTTAAGGTACCGTTCTTGGAACGGGCAGTGTAGGGTGCTAACACCTTCCCTACCTGTAATCGACTCCCGAACCCAAACCTTTTTTAAAAAGACCAGTTTTGCCTACTTTAAGGGTTTTTCTAATGTTTTCCCAAATTAAATAAACATTGGTGGCGACTCCATTGATTTTCAATTCTGAATCTTTTTTGGTCGTCCCGTCGCGATTTCGGTTGCGACAACTATAGTACTGTTGAAGTGCACAAATTTTTTTATGAAATTCATTCTTCATTGGATCTTTTTGTTTGCCAAACCACTAGATTTTCTACTAGGTGACAAATTTCAAGAAGCAATAGACAACTATGTTATGCCTTTCCTAACTAAGGTATACAAATTCCTTTTGATATCATATTATGCCTAGTTTAGTTGTTTTAAAATTAGTTGAGATTTCTTTCAGTGTTGTTTCTAGGGGTTCTATCTCTATTCTCTAGTCTTTCTTCTTTGTATAATCACCTTAGGAAGGTTAGTTTTATCACTTACATTTCTACTTTTGAAAGAATTGGGATTACTTGTTATTGACTTTTTCTATCATCATATTATACAATAAGTTACTATATAATTTGGTGGCAGAAAATACTATTTCTATGGGTTCTAATTGTTTCTTTTTCTTTTTTTTTTCTTAAATTTTGTCCATGCAAACATTTTGAAACAACTTACTCTTGAGTTAGAGCACTTTGGGAGGTAAGAAATACTTGTTAACTTTTGTGTTGTAGCTCATGAATTGAGTAAATGTTCATATAATGCAAATGTCATCTTAGAACTCTCTTGGTTAACTCTTTAATGAAGAAAAATGACAGGACTGCAAGCCAAAACAGACTTATCCCAATTAAATGACACTTAACTCTATGGTTTTGGCTAATTAAGAAGTTCTATGTGGCATAAATAAATTTAAATACTTGTGTTCAGAACTGGATTCTGAGGGTTACTTGAAAAGATAAGTGATGGTGGATTCCTCCGAGGCACAGTAACAACAACAATGGAGCTAAGGGGTATGTACCTACAAAAGACACTCTGATGCTCAAGTTAGTATGTGCGTAAAGAGGGTAGTGTGTAGAATTAGGGGATTAGACCTGTATCTTTTTCACCTTGCTCAATATTTATATGAACGTTTTAAGATATGAAAATTTGAGTATTCAATGCAAATTGAATGTTGATAGCTGAAATCACAGAAACCGTTATTCCTCATGATTAATCCCCTATTTATACGGGGTGTGATGAGTATTCTTTTCTATTATGGGAGTTACACCTAGTGTATAGGCTGCTTCACGTATGCAGTAACGTTTGTGTTCCACTCTAACGGGTCGAGTTGCTCAAGATTCATAGACCCATAACCTAGTCTAAAGCAATGGCCCCCAGCTTGGCACTTAGATGAGACAACTAAGTGTCAAGATGTCAGAGTTTGAAAGGAGCACATGACGTGTAGTGGACAAACGGATCCTAGTCATAATATTAATGTCAGATCTCACAATGTTTTTTTCAAAGGGTCGAAGTCCGTATTGTGGCATTGTACGTTTCCCAGGATTAATGAGTAAGGTTGGGATCCTAGTTGGATCGCTTTGCTTACTTCATCGTTTCGCTATCCGGGGCATGCAATCGGTTGGCCCCATGTGTAGTTCGTGAGGTCCATGTTGTAAGAGTAGTTGGGTTTAAAACTGAGCTCCAAGTTATGATTTCGCCATGGTTTTGGTGAAAGTCTGTGGTCCGGCTTAGGTGTTCTTCTCAAACGTCATGCCTTGTTTTAGTTTTGAACATTCTGTGCATTGTCCTTTTAGATGTTTTTGTTCAGAAATAGTATGTCACGTGGTTGAAGAACAGTGAAAGTTGTCATTTGGGGTTTATAGCGTCATGATTAGTCGTTTTCAAATTTAAAAAATGAGGCATCATTATGAGGCACTTTAAATGAAAAGACGTATTTGCCCCTAATAATGGCAGTGATTGAGGTGACCTTTTTGCGCTTATAAATAAGAATGAGGTTTAACCATTCCCATTTTTTGTGCACTCTAGATTTTTCCTCCTATAGCTTAGGCGATTTCGACGTCTTCTATGGTGGTTGTTGGTGGTTCAAGGCTTCTTCAACGCTCTCTTAAAGTCTCTTTTCTCCTCCAAAGCTCAAGGTACTCTTCATTTTCACCCTTTTTTATTTTTTTTTCCATTTTCTCTGAATACTTTGTAGGGAAAAAATGTCTAGGAGTAAGGAGATGGTACAAAATAATAGCCCGTTAGTGGAGGTTTTGAGTCCTCCTTCGTCCCCACTGCCTCAACCACGACGGAGGCTTTAAGTCCACGGTGGGGACTTTAGTGATGGTCTAAATTCCTTGGCTAGGACGAGGATCATGGATATGTTTCGGAGGGCAGATCAAGCCAAAGAATTGGTAAGATGTGTGTCAGCCCGTCTGCTATCCGAACTTATAATGGTAGTAGAAGACATAAATGATTCTTCCATGAATGATTCTTTAGAGTCTAACATGGTTGTGTCCTCTATAGATATGGGGCGAAATCGGAGGGTGGCACTTGCTGAGCAGAAGGGACTTACCCTTCTAAGATATATGAGCCTGTACTGATGGGTGGACCAAAAAGTCCTGGGCACCTCGTCTAACATAAAGACTGTGTAAGATACCTATAAGAAGCAACAATAAATACAACTAACTGTGGACAGGCTCAGAGATCGAGAGTTCACGATCTAACATCCGCTAGAAGAGAAGAAGGTGTGCTCGATCAGTATGAAAGATGAGTACTTTATGTATATGTATGAGGTGTTCTTCACTAGGATTAGAGTATGAATTCCATTCTCAGACTTCGAGATCAGAGTGTTAAATCGTCTACACGTGGTGCCTACTGAACTTCATTCGAGCGTTTGGGGGTTTGTTCGGGCATTCGAGCTTGTATGTTAAGTCTTTGAGTGGCCCTACTCAGTCAACTCATTTTTCTTCCTTTTTTCTCGACTCTCGACTTCCTGGAACAACTAACCTAAGGGATGGGTCACACTGCGGGTGCAGAGTAGGCTCAAAATCTTCAAGCCCTATCAAGAGTCCTTCAAGAATTTTAAAAAGGACTTATTTAGGATAGAAGGGGCTTTGGTGTCAACACCTTTTTTCATCTCCCCGGAAAGTCGATTACACTTCTACTTATACTGGACCCAAGCTGGTTGGGAATAGAGTAATGAAGAAATTAAGACTCTGATCTCTGGGATCTCTCTTCCTGAGGCCGAGGTCCTACGCTTCCTGATGGGTTGGACTAAGGAAAAAGGGGCCATCAGTTATAAGGATGTCCTGGATGAGCCCGCTGATTCCATAAAAGCCTTGCTAGGTATCTCATCTTGCCCATTTCTTCTTTTTGCACTTGATATTTGTTGCACTTGATATTTGTCTACGTGTACAAATGTTGTAATATTTTTTCTCCTTTTGTAGAAAACATGGCACCCCAAACCAGACTTCAGCACTTGGCTCAGAGGTTGGCAGCCAAGAAGGGTGAGGCGTCTGGATCTCGGCCCCTGGCAGCTCCCTCTAAGGTAATTGTCGCAATTCCTATGCATTTGAACAGTGCAGTCCCTTTGCCTGCAGCCGAGATAATCCCTGAAGTAGTCCCTCTTCCATCCATCGAGGTTCAACATGTTGGGACTAGTTCCCTTATCCAGCCCTTGTGATCCCAAAAGAGGCGGGATGAGAGCAGCGGGGATTTGAGGGGAAAGAGACCGGCCACTAAAAGCATTCCCGAGGAGCCAGAAGTGTTTGAGGCCCTAATCGGCCCAGGGTCTAAGGGTGCTCCGCTCCGCTTTCCATCGGGGTTAGTGTGGACTCATGAGGTTGATCCCACTAACTTTATTGATGGTGCCTTATTGAGTCACGCTGAGACCGATGTATTGATAGAGCACAACATGAAAAGAGCTTTTCCAGAAGGCCCAACTCTGGAGTTTCCGCCTCACCTCTTTCATATGATTTATAGAGGAGGCTTGGGAGTCCGTCTGGGACATTTCTAGATTGGAGAGAGAGCTCAACACCCTTCGGGGTGAAAAGCAAAACCTTAAGCTAGAAGTTGCCTAAAAGGATGGGCAATTGGCCCAAACTTCCGAGGAGGTCAAGTTGCAAGGCGCTGAAGTTGGTAGGATTCATGCTGAGGTTACTCGACTTACTGCTGAAGCTGTCAAGGTCACTTCTCTTCAGGCTTAAGTTGCAGAGATAGCTTCACTCAAAGCTAAGGCCGCTGAAGCTGACGCGCTCCGAGCTTAGGCTACTAAGGCTAATTCGCTTCAAGTTCAACGTGATGAAGCTATAGCTCGGGAGAACACGCTAAGAGGGAAACTGACCTCTACTAAGTCCATCCTTGCCAGTGTCTGGGCTTAATGTGAACTTCTGCGCTAGACCGAGATCAAGTTGAACGAAGAAATTACACAAATGAAAGGTGATTGGTCGAGGTCTGTGGAGGAGTTACTCAAGAATGCTCTTAACCAGCTCCGCCTACTTAACCTCGGTCTCAATGAAGAAGGGATCGGTGCTCTGAGGGAACTCTGGGATGACCATATTGTTAATGCAGCCATTCCCATGACTACCCCAAGTGACTAAGTGGAAACGGGGGCGAATAGCAGAGAGGGGGCGGAAGCAACGCTAGTGGGGAATTAGGAAGAGGCCAAGATGAAGACAACCAAGGTAGCAAAGAATGAGATGGTTGAGGCTGGGGTGGCTCCAGAAGGCTCTAGCCCCACCTTCTAGCTTCTTTTGTTTTTCATTTTTGCCCCGTGTGGGGTCTTATTAATATATTTGGATAAGTCCCGACCTCGGGCATCTTTTGTTTAATTTCAATATTTGAGATTTTCTTCATATTGATGTTTGCTTTTTTTTTTTTTGCTGAATAAGTCCAACACTCAATCTTGATATTTCTTACACACTTGTCAAATTTTTGCCTTTGCAATATTGAGATGGGTCCAATACTCAATCTCGATATTGATTTTACACTTAAGCAATTTGCTCGCATAATTCACTGAGACAGGTCTGATGCCCGATCTCGACATCAAGACTTTGTATTGTTGAAGCATTCAAGGGCCCTTGTCCTCGTTGGGGTCCATGGTCTAATATTTGTAACTTATCATTTAGAAACTTAACGAGATGAGGTGCAAGGTCTCATAAAAGGTTAGGATCTGTGGCCCGTAATTATAAGTCAAAGTCCAATGTGTTCTTCTGTAGTCTCTCTATTGATCACTACTTGAAGAAGGGTAGGGACTTTGTTGCTCTTAGGGATCTGATGTCCTTTTAGTAGCCCTTACCCTGCGACTTATGACAGTCTGTGCTTGCTTGGGAATTGTTGCTTTGAATTTATTGGGAATTGAAACTGCTTTAATGATAATAGTAGTTTTCTGCTTTGTTTCGCAACTGCCCAATACTTTTGTGGCTAATCACAAGGGAGGACAATTAAACGTGACTCCAAATATGCAGTCAGCTCACCTTTTTGGGAACTAACCATAGCGCATTACTCCCTTTATAAATAGGGAATGTTTATAGTGGGGTTGTTACTTGTTCCTTTCTTTCATTTTCTGGCTTTGTTTGAGACTGGGTCTTTTTCATAGGCTGACCTTTTTTTGCTTCTTGTGAGCATATTGAGAACATGTCTCTTTCTAAAATCCTTTTTCATTTCTTTCCCAAATTCTTAAAGATGTTTCTTTTTTCCCTACATATTTTTTCTGGTGGAGGCATTTCTCTTCAAGTGTAACGGCTCGGTGAAGGCCAAGTAACTACTCTATGTGGCTTGGTTATCACGTCTTTGAGCAATAGAAGCCTTCATTTTCAGGGGTATGCAACCGTGGAACAAGATCTTACTCATCTTGGAAATGTTTATGGCTTTTATCCTAGTTCATGTGTGGCGTGGAGGGGTTTCGTCGCTCTCCTTCCTCTACCTTCCTGATTGTCATTGAAGGTGTTCACTATGCCTTGGGTGCACAAAGGTATTTTAGGGTGTGTAGTATTGTGAAGCTTTCTCCTCATGTTGACCAAGAGGAAGTGACAAGTGCTCGTATCTTGAGGACCTATTGAGGTGGTCGTGGTCAGTGCTTGATCATCATCTCACCAAGCTACCTTCTTAGCTTCCTTCAAGTGGGCACTCTTGGACAAGTGTAGTTTATAGGTCCTTCTGGTAAAGTGATGATGTTTGGAATATGAATAATAAAAAAAATTACTTTTTTGAATATGCTTCTTTTCATTATTTGCTCTCTTTATCGAGATAAGTCCAACGCTTGATTTTGGTGATTGTATTTTTGCCTTTGCCATGTAGAGATGGGTTCGACACTCAATCTCGTTGGTTAGAGACTTGCTCATACTGTTTACCAAGATGGGTCCAACACTCCATCTTGGTGGCTGTATTTTAGATTAACGAACACTCATTTTTCCTGACCGAGATAAATCCAATGCTCTATCCTGGTGGTCAGGTTTGTTTAGGAATAGTTGATAGTTGAACTTATGGAATCAGTGACATGGAAGCCTCTTTGTGTGGAGTCCACGATTCCAGGCTATGGTTGGCTACTTTTAACCTCTGTAAACTTGGTCAATTTATAGGTTAAGATCAGGCCATAATGGTACAGGTGAAAACCCTTGAATGCACTCCTTGACCTTGAATAGTCAAAGGGATTCCCCTGTTTGGCCATCATGTAAGAAGACACTTAACCTTTGTAAACTTGGTCGATTTATGGGTTAAGGTCAAACCCATAAGAGTACAGGTGAAGTCTCTTGAATGTGCTCTTTGACCCGGGATGATGGTCAAGTGGATTCCCTTGTTAGGCCATCATGTATGAATATCAGAATAGCTGATCCTCTTTGGACCTTGTATTCCTCGGACCTCGCCAAGGTATGGTAACCTTATGGGTTATGTCAAGCCAAAGTACTCGTAGATTCAAAGTCACGATTGAGGTATTGGATGAGATAAGGATTAGCCGAAGTACTCGTGGACTCATTGTCACAGCCGAGGTACTGGCTTTAATGATGTTAGGCCAAAGTATCCGTGGACTCAAAGTCACGACCGATGTACTAGTTTAAATGAAATAATAGTGTCTGGGAAGAATAACATTCATTCATATCAAAAGATGTTCGTTACCTAGTAGAAGTAATAACTACAAAGCATTACAATATCATCCAGGTTACTTTGGTATAATGATGATTGTCCTCATGGTTGTTATTCCGGGGTGGTGCCCTATCTTGATTTTGGGCGTTAACCCGAGGTAAGCTTGGCCTAGGGTTGTTATTCCTGGCCAGAGAACATCTTTTTTGGTAGAGAGGAGAGGGACTCCGAGGACTATAGCTTTGCTTCCTGTAATTGACTCTCCTCTAATTGTTGTTTCGGTTTTGGAGTGCATATAATCTCAAACGCCCATCCCAGATGAGAGACTCAATGGCATCTTGAAGATTGATACAGTCTTCCGTATTGTGACCATGGACATCATACCAAGCACAGTGCTTGGATTTGTCCCTCTACGAATGTTTCTACATAGGGAGAAGTTTCTGTACATCCCAGAGCTTGGTGTTTATGACCTCCTAGTTGATTTGAGCCTGAGGCGCGTTAAGAGGAGTATAGTTCTTGTACTTCTCTTTAAAGGGTGGCTTCGAACTCCGACCCAGTTGGTTTCCTTGGATTTAGGATTAGCATTTTTTCCTTTCTCGAAATGTTTCCTAGCCCAGAGAACATCTTCAACATTAATGTACTTGTCAACATGGGCACGAAACTCGTCTATAGTTTTGGGATCCTTCTTTGCCAATGAAAAGGAGAATGGTCCTAATCAGAGCCCTTTTCTAATGTAGAACAATGTGACTTTTTCATCCTAGTCTCGTATGTTCATGATCTCTAGGTTGAACCAGAATATGAAGTCTCAGAGAGACTCCTCTTTTCCTTTCCTTGTTGACACTCGCTGTCCATTGCCAAATGGTGCTCTTAAGGGACCTAGGCGTTGTCTATCTAGAACTCGCAGGGAAGGAGTGGGGAGATTATCTCTAGTAAAAGAAGTCTCTAACCCGTCTTTCCTGGGTTTCGGTTGAGGCATGACTGGTTCTAAGAATGGCTCATGAGTAGCAGGGACAGATGCTGAATGATACGCGATAGAGACGTGATTCTGGTTAGTTAAAGCTTTTCTTCTCCTGGTGTTAACCACGATGATATTGGTTATAGGAGAGTTGATGGTGGTGTTTAGAGTAGAAATTTATCATTTCTCACAGACAACACCAATGTTTAGAACTAAGTTCTGAGGGTTACCTGAGAAGATAAGTGATGGTGGATTCCTCCGTGGTGCAGCAACAACAACAATGGAACGAGGGGTGGGTGCATGCAAAAGATACTCCGACGCTCAAGTTAGTATGTACGCAAGGATGGTGGTGTGTACAATTGGGGATTAGACCTGTACATTTTTCACCTTGCTGAGTATTTATATTAGCGTTTTTAGGTATGAGAATTTAAGCATTCAGTGCGAATTGAATGTTGTTACCTTAAATAACAGAAATTGTTATTCCTCATGATTAATCTCCTATTTATACAGAGTATGATATGTATTCCTTTCTATTAAGGGAGTTACACCTAGTGTATAGGTTGCTTCACGCGTGCAGTAATGTTTGGGTTCCATGACGAGCGCCGAACTCAGTCAAAATTATAACCGAAGTTATTACCTAAGCTTGTAGCATAGTGACAACACCGGATCTTCTCCTCAAGGATCGTAAATGCAATTTGATCAAATCAAGTGAAAGTTAGCAAAAAGAGGGGTTTGACAGTTTAAGATCGCACTTAACAAAATTAAAAGGAAGAAATAACAATTAGCGATCAATTTAGAAACCTATCCAAGATTGGGTGGATTCAATCATAGACCCTTCATAGAACACTTGAAGCGCAATTGAATTGTTAATTTGGATCTAACCGAGATCTCTCGCATCAAATCCAGAATTCATACTAGACGATCGTCTAGAATTCAATTAACAAGTGATAAACACAAATCCGCAATCGCACCATTCATGAAAATCTATGTTAATTTCAAGTACCGAATTCAATTAACTTAGGCACAAATCAGTAACCTAACCTCTTCAATTCTGTGATTAATTTAAATCAATCAGTTCTAAGTTTCATCACAAATCTCAATCTTCATTTATGTGATTAGTTTAGATCAGTTAGTTCTAAGTTTCATCACAAATCTCAATCTTAAACTAAGATCAAATTAGATCAACATAAATAGAATCACCATTCATGCATTCAAGATCAAGAAGAAGAAGAAAAAAGAAGAAAGAAGAAGAAAAGAGGAATTCAATTACAAATCAAATACAATGCATAACCAAGGTCTCAAGAATCCAAACCACAACCTCTTCAAGAGTTCTAAATTGACCCAAAGTAGCTTAGCCCTCCATTACCATGAAGGGGAGCATCAAAATATACAAAACTATGAGAAACTATGAAGAAGCAAGAAGAAACTTAGAGAGAAATGAAGGAGAATTACATGTTGTTCATGATAAATGGTGCCTTTTATAGAAGTCTAAGGTAACAAAATGACAAAGGGAAGTGGGTGGATGAGTGGATGAGTGAGTGGAGTGTTTGAGTGGATGGATTAGTGGGTTGGTTTAGTGGATTTGTTTAGTGGATGAGTGAGTGGAATGGTTGAGTGGTTGAATTAGTGAAAAATGCCAAAGGACTTTTGGTGAGTGGGAAATTATGGACATGAATGGGTGAGTGGATGGATTAGTGGATGAGTGGGTGGAGTGGTTAAGTGGTTGGATTAGTGTATGAGTGGATGAGTGGGTGAGTTAGTGGATGAGTGGATGAGTGGATGAGTGGATTAGTGGATGGATGAGTGGGTGGTTGAGGATGAAAATTTCGTGTCTGACTTGGAAGCCAAAAAAGACCCACTATACTTCAGAACCACGAAAAGTGTTCTTCATGAACGTTGTAGATCCTTGTCTTGGCTATAAAATGGATAGCTGGTTCGTCCAATTTGGCTTCCTTAAGCCCAAGATATGTCCCAAATACCGTAGGTTGCTCAAACCCAACTTCAGCACCTCTGTTCCGACTTGCAAGCTCAAAATGACCTACTAGACTTCTTTTTCTCAAAATGTGTTCTTCATGAAAGTTGTTTATTTGGATCTTGACTATCCACTATCCAAATTTCAGCCCATCTCCATTATTACATCTTGAGATATGATTTTATGAGTGCACACTGTTCGGATTCTACTGACAAAACCCGTATTCTGACTTCCATGTAAACTTAGGTCCCTTATACATCTGAATCGGACTTCGAGCTCTTCATCAAAGTTGTAGAGATTCCTCTTAGCTTTCCTACAAGGTAAAATTCATGTTCATCAGATATTAGGAACTCAAGTTATGGCCAAAATACAGAAACAGTGTCAAATCTCAATAATACTGAAAATATTCAATTAGGACCAATTTGAGCTCAAACTCACAAAATCATACCAAACTCAATCAATTAAGAATATGGAGAGTGTAAATGACTAAACATAAGGGTTTCTTAATGAATAAAATATGTGATTATCAAATTCTCCCACACTTAGCTTTTTGCACTCCTGGGCAAGACTCAAGACCAAAACAAGGACATAAGAGATTAACAAAAATTTAAATTCCAACGACATTCAAGAACCCAAAATTTTACAATCAAGAAGAATAACCAAAGGTTCAAGGGATCAAAACATTCATGAGTTAATAATTCTCCACATCTCAAACCAATAAGCAAGGTATCTTCAACATGAATCGAGAATGATAGATCTTCACAAGATCCCCTCTCAATCTCTCAAGTGTTTAAAAGGTAGGTATTTCACTCAATTCAACCCATGAAAATTGCACTACCATAAGCTTGCTTATCTTCTACTTCTCCACTACTCAAAACACATGCACACACAAATCATGAGGACTTTATTCAAGGTTGTAGTGAGGTCAAGGTAACAGGAGAGGATAAAATGGATATGAGAAAATAAATACCAAAGAGAATAAAAGCAAAGAGGTGAGTTCAAATAACAAGCATAAAAGTTCATCCCAACTCTAGTGTATATCCCTTTACATATTCATTTCACAATCTTTTTCTTTTTTTTTTAAACACTTGTTTTTTTTTTTTTTTATATTTTTTTTTATATATGAACATAACTATATACATATTAGGAACTCATCTTTTTGGGCACTCTTTTCTTTTTCAACAACCATTTTGTACATACACCCCCACACTTGTTCAAAAACTCATCCATCAACCAAGCTAATGTTCTTTTATTCCCTAAGGTAAAGTAAGAACACGATTTTTCATTTAAGACACATAATGAGCTAGAAACAAGGAATGGTCAAATAAGCTCAAAGGGGTTAAGCAAAGGAAAATATACAAGGTTGGCAGGAATCAGAGAATTTTCAAGAAGTCAAAAGAGTGCTTGATATCATATTGAAAACAAGGTTGGCTATTTGGTTAAACTAGCTAATTAAGAAAGAGGGCCTCAATCATGTTCATGCATGCAAGTGAAATGTAGCCTAAAAAAGAATCAAAGCAAGTTCTAGAATGGTCATTAACATGAGTGAAAATCACACAAGAAAGAAGAGAATGACATAAATGTTAAATCCATCCATTAGGCTCAAAATCTCACAAGGTATGCATCCATCAAACTCAATTCATCAATTCAATCATCCATCTCCAAGCATATCAGTTCAAGAAGGGAGAAAAGTTATTCAATCATGCAATGAACCCTTTTTTTGTGTTTTTTTTAACAACAAAAAGAAACATGCTAAAATCTCTCCCCCACACTTAATATAACATTGCCCTCAATGTGAAAGAGAGATATAGAAAAGAGCAACACAACCTGATAAGAAGTGAATCAACGCCAAGCAGAAAAGAAGCACACTGTCAGTTACGCATCAGACCCTGAAAAGAAATCAAACAAGAAAACGTTAGTACTTCCACAATTTAATACTAATTAATTACTACCTAAAAAAACTCCTTACTCTGCCACCAATTAAGATGCGTCTCAAGAGTAAAATTCTCCTTACTCTGCCATCACTAATTGGTTTAATAAGTCCATGACAATCATATCATACTTTCCAAACAAAACAACAAATTTTTTTTTTAATAAAATCAAACCCATTAAAGAGAAAGTGTCAGATCTGGCTTTTTTTTCTTGTTACTTCCTTCGCTGCTTCCTGTTGACCAATCTATCTGAGCTAATACCTTATCAGACACATACTCAAAAGCTTCTAATTTATCAATGAGCTCATCAATAGTGGAGGCAGAGATAAGAAGTTGTCTTTAGAAGGAGTGATAAATTTGTTTCCATAACTTTGTCAAGAAAAAATAACAAAAGATCAAAGAAATTATTAACATTCAACAAACCAATGGGTCTATGGTGGATGTTCAGTTCGGCCCAAGAGACAATTTGAAAAATTTCTTCCAAAGTACCAAAACCACCAGGTAAGACAAGAAATGCATCAGAATTGTCAACCATTGTTTTCATTCGTCCATGCATAGATGTTACCTGAATTTCTTCTCTAACTGTCCTTCCAGTGATGTTATTTTCAGCTAAAGGTTTAGGAATAACACCTAAAACCTGACTGCCTCCTAAAAAGGCAGCAAGTGATACAGCCCCCATTAACCCACGACAACCTC
Source organism: Ormosia emarginata (assembly GCA_029884605.1). Lineage (NCBI taxonomy): Eukaryota > Viridiplantae > Streptophyta > Magnoliopsida > Fabales > Fabaceae > Ormosia > Ormosia emarginata. The sequence continues at coordinate 11,938,820 of JAQQTP010000057.1, forward strand.
CCCCATATACAAGATGAATATTCCTCGCAGCAAGTGATCGACCAAGAGTGCTAGCTGCGTTTACAAACTCTAATCCCTTCCCATAACTCGACCCACAAAAACACAGACATTTTTGAGGTTACGAATAGAAGCTCCCATTTTATACTCTTCCTCCCTTTGAGTGTCTCTGAGTTGAAGGAAAATGGAGTGTTTAAATAAGAAAAAGAATGGAAAGGGGAATAATTGCACCTATAAGGGTAGGTTGGCTGTTGTCAGAAAAGGTTGAAATTAAGAAACACAGAATCTTTTTTCTTCTTTTTCTTTTTCTTTTCTTTTTTTTTTTTTATTTTTTATTTTTGTTTTTTTTTTTATTTTTTTATTTTTTTTTACTTCAAGAAAACCATCAAGGTAAAGAAGTCTAGAAATCCCTGAAGGACCCTGCTCAAAGGATCGTCGTACAAAAATCAAAATACAACAAAATGATACAAAGATAAAAGAAATAGAAAATGATGACATACCTGTATGTACGGTTTCCATGGCGTATCTTCATCTACTTGCGTCATGAGTGCGATGAGACATCACGTCCTTTTTTTTTTTTTTTGAAATTGTTAGAAAAACTTGATGAAAGATGAGTGCATACTTACTTAAGATTGGGATGGAGGTAGTCGCTCTTTCGGCTTTGTGCCAAAGCATTGTTGACCAAGATTCGACCCATTCAAGACCAACGCAACATAGGGCTCCCAAAAGGGACAAGTGGCCATAATATTGGCCTGCCTCACATGTGGGATACAATCTACCTTCTTTGTTTTTCAATTAAGAAGGTGGATCGGGATGCATGCATTTCCCCATTCACGGTGTGTGTTACCAAAGCCAACCCTAAGACGTATACATAATTTTTGTTTTTTTATTTATTTTTTTTTTTTTTTTTTTTTTTTTTTGTTTTTTGTTTTTGTTTTTGAAAGATGACATGAAGAAGAAGAAGAAGATGATGATATATACAGATTGTTTGTGGATATGGCTCACATCTGCCTCTGGTTTAACGTCCAGTAACGGCTTAAATGTCTTCTATGAGTCGAGGATAAGCTTCCCATCCAATTTTCTTATAAATTGGCAAACAGGGTCTTTTAGAGTCAGATTCCCAAGACTGTAGCGTTTTTCTTCATCCTTGAAGAGATTCCACAAATTAAGAATTTCACCCCGCATCAATCCATAAGAACGCGTCTCAAGAGTCAATAAGATATCATCTAATGACTCCTTACTCAGTCCATTCTTAATGAAGGATTTATTTGCGGAAATCATCCCCAAAGAACGACATTGTCTGTCACAATTCCATCGTCCACATTTGTAACAGACTTGTAACCTTTTTGCTCTTCTCCTTTTAGAATATGAATTTCTTCCAAGACCGGGCATGTATGAGTCAAATGAAATTGAAGACTCACTTGCTAATCGGACCTTCGCTTCAATTATCCAGCGTACATCTTCTGGCATACCTTTGTGCATTAACAGTCTCAATCTTTCACATCGAACTTTATAGATTTTTCCCAGAGCATTTTGAGGAAGAGAAGGAAATGTTTTCTCAGGTTTGAAAGAATGACATCCATTTTGAAGGAGAAGAAGGATTCAGTTATTTTGGGAAACTGAAAAATAAACCGACTTGAGAGTCACGGAGTACCGTATCCGCCACTTAACCGGCAACACAAAGAACTCAAGAACTTGGTTTTTCAGGAATGGTTGAGTCTTTGTCCATTAACTTTAAGCGCATTACCATTCCTAGGATCCTCAATATCTTCGGCCCCAGAGGATACACGTGTTTGACAGCAAAAGAACCGCGCCACTTGGATCTCAATTTTTCAAGGAGTAGGTGCAGATGATAATCTCAAAGCAGAACCTTTTTGACTAATTTCCGCAACTTTTGCAAAAGGTGTAACAAACCTTGAATAAAATGGGCCAATAAAATCCATACTGTAAGATTTTCGCAGTTGTTGTCGTTGAAGAAAAAGTGACCTCCACTTACTTCCGAGTGACAAAATTCAATGGCACTACCTACCTCATTGTCGGACACACAACCTGTTTTTTTTTTTTTTTTTTTTTTTTTTTTTTTTTTTTTTTTTTTTTTTTTTTTTTTTTTTTTTTTTTTTTTTTTTTTTTCATTCATAATGCGGATGGAGAAGGTTCATCACCTCCACTTCTCGCATTCTCCTGGAAGTTCATGATACTGTTTGAGGCGGTGTCCATTTACGATGAAAGCTTTGGCAGTGACCTCACTTTTAATCTGAACAGCACCAGAAGGAAAAACCTTAGTAACAATAAATGGTCCATCCCATCTAGACCTTAATTTGCCAGGCATTAGTTGGAGGCGGGAGTTATAGAGGAGAACTTTTTGACCAATCTCAAATGTTTTCCTCAGAATCAACTTATCATGGAAGGCTTTGGTCTTCTCCTTATAGAGTTTGGAACTTTCATAAGCCTCCAAGCGGATCTCCTCCAATTGCTGCAGCTGCAGCTTCCTCTCCATACCTGCTTGATCTAGGTCCAAGTTGCACCTTTTCACTGCCCAGAATGCATGATGCTCAATTTCCACCGGCAGGCTTTTCCAAAAACAATCCGATACGGAGACATCCCGATTGGTGTCTTAAAAGCAGTCCGGTAAGCCCATAAAGCATCCTCAAGCCTCCTCTTGCTCCAATCCTTTCGTTAGGTTGAAGCTGTATTTGGAGTATCTGCTTGATCTCCCTGTTGGAAATCTCGGCTTGCCCATTAGTTTGGGGATGGTAAGGTGTAGAAACTCTGTGCAAGACCCCATACTTTTTCATCAAAGCTTCCATGCTTTGATTACAAAAATGTGAACCCTGATCACGATGATGGCTTTCGGAACTCCAAACTGCAGAAAATGTGTGATCTAACAAAATCTACAACAACTTTGGAATCATCGGTCGAGTAGCTTTCGCCTCCACCCACTTGGATACATAATCAACAAACTAGCAAAATGTAAACAAAACCAAAAGAAACAGGAAATGGTCCCATAAAATCAATACCCCATACATCAAAAATCTCACGAGAACAATAAGGATTTACGGGGCATCTCATTCCTTCGAGAAGTGTTTCTGTTTTTGGCATTGATCACAAGATTTACAAAACACATATGCATCATGAAATAGAGTGGGCCAATATAATCCAGATTCCAAAACTTTCCTAGCAGTCCTTTGGGGACCAAAATGACCGCCACATGCAAGTGTATGACAAAAGCTAAGAATAGAATAAAATTCATTATCAGGCACACATCTCCTAATGACTTGGTCACTACAAAATTTCCACAGATAAGGGTCATCCCACACATAATATTTTGACTCACTCTTCAATTTATCAATCTGAGCCCTAATAAAATGTGCAGGGAAAACACCAGCAACTAAGAAATTTATCAAATCAGCAAACCAAGGAGTGTTACCTTGCAGCTTGAAAAACTGCTCATCAGGGAAGACATCATGGATAGGAAAAGTATCTGCCTCCTTTTCAATTCGGCTTAGGTGATCAGCCACTAAATTCTCTGCTCCACTTTTATCACGGATTTCAATATCGAACTCTTGGAGGAGCAAAATCCACCTAATCAACCTAGGCTTTGCATCAAGCTTCTTTAAGAGAAACTTCAGAGCTGTATGATCTGAAAACACAACCACTCTAGAACCAAGCAAATATGATCGAAATTTGTCTAAAGCAAAAACAATTGCTAAAAGTTCCTTTTCAGTGGTGGTGTAGTTGACTTGTGCAGGATCTAAAGTTCTTGAAGCATAGGAGATGACATGAGATATTTTGCCGACCCTTTGTGCAAGAACAGCTCCCAAAGCATAATTAGAGGCATCACACATGAGCTCAAATGGGAGTGTCCAATCTGGTGGCTGGATGATAGGTGTACTGGTCAATGCTTGCTTCAAGTGATTGAAGGCATCCTTGCATTTCTGGTCAAAATGGAACTCCACTTCTTTTTGTAGCAAGTTGGATAGTGGAAGAGCAATTTTGCTGAAATCCTTTATGAACCGCCTATAGAAAACCGCATGACCAAGGAAAGAACGAACCTCCCGCACGCATGTGGGGTAAGATAAGCATGAAATAACATTTATTTTTGCGGGATCTACCTCGATACCCTTGCTAGATATTACATGTCCTAAAACTATACCTTGTTCTACCATGAAATGACATTTCTCAAAATTCAGAACAAGGTTAGTTTCAATGCATCTATGTAAAACCTGAGCCAGACTATCCAGGCATGCATCAAAGGAAGAACCATAGACAGTAAAATCATCCATAAACACATCCATGCAATTCTCTAAAAAGTCAGAAAAGATACTTACCACACACCTTTGAAAGGTGCCAGGAGCATGCACAGACCAAACGGCATCCTCCTATATGCAAATGTGCCAAATGGACAAGTGAAAGTAGTCTTCTCTTGGTCTTCTGGGGCTATATGAATCTGAAAATAACCTGAATATCCATCCAGAAAACAATAATGTGACTTGCCAGCTAGCCTCTCCAACATCTGATCAATGAAAGGTAGCGGAAAATGATCTTTTCTGGTAGCCTGGTTAAGCCGCCTATAATCAATGCAAACCCGCCAACCATTATGAACTCTTGTGGGTAGAAGTTCATTATTCTCATTCTCAACTACTTGTGACCCAGATTTCTTGGGAACAACTGCCGGGGCTCACCCATTTCTTGTCGATATGGGATAAATAATGCCGGCTTGAAGTAGCTTGGTCACTTCCTTCTTCACCTCATCTAGAATCAAGGGTTCGGTCTCCTTTGGGGTTGCCTTTCTTGGTTTCGTATCCTCTTCTAATAAAATCCTATGCATGCATGTGGAGGACTAATACCGGGAATATCGCAAGTTTCCATCCGATGGCTTGCTTATTACGCCTCAAAACACTGCGGTAATTTTTCTTCTTGTTCGGGTTGCGTGATTCTTAGCAACAATCATCGCGTGACTTCTCACCATCTCCTAAATATGCATATTTAAGATGGTCTGGCAAAGTCTTCAACTCTAAGGATGGGGGCTGTACAATGGAAGGCAGCAAGCTATTTGAAACAACTAATTCAGCAACATTAAATTCAGCACAGTTCTGACTTCTATTTTCACATGTGGTATCATTTAAGTCAGCAGTTGCATCATCACTCATACCAGCATAAATCTCAGCACATGCAGCACATGGCTCAACATCACAAGCAACACATGTATCACAAGAAACAGAATCCAGAAAGTCAGCAATATCAGGGAATTCAGCATATAAATCAGCATAAACATCATCAACCAGCATCTCAATCACATCAATATGAAAAATAGAATGCTCCTCTAGGGGATGTCTCATGGCATCAAAAATGTTAAACTGTACCAAATCATCGCCAAACTCCATAGAAAGGGTGCCAGCATGCACATCTATCTTGGTCTTGGCGGTCTTGAGGAACGGTCTGCCTAGAATTAATGGAGCATGGTTTGCTGAAGACTCATCTTCCATGTCCAAGACATAGAAGTTCATCTGGAAAAATTAGCTCATTCACCCGAACTAACACATCTTCTAGTACTCCTGCAGGATAAGCAGTGGTCCTATTTGCCAATTGAATCACTATACCAGTTGGTTGCAAAGTGCCAATGTTCAAGGATTTATAAATTGACATAGGCATGACATTAATCGAAGCACCCAAATCTAGCATTGCACGTTCAAATTTGGAGTTACCTATCGTGCAAGGAATTGTGAAAGTTCCAGGATCTTTGCATTTTTGTGGCATGCTTGGTAGAATCATTGCAGAAACATTTCTGCCCATGTTTATTTTCTCAGTACCCTTAAGTCTTCTCTTGTGAGTACACAACTCTTTGAGGAATTTGGCATACTTGGGAATCTGCTTGATTGCATCAAGGAGGGAATATTGATTTCCACCTTCCTGAATGTGTCCATGACTTCTCTTTCTATTTACGTTTGCGCAATATGCTTGAATTTGTGTGACTCTGTTTGGAAAAGGTAGTGGAATGGCCATATTTGAATTCTCGCACATTTCTTACGTGTCATAGATTTTTGGGTGAGCTATCCACTTTTTTTTTTTACGGTCACCTTCGGTTCTTTGCACTTGTAGTTCAAGTTGTGGTGGAGTAGGACCGTCAACTTCTCGCCACTTCTCAAGCTAATGGCACTTACATTGCCTCTTGGGTTGTTATTTGTTTGTGAAGGCAATTGGTTCGACCCTTGACTTTTCACTCACTCGAGTGGTTGCCATCTGCCCAATTTGAGTTTGTAAATTCTGGATGGTGGCATTGACATTCTGCTGAAACTGTTTCATCAAGTCTTCGAAAGGTGGCTCAGCTGGAGTGGCTGCTGGAACAGGTAGCTGGAGGGGCTGCTGCATGGGTGGCGGAGCAGGTTGTGCTTGCCTAAATGCAGGTGGTTGGTACTTGTTGCTAGGGCCTGTAGCTTGGTATCTAAACTGTGGTTGCTGCTGTTGGTAGGGCTGTTGTTGTTGTTGACCAGAATTTCCATATCTCAGGTTGGGATGGTCCCTCCAGCCAGGGTTATAGGTATTAGAAAATGGATCATATCTGGGCTGCTGCTGTGATTGCTGATATTGGGGTCTACCAGGAAAAATACCATTTCTTTGCAAAGATTGTTCTGGAAAAATAGAACCACCATCCTGAAGTGTAGGGCATGCATCAGTAGGATGAGATGAACAAGAGCAAATGCCACACACAGTTGCAGCCATCTGCATTGGTGCTTGTTGTCCCACTGCTAACTGCCTCACCAAAGAAGTCAATTCATCAAGTCTGTGTTCCATTCTCTGTTGGTCTACATGAGACGATTGAATTTCATTGACTCCTCTGGTTGAGGTAATAATTCGTGTGCCAAATTGTTGGGTGTTGGCTGCCATGTTTGCTATCAAATCTCTCGCTGCTGCAGGGGTCTTGTCTACTAAGGCTCCTCCAGAGGCAGCATCCACCATGCTTCTGTCATTTGGCAGCAAGCCTTCATAGAAATATTGAATTAAGAGTTGATCGGTGATTTGGTGGTGGGGACAGCTCGAGCACAGCTTCTTGAATCTTTCCCAATATTCATGCAAGGTCTCTCCTGTCATTTGTCTTATGCCACATATATCTTTTCTAATGGCGGACTCTAGAGGCAGGGGAAAAATTTCTCTAAGAACAACCGCTTCATGTCATCCAACTTGTTACTGAACCTGGTGAAAGATAAAATAACCAATCCTTGGCGGTATCAGCAAGTGAGAAAGGAAATGCCCTCAGCTTGATGTGCTCTTCTGAGATCCCATGTGGTTTCATGGTTGAACAAACCACATGGAACTCCTTTAGATGCTTATGGGGATCCTTCACCGCAAAACCGTGAAACTTGGGCAACAAATGTATCAATCCAGATTTTAACTCAAAATCAAAGCATCAAGATCTGGGTATTGAATACACAAAGGCGGTTAGTTATATCGGGAGCAAACAAGTTCCTTAAGAGTTCTATTTTGCATGTTATCGGCCATAGTTTGAGAATTATTCAAGATCTCAAGTTCACTCTTAATATTAAGATCAAATTCGAAGCAATTCTTGCACTTAGCCTACGAGCTCTAATCAACCTATGCAAGGTTCTATCAATCTCGGGATCAAAGTCAACCAAGTTATCGAGGCTCGAGACCTAGTCATGCATCACACAAAAACAAATAAATAAGCAAAATACACTAGACAATGGTTAAAAATGTTAGAAAAGTTAATAAAAAGCAAAAGTTAGTAAAAACACTTAAAATGAAAAGATTACACTTACTAATCCCCCGGCAAGCGCCAAAATTTTGACGAGCGCCGAACTCGGTCAAAATTATAACCGAAGTTATTACCTAAGCTTGTAGCACGGTGACAACACCGGATCGTCTCCTCGAGGATCGTAAATGCAATTTGATCAAATCAAGTGAAAGTTAGCAAAAAGGGGGTTTGATAGTTTAAGATCGCACTTAACAAAATTAAAGGAAGAAATAACAATTAAAAGTAGTCAATTTAGAAACCTATCCAAGATTGGGTGGATTCAATCATAGACCCTTCATAGAACACTTGAAGTGCAATTGAATTGTTAATTTGGATCTAACCGAGATCTCTGCATCAAATCCAGAATTCATACTAGACGATCGTCTAGAATTCAATTAACAAGTGATAAACACAAATCCATGCAATCGCACCATTCATGAAAATCTATGTTAATTTCAAGTACCGAATTCAATTAACTTAGGCACAAATCGGTAACCTAACCTCTTCAATTTCGTGATTAATTTAGATCAATCAGTTCTAAGTTTCATCACAAATCTCAATCTTCATTTATGTGATTAGTTTAGATCAATTAGTTCTAAGTTTCATCACAAATCTCAATTTAAACTAAGATCAAATTAGATCAACATAAATAGAATCACCATTCATGCATTCAAGATCAAGAAGAAGAAGAAAGAAGAAGAAAGAAGAAGAAAAGAGGAATTCAATTACAAATCAAATACAATGCATAACCAAGATCTCAAGAATCCAAACCATAATCTCTTCAAGAGTTCTAAATTGACCCAAAGTAGCTTAGCCCTCCATTACATGAAGGGGAGCATCAAAATATACAAAACTATGAGAAACTATGAAGAAGCAAGAAGAAACTTGAGAGAAATGAAGGAGAATTACATGTTGTTCATGATAAATGGTGCCTTTTATAGAAGTCTAAGGTAACAAAATGACAAAGGGAAGTGGGTGGATGAGTGGATGAGTGAGTGGAGTGTTTGAGTGGATGGATTAGTGGGTTGGTTTAGTGGATTGGTTTAGTGGATGAGTGAGTGGAATGGTTGAGTGGTTGAATTAGTGAAAAATGCCAAAGGACTTTTGGTGAGTGGGAAATTATGGACATGAATGGGTGAGTGGATGGTGAGTGGATGGATTAGTGGATGAGTGGGTGGAGTGGTTAAGTGGTTGGATTAGTGTGGATGAGTGGGTGATTAGTGGATGAGTGGATGAGTGGATGAGTGGATGAGTGGATGAGTGGATTAGTGGATGGATGAGTGGGTGGTTGAGGATGAAAATTTCGTGTCTGACTTGGAAGCCAAAAACGACCCACTATACTTCAGAACCACGAAAAGTGTTCTTCATGAAAGTTGTAGATCCTTGTCTTGGCTATAAAATGGATAGATGGTTCGTCCAATTTGGATTCCTTAAGCCCAAGATATGTCCCAAATACCGTCGGTTGCTCAAACCCAACTTCAGCACCTCTGTTCCGACTTGCAAGCTCAAAATGACCTACTAGACTTCTTTTTCTCAAAATGTGTTCTTCATGAAAGTTGTTTATTTGGATCTTGACTATCCACTATCCAAATTTCAGCCCATCTACATTATTACATCTTGATATATGATTTTATGAGTGCACACTGTTCGGATTCTACTGACAGAACCCGTATTCTGACTTCCATGTAAACTTAGGTCCCTTAGACATCTGAATCGGACTTCGAGCTCTTCATCAAAGTTGTAGAGATTCCTCTTAGATTTCCTACAAGGTAAAATTCATGTTCATCAGATATTAGGAACTCAAGTTATGGCTAAAATACAGAAACAGTGTCAAATCTCAATAATGCTGAGAATATTCAATTAGGACCAATTTGAGCTCAAACTCACAAAATCATACCAAACTCAATCAATTAAGAATATGGAGAGTGTAAATGACTAAACATAAGGGTTTCTTAATGAATAAAATATGTGATTATCATTCCACTCTAGTTGGCTGGGTTGCTCTAGATCCGTGGGCCCATAACTCAATCCAGAACAACTTGTATTATCTATATAATATTTTAAATGAATCTAAGATGAGCTATGCACTCCACCTCGTTCCACTTTTGGTATGAATATTTGTAACAAATTGGCTACTATGAAAGTCAATGGTAATGAAGCATGAAAAGGTAACATTGGATGCTAGTCATTTGCTGAAGCTAAGAAAGTTTTAGGGCTATCAATTTTTTTAAACCTAAGTAAGAAAATTATAATATCAACACTTTCAAGTACTGCATGCTAGATGATTTTGACAATCAAATCGAAACCATTACTACCCTATAGGAGAATTTGTTTTTCTACAATTCCTATTTCTACAAGAATAATATAACTTGTGCGTGTAGATGGTTTTAATAGTCACCAATCACATCAAATGTCAAAAAAATTATACCTTATAGGATATGTTCCTCTATGATTCTTGTTTCAATGGTAATTTCAGACTTCTAATATTGCTCTTGATTAATTTGATTATAAGATCCTTTTGTCATGGTACTAAAGAGAGGAACTTACTCAATTCAAACCATGGACAAGTAGAACTTTAGTTTTTTTTTTCTTGTCACATTGATGTTCATGGGCAACCTTTGTTTCACAGCCTGAGATGTGCTATCAACCTCATGGTTTTCCATAACTGTTGGCCTTACTATAATACTATTTAAAGAAAAAAGAAAGAAAAAAAGAAAAACTTAGCAATAACAATGAACTTCCAACATTGCCTATCTATGAGAAATGTGAACTTCAAAACAATTTGCAAAATTTACATTTTTTACACAAGGATGTTTTTTCGTTGCTTTATTATATCCTACTCGTAGGTCAGTTCATCAAGATCTGTCATTGATTAGACAAAAGAATTATCATGTTCTTCCTTTAAAAGTTTTAGGTTGTTTTTACCCTCCTCAAAATTCATGAACCATCTAGTGTAGGTCTATGTAAATTCATGAAAATTCACACCTGTAGCATATCCTACAAGGGTTGAATTTTTGAAATCTACCTATTGAGAATTAGTTGACTTGGAACCCTACAACTAGTGCTTTAACTAAATATTAGCTTATCTTATAGTCATACAACTTTCCATATGTTAGCTTTAAAATGCAAGAAGTGGTAGGTAATTTAGATCTCTATAGCTTGAGTTAAGCAAACAAACTGAAGGAGTGTTCAAATATCGATTTTGTAGAATCTAATTTGTTTTTAAATGTGCACTGACTCTGATAGAAAAAGGCATAAATTATAAGATTTATACCATTTTATGCACTATGTCTTAGCTTTCATTCACCATAAGTTTTCATTTATTTTGTTTTACTATGGATATAGTTATGCAAAGATGTTTCTGGATAGCCAATCTATGACAGCATAACACTTTTTGCAGAATTTACCTAAACTTAAAACAAAAACTGGGAATGATTGAAAATGGTAAAAATCATGAAGTTTTTTTTTTATCACAATAAGACTCATTTCATAGCTTTCAAATGCACTAGTGTCGAGTCAATTGAGTTTTGACAATCCAAGTTATGCATCTCAGAACACAAGCTGCTAGAATTATACATGTAAGGTCCAAAACCCTCTTGAAGCAAAGTTTTTATCATTATGTTTTGATGATTAACAAAAACTATATTGAAAATATGATGTTTAAGCTCTATCACTTCTAGAGTAATTTAACTTGGTCTTGTGAGTTTCTATATTTAGTTGTGATATGTAGATCGTTAGACTGAAATAAGAAAGATAAGGACATGGCTGGATGACCACCCTTTTCGGATTTAAAGCTTGGGAATCAACTTAAGAATAATTGTCTAAGAAGACCAGCATATGTTTTAAGTCTGATTTATGATAATTAACTTATAAAGAATTCAAGATCTCACTAAGACAACAATAGAAGGCTTGAAGTCTCTAAAGACGAAGATCTTCTCGAGAAGGGGTCACATTCAAAGCTTCAAAGTTGAAGGAATCTACTAGAGAAGTCTTGAAAATGGTTGAGAAGAGTTAAAAACTTGAGCTCTGTCAAAGTTATACTATAAGACAAATTGTACCAAACGAGTTGAGTTAGCAAAAGAGACATTATAATGGCTAGTTTGTTACCAGAATGTAAAAACCAGCCTAGAACTCCAACGGCTGGCTTCCAAAGGCTATATAAGGGTTTATTGTTGAAGATTCTAAAGGCTGGACAAGTTGAAAGTGAATATAACAGTGAAAACTTATTTTGAACTCTTCTCATCTATTACTCTTGTTGCCTATCAATTCTACATTAGCTAAATTCTTGTTGTAGGTGTTACATTAGCTTTGACTACCGTGTTTAAGCACTCTTTGAGTAATTGTGAGAACTATCAACTTGTAAACTCTTTCTAAAATAGTTTGGGTTAGAGATAGTAAGTTAGAGGGTTGTTCTATCCATTGTGAGTGTAGCTAGGAGCGGCTATGATCAAATACTACTCGGTTGACACTTGAGGAGGCTATGGTTAAAAGAATACATGTGTATTGAAGCCTGAAGAGGCTTAGTTGACAAAGAATACTTGTTTTTAGTAGAGAAATCTCGATGAGGAGTTAGGGGCTGGACGTAGTCCACGTGGTTTAGGTTGAACCAGTATAAATTTGTTGCGTTGAGCTTCCATCTACCTTATCTCTTTTATTTTCAGTGTGTTTGAACAAGTTTCACTACTATCCAACTGTTTTATATCAGCTTTTCAAGTTTAAAGTCAAACAAGTATTTTGAAACTAAGTGTTTAGATATAAAGACTTCTGTTATTTAAATCTGATAAAATATAGTTGCTTGATTAAAAAACAAGTTTATGAGTGCTTAAAGTTGTTTAAAAGAATACCCACTGGTTAGTTTTATGTTTTAATAAATGCCGATATAAATAATAGTGTTAAGCAGAGTAATTCTGACTAACAGTTTGTGTTTAGTTTAGACTCATCTCATCTCCAAGTTATAACACTTGAGAAAGGTTTGAAAAGAGTGTTTATGGTTGCAGAAACTTTTAAAAACTACATAGCATAATTCAACCTCCCTTCTTGTGCCATTTGCCAACTTCAATACATTCTGCAGGATGCAGCCCACTTTCATGCAAAATTCGTCATGTTTCTAAACTTGTAAAAATTATAAGATTTTAGGCTTAGGTAATCATTTTTCTTAGCTATTCAGCAAAATAAGTGGCATCTCATTTGAGTCTCTGTAGCCAAAGATATGCACATAAATATACATGATGCCCAAGAAAGATAAAACACAATGTTTAGTCCATATATTTACATTCATCCATGGTCTATTCTTAATTACAAAATCTTACTGATAATCACATATTTTATACATTAATGAACTCTCATTTTTAGTCATTTACACTCTTTATGTACTTAATTGATTAAGCCTGGTTATATTTTGTAAGTTTGGACTTAAATTGGACTTAATTGATTTTTTTCGGCACTATTTTGGTCTTACATTATTTCTGTATTTCGGTCATAACTTGATTTCTAGATGTCTTAGAATTATGTATCTTACTTTGTAGGAAAGATAAGAGAGAGCTCTACAACTTTCATGAAGAGCTCCAAGGTTCAATCAGACATCTAGTAGAGCTAAATGGGCGTGGAAGTCAGAACATGTGTTTTGTGACTGAAACCTAAACAGTGTGTAGTAGTCAAAGCATAACTTGGGCTGTAGGAACTTTCTTGGCCTGAAATTTGGATACTTGAAAGATAAGACCCATATCTACAACTTTCATGAAGAATACAAGAGCTCAATCGGATAACTTAGAGGTCATATTTGGTCTGCAAATCAAAATAGAGGTGCTGAAACTAGGCCTGAACAGTCTACAGTAATTAGGTCATATCTTGGGTTGTAGGACGAATTTTGGATGGTTTTAAAGTTGAGACAAAATTCTAAAACTTTCATGAAGACCACGTTGCTTCATTCTGATGGCATCCATGAGATCAGCAGTAAATGATTTCGGAGACAAAGAATCTTAATAATTTTCCACTCACCATTTGGCATTTTCCATTCATCCACCTACTCCTCACCCATTCATTAATCAGCCCCTTATCATTTTGTATCTCTAATCATCTATAAAAGGCTCCATTGGCTGATCATTTAAGAGACTTTGGTTTTAGGCATGGTTAGAAGAAATTATATTCATGCTTGTATATTGTCTTCCTTTGTTATAAATTTTTTTGTTCTAATTTGAAGTTATGTTCATCTTTCTCTCCTACTCTTTTTCTTTCTTCTTGATCATGAGTACTTAATTTTCATTTTGCTTTGGTGAAAGAGTGAAACTCTTTGTAATGAAATAAGGTAAGATTATTCTATTTCTTGTACTTAAATGAATTATTATAAAGTGGACATTATATGTGTTGTATTTTGTTTCCAATCAATTTAAAAACCTTCCCTGTATAATGGAGATCTTGATTTATTGTAGACAAAAGGATTGACACAGTGAATGCTTGAGCTCACTTACAATTGTTGGTAGAAAATTGAAGGAATCATAAGATGATTGCATATTGATAAACACATATTTTATTCATTAAGAAACCCTTATATTTAGTCATTTACACTCTCTATATTCTTAATTGATTGAGTTTGACATGATTTTGTGAGTTTGAGCTCAAATTGGTCCTAATTGAATATTTTCAGCATTATTGAGATTTTACACTATTTCTGTATTTTGGTCATAACTTGAGTTCCTGATATCTGACAATCATGAATTTTATCTTGTAGGAAAGTTAAGAGGAAGCTCTACAACTTTGATGAAGAGCTCGAAGTCCGATTCAGATGTCTAAGGGACCTAAGTTTACATGGAAGTCAGAATACAGGTTCTGTCAGTAGAATCCGAACAGTGTGCACTCATGAAATCATATCTCAAGATGTAATAATAGATATGGGCTGAAATTTGGATAGTGGATATTCAAGATCCAAATAAACAACTTTGAAGAACACATTTTGAGAAAAAGAAGTCTAGTAGGTCATTTTGAGCTTGCAAGTCGGAACAGAGGTGCTGAAGTTGGGTTTGAGCAACCTACAGTATTTGGGACATCTTTTGGGCTTAAGGAAGCCAAATTTGACGAACCAGCTATCCATTTTATAGCCAAGACAAGGATCTACAACTTTCATGAAGAACACTTTTCGTGAATCTGAAGTATAGTGGGTCGTTTTTGGCTTCCAAGTCAGACACGAAATTTTCATCCATCCACTAATCCACTAATCCACTCATCCATCCACTAATCCATCCATCCACTCACCCACTCCATCCACTCAACCACTCACTCCACATCCACAACTAACCCACTCAACCAATATTTAATCCACTCCACTCATCCACTCAACCACTCAACCACTCACCCACTAAACCAACCCACTCAACTAAATTAACCAATCAACCAATCACCCACACCACTCAACCACTCAACCACTCATCCACTCAACTAACCCACTCAACCAATATTTAATCCACTCCACTCAAACCAACCCACTTAACCACTCACCCACTCAACCAATCCACTCAACCACCCCACTCCACTAACCCACTCATCCATCCACTCACCTTTGTCATTTTGTTACCCTAGACTTCTATAAAAGGGCACCATTGGTTATCATAGGAGGGGGAACTCTCCTTCATTTTCTCTCAGTTTTTCTTGTGATTTCTTTCTAGCTATGTGTAACTAAACCTCCCTTGGTTAAGGGGGTGATGAAACCGCTAGTATTAATGTTGTAAACTTTGCATATTTGATTATTTCAACATAGTTATGTTTTTATTCATATATTTCGAATCTATTGTTGGTATGAAGGTTTTTGTACTTGTTCCTACTTTCAAAGTAGTAGATCTAGGTTTATTATGCTTGCGGTTGCGGTAGTAGATCTAGTGGGATGTATGATGTTCATGTGGGTATAATTATCTTTGTGCTATTTGCCGTTATAAAAGTGGTAGATCTGGGTTTATTATGCTTGTGATTTGCGGTATTAGATCTAGAGAAATATATGTTCTAAGTAATTTAATCCGGTGTGTGATTAGACCTTAGTGTAATTGGTTTTCTAAATCTTAATGCAATTGTTGGATAGTTGTAAGAGCGGTTGCTTTATGACTAATCGGTGATTAGGAGTTGATTTGAGCGGTTGCTAAATTGGCCAACACGTAAGGAAAACAGAGATTTACTCTCACAATTGCATAAAAACATAATTGAGCATGTTGGAATAAAAGGATATGTGGATTTACATTATCATATAAATCGAGTGGTGGATTCAATCTCTTAACCAATTTTCTTATATTGTTGATTTTAGATTGTTTATTGTTATCTTTGAAGCTGTTCATTGTTCATCAAAACTCCAAAACCCCCTTTTCCTGTTTATTGTTAATCGAGTCTAAATTGGGAATTGTTTAATAGTGTTAATTGAATTGGTTCTCTGTGGATCGACCCTTACTAACTACAACTAGTTGTAAGGTTTTTATTTTCTGGTGGGCGACAACTGATTTTTATCTTAATTTTAATCACTACATCCGCACGCATCGAATTTTGGCGCCGCTTGCAAGGGAACCAATTTTTTCAATTACACTATTAATTTATTTCCTATTTTTATTCTGTTTTTATTTTATTTTATTTTATTTTAATTTTAATCTTTCTTTCGAGTGTTTTGTAGGTGTTGATGTCCTTTGAAGGAGTAGACGAAGGATTGCTAAATTTGAGGAACTATATTGATCAACTCACTTCACATCCTCAATTTCCCTTCCATCAGGCTAACTTCCAACTCACACTGTGACATTGAAGTTGCCCGTTACATTGATCTATCAAGTTCGAGAGACATTTGAGCCATCCGAAATATCGAAGAAGTGACAATGGCGAGAAAACACTTTAAGGGCATTGGGTGCTCCAGATCTAGATCAACGACCTCTTTGCATAGACATTCTTGAAAATGAAGAGGCATTTGAATTGAAATCCGGTTTAATCCATCTCTTGCCATCTTTCAATGGATTACCCGGAGAAGACCCCAACAAGCACTTGAAGGAAATCCATATGGTATGTTCTAGC
Source organism: Ormosia emarginata (assembly GCA_029884605.1). NCBI lineage: Eukaryota > Viridiplantae > Streptophyta > Magnoliopsida > Fabales > Fabaceae > Ormosia > Ormosia emarginata. Next base: position 11,955,597 of record JAQQTP010000057.1, read on the forward strand.
ATGAAACCTGCAGGAATTCATGTAGAGCAAGTCAAGTTGAGAGCTTTTCCATTCTCATTGAAAGACTCGGCTAAGGAGTGGCTTTACTACTTGCCACCCGGATCCATCCAATCATGGCGGGACATGGCCCGAACTTTCCTAGACAGATACTTCCCCGCCTCAAAAGCTGCAACAATCGAGAAAAGAAATCGTGGTATTCAACAAAGGCATGGGGAATCACTCCATGACTACTTGGGAGAGATTTAAGAAGCTATGTTTCACCTGCCCTCATCATCAAATAAGTGAGCGACTTTTAATTCAAGTATTTCTATGAAGGCTTACAAGTGATGGATCGCAACATGATTGATCTTTGCTAGCGGAGGAGCATTGATTGATAAAACTCCTCAAGAAGCTAGAAACTTGATCTCAAGAATGGCTGCCAATACTCAACAATTCTACTCTAGAAATGACACCTGGAGTAAAGAAGCGGTGAAAGAAGTAGAGACAACCAAGTATACTGACAAATGACTCAATTGTTGCTATGGTTCAGCGGTTAATGGATTCAGGTAAAGCACCAGTTCATGCTTGTGGGATCTGTTGTTCATTTGGACATCCCACTGATATGTGTCCCACTCTCCAAGAAGACACAAATGAGGAGGTAAGAGCGTGAGGGGATATCTTTGGACTTTCAAAAATTACAACCCCTACTCAAACACATATAATCCGGGTTGGAGGGATCATCCAAATTTCAGCTATGCAAAGCAACCTCAAAATCAACCTCCAGCTTATGGACCTCCAGGATTCCAACAAAGGCAAGTACCTTTCCCTCAGAGATAGCAGCAAGTTCAAGCTCCTAAGCAATCTGAGCCTTCATTAGAGGAGCTAGTAAAACAAATGGTCACTAATAATTTGCAGTTCCAACAAGAAACAAATGCAACTATACAAAGTTTCAAACAAGAAACAAGGATTGCAATCAATAACTTGCGAGAATCGGATAGGGCGGTTGTCCACGAGAATTCAACAAGTTTCAAAGCCAAGCTTCAGGGAAACTACCCTCACGGACGAAGTGAATCCGAGGGAAAATGCTAGTCTTTGTCACATTGAGAAGCGGAAAGACGATGGATGAGCCTACCTCTCTTCCACCAATCATTCAAGAGAAGGATGAACCACCCAAAGAAGCAAATGATAAGGGGCAAACTTCCAAAACCCCTAAGGTAAGTATTTACGAACCCCTTCCTAAATATGTCACTAAAGCTCCTTTTCCTAGTAGGTTGGTTAAAACCAAGAAAGAAGAAGCGAGAAAAAGAAATACTTGAGACTTTTAGGAAGGTAGAGGTTAATATCCCTTTGTTAGATGCCATTAAGCGGTACCTAGATATGCAAAATTTCTGAAAGAATTATGCACTAACAAGAGGAAGTTAAAAGGAAATGAAAAGGTCCAAGTGGGAGAAAATGTTTCAATTTGTAATTAAAAAGAAACTCCCAACCAAATGTAAGGACCCTGGCACATTCACCATTCCATGCACTATAGGTAACACAAGGTTTGAAAGGGCAATGCTTGATTTAGGTGCATCTATAAATGTCATGCCATATTCTATTTATGCATCTTTATACTTGGGTCCTTTGGAACCTTTGGTGTTGTTATTCAATTGGTGATAGATCTAATGCATACCCTAAGGGTGTGGTTGAAGATGTTTTGGTACAAGTGAATGAATTAGTGTTTAAATGGAGACTTCTATGTTTTGGACATGGAAGAGGATGAGTCTCCCAAATCTGATCCTATCTTGCTAGGAAGACCATTTTTGAAGGCGCACGGACAAAAATTGATGTGCACTCGGGAATTCTAACAATGGAATTTGATGGGGAATTAATTAGATTCAATATTTTTGAAGCTATGAGATACCCAAGTGATGTGCACTCTGCTTGTTTAATTGATTCTTTTGATCCTTTTGATTCTTTAATTTCTGCAGACTTTTGATCTTGACCATTTTGATGCTCTTGATACAATTCTAACTCATAGCTTAGATGTACGGGAGGAAAAGAAGAAGAGTGAAGAAGAGCCATGGAGTGAAGACATTGATGAAATTGTTCTTTGCCTTACAAGAGCTCTCTTCCACTCCGGAAGAGCATGAGGTAACTTTTGTTGATTTACCTGTTACTACCGATATACCTCAACCTTTGTTGTGCGGGCACTGAATTGGGCCGAAAGCACTACACGATCATCTTAAATACATCTTCTTGGGGGAGAAGGACACCCTTCCAAGTAATAATTGCAAAGTCACTCACCCAAGAGTAAGAAGAGAAAGCGGTAGCTGTTTTGCGGGAACATAAGATAGCCATTGGTTGGTCAATAGGCGATATCAAGGGTATTAGTCCCTCCGTTTGTATGCACGGGATATTAATGGAGGAGGATACTAAACTGTGAGAGACCCTCGGCGGAGATTGAATCCTCCCATGATGGAGGTTGTGAAAAAGGAGATCTTGAAGCTCCTAAGTGTGGGGGTGATCTACCCCATTTTCGACGACAAAGCAAGTGGGTAAGCCCAGTCCGGGTAGTACCAAAGAAATCGGAATTACTTGTGGTAAGAAATGCTGAAAATGAGCTTATTCCCACTAGGTTACGAGACAGGGTGGCGTGTTTGTATTGATTACGGGAAGTTGAATGCCGCCACGAGAAAAGACCACTTTCCTTTACCTTTCATTGATCAAATGTTAGAAAGATTAGTGGTCATTCTTATTATTGTTTTCGGATGGTTTTTCGGGTTACAATCAGATTGCCATAGCTCCAGAAGACCAAGACAAGACTACATTCACTTGTCCATTTGGTACCTTTGCATATAGGCGAATGCCTTTTGGACTCTCGCAATGCACCGGGAACTTTCCAAGATGCATGATGAGTATATTTTTCGATTACATTGAAAACATCATTGAGGTTTTTATGGATGACTTTAGTGTCTTTGGAAATGATTTTGAAAATTGTTTGGAACATTTAACTTTGGTGCTTAAAAGATGCATTGACACTAACCAGTCTTGAATTGGGAAAAATGTCATTTCATGGTGAATGAAGGTATTGTGTTAGGTCATGTAATTTATGCTAGGGAATTGAAGTAGATAAAGCTAAGGTAGAACTCATGCATTCTTTGCCACCACCCACTAGTGTGCGGGAGATTCATTCTTTTATTGGTCATGCGAGGTTTCTACCGGAGATTCATTAAAGACTTTTCTAAAGTCTCATTGCCCTTTTGAGACTTCTTCAAAAAGATGTTAATTTTAACTTTGATGAGAAATGTATGGAAGCTTTCAATAAACTCAAGAAGTTGTTAAGCTGTTGCACCTATCATCGAGCCACCCAACCTGGGAGTTACCTTTTGAACTAATGTGTGATGCAGTGACTTTGCGGTAGGAGCTGTCTTGGGACAACGAGTTGATAGAGTTCCTTATGCCATTTACTATGCATCAAGGACTCTAAATGATGCTCAACTTAATTACTCAACCACGAGAAAAGGAACTTCTAGTTGTTGTATTTGCTTTAGAAAAATTTAGATCATATCTAATTGGTTCTAAAGTGATTGTGTTTTCAGATCATGCAGCCTTGAAGTATCTTCTAACAAAGAAAGAAGCAAAGCCTAGATTACTCGATGGATTTTATTGCTCCAGGAATTTGACTTGGAGATTAAAGACAAGAAAGGGAGCGAAAACTTGGTGGCCGATCACTTGAGTAGATTGGTAAGCGAAGAGGAAGAAATGCCTATCATGGAGACTTTTCGGATGAATATTTGATGGTTGTCAACACCATAATCCCTTGGTATCTTGACATTGTTAACTACTGGTTACTAAGGACTTTCCGGAGGGTTTGAACAAGGCCCAAAGAGATAAATTAAGGAGTGACTGTAAATACTATATCTGGGATGACCCGTACTTATGGAAGCATTGTGCAGATCAAGTCATTAGGAGGTGCATTCATGATTCGAGACACACTCCATCCTCTCCTTTTGCCACACCTATGCATGTGGAGGACACTTTGGCAGTAAAAGGACAGCCAATAAAGTGCTTGATAGTGGTTTCTATTGGCCTTCAATTTTCAAAGACGCTTACAACTTATGTAAGTCTTGTGGCCATTGTCGAGAGAACAGGTAATATTGGTCCTCGTAATCAAATGCCTCGGACTCCGATCATTTTTGTGGAACTCTTTGATGTGTGGGGTATTGATTTCATGGGACCATTCCCTCCTTCATTTGGTTTCACATACATTCTTTTATCTCGTTGATTATGTGTCTAAATGGGTGGAAGCAAAAGCCACTCGATCGATGATTCTAAAACTATTGCAGATTTTGTTAAGTCACATATTTTCTCCCGGGTTCGAGACCCCAAGGGCTATCATCGGTGACCAAGGGACCCATTTTCGCAACAAAACCTTTGATGCTCTATTGAAGAGATATGGAGTAATGCATGAGAATTTCCACTCCTTACCATCCACAGACAAATGGGCAACCGAAGTGTCCAACCGGGAGATTAAGTCAATCCTTGAAAAGACAAAGTGAATCCCTCAAGAAAGGATTGGAGCACTCGACTTGAAGATGCTTTATGGGCTTATAGGACTGCCTATAAGACTCCCATCGGCATGTCACCATTTCGGTTGGTGTATGGAAAGCCCTGTCATTTGCCCGTTGAGTTGCAACATCGATCTTCTTGGGCCATTAAACAAGTTAATATGGAATTGGAAGGTCTTTGGAAAGCAAAGGAAGTTCCGATTACTGAGGAATTGGAAGAACTAAGAAATGAGGCCTTTGAGAATGCCCTGATTTATAAGACTAAAGCTAAGGCATTCCATGACCAATTGATTTCTAGAAAGAAATTTCACAGAGGACAAAAAGTCCTGCTATTCAATCAAGACTCAAATTATTTCCGGGTAAAGCTGCGTTCTAAGTGGATTGGGCCGTTTGTGGTAACTAATGTTTTTCCTTTTGGTGCGAGTTGAGATCGGGAGTGAAATTTCGGCAAAGCATTTAAGGTCAATGGTCATCGTCTCAAACCATATCATGAACTACGACGGTGCGAGAGATGGAAGTGATGACCCTCATCCTTCCACAATATGAGGAGCATTGAAAGTATCATCATGTGTTGGTGAGGACAATAAACTAAGCGCTCATTGGGAGGCAACCCAACCAGATTTGCTCTCTTTATCCCTTTTTATTTTGTGTTTTCATTAGTTTCTTAGATTATGTTTTTATCTGTTTGTTGGTTGTAAGCATTTGAATCTAAAAAAAAAAAAAAAAAAAAAAAAAAAAAAAAAAAGCCGTGTGCCCGACAATAAGGTAGGTAGTGCCATTAAATTTTGTCACTCGGAAGCATGTGAAGGTCACTTTTCTTCGGTGACAACAACTGCGAAAATCTTGCAAAGTATGGATTTTATTGGCCTACTTTATTCAAGGTCTGTTACACCTTTTGCAAAAGTTACGGAAATTGGTCAAAAAGGTTACGCTTTGAGATTATCATCTGCACCTACTCCTTGAAAAATTGAGATCTAGGTGGCGCGGTTCTTTTTTTGTCAAACACGTGTATCCTCGGGGCCGTAGATATTGAGGATCCTAGGAATGGTAATGCGCTTAAAGTTAATGGACAAAGACTCAACCATTCTGGAGAACCAAGTTCTTAAGTTTTTTTTTTTGTGTTCTTGGGTTAAGTGGCGGATACGGTATTCCGTGACTCTCAAGTCGGTTTATTTTTCGGTTTCCCAAAATAACCTGAATCCTTCTTCTCCTTCAAAATGGATGTCATTCTTTCAAACCACGAGAAAACATTTTCCTTCTCTTCCTCAAAATGCTCGAGAAAAATCTACAAAGTTCGATGTGAAAGATTGAGGATTGTTAATGCACAAAGGTATGCCGAGAAGATGTCTGTTGGATAATTGAAGCAAAGGTTCGATTAGCAAGGTGAGTCCTCAATTTTATTTGACTCATATATGCCCCGGTCTTGGAAGAAGTTCATATTCTAAAAGGAGAAGAGCAAAAAGGTTACAAGTCTGTCACAAATGTGGACGATGGAGCGTAACAAGCGATGTCATACTTTGGGGATGGTTTCCGCAAATAGAGAAGATAAAATTTTCTTCATTAAGAATGGACTGAGTAAGGAGTCATTAGATGATATCTTATCGACTCTTGAGACGCATTCTTGTGGATTGGTGCATCGTGAAATTCTTAAATTGTGGAATCTCTTCAAGGATGAAGAAAAACGCTACAGTCTTGGGAATCTGACTCTAAAAGACCCTGTTTGCTAATTTTTAAGAAAATTGGATGGGAAGCTTATCCTCGACTCATAGAAGACGTTTAAGCCGTTACTGGACGTTAAACCAGAGGCGGATGTGAGCCACATCCACAAACAATCTGTACATATCATCTTCTTCTTCTTCTTCATGTCATCTCTAAAAAAAACAAAAAAAAACAAAAAAAAAAAAAAAAAAAAAAAAAAAAAAAAAAAAAAATTTATGTATACGTCTTAGGGTTGGCTTTGGTAACACACACCGTGAATGGGGAAATGCATGCATCCTTGTTACCCAAGTGGCTTGAAAACAAAGAGGGGGGTGAATTGAGTAATTAAAGATTTTTCGCAAAAGCCTTAAACAAATAAATTATCTTGAATTTAATTATTAAAAGTCGTGAATGAGATGAACATAAGAAGAACAGATAATAATTAAATTGCAAGAATAAATAAAGTTCATAAAGATAAAGAGAATAAGGGTAGAAAAGAGAACAATATTTATCCTGGTTCGACCACCAACCACTTGTGGCCTACGTCCAGTCCCGAAACACGGATTCGAGATTTTTCACTATTCAATACAAGCTTAACAATGTTGTGCTTGCAACCTTTACACAACAGGGGATACCTCACCCTATTTACTAGAGGATACCTCACCCCTTTGAAGGATACCTCACCTTCTTTACACTAAGGGATACCTCACCCTTTTACTAGAGGATACCTCACCCTCACAAATTCACTAAGGGATACCTCACCCTTTTACGAAGTGCAGAAAGAGAATAGATGAAAAATAAACGCTCACTTAGACTAAGAGATATTACAAGTTGAAGTGCTAATAAGCTCTCTAGAGGGTATCTCAAGGTTTTGGCAAAGAGAGCACAGAAAAGAGAGAAAATAATGTAAAATTCGTTTTCAGCCAAGCAAAAAATAATTCAAGTGGTTGGGAGTTTTCATAAGAGACCCAAGGTCTGTATTTATAGAGCAAAGAAAGCAACTAGCCGTTGGGTGCCAATTAAGAAACCATTAAAAGCAAATATGGCCGTTGCTGCCATTTTTGAACGTTTCGTGAAAATCAATTTTGCAGAACGGTATTCGAATACCTTATGAGGTATTCGAATGCCTCTTGCCAAAACTCTCTTAAAAAAAAAAAGTGATTATAATTTGGGTTATTCGAATACGTTTTTAAGGGTATTCGAATGCCTCATTTAAAAGGTTCATTTGAATCTAGGGTATTCGAATACCATATGGGGTATTCGAATGCCTCTGTTTTGGCAATTATAGAGGAAATATCGGTTTGAAACGAGGTTATTCGAATACCATAGATGGGTATTCGAATACCACTTTGAAAAAAAAAACGTGTAAGCTTGAAAACACTCTATTCGAATACTTATCGGGGTATTCGAATACCTCTGATATAAAACCAGCTTTTAAATGCTTTCAAATGACCATGAAAATGGTTGTTTAATTTTGAAAAAACAATTTTGAAAACATTTCTTTGCAATGCCAATTAATGAGATATCCAATGAGGCTTTTACAAGGATCCTAAGTCCTAAAGCTTATTCTTGAAGATCTTGGACTTGGTCTTCTCATCATCTTCATGTTTGTCTTCACGTTTGTTATCATCAAAACTATTGCTCATTAGCTAGCCAATTACATTCTCCCCTTTTTGATGATGACAAACTAACATTTGAAAAACATTAGTTCATATAAATTGGAATTCACAAAGTTAGTTTAGAGATACTTACTCCCCTCTTTTTCATAAGAGGTGATTTTCATCGAGATATGTGCACAAGACTCTCCCTTACTTTTGGAATTCAATTTCTATTTTTGTTTTGACTTTTTCTCCCTTGACTTTTCTCAAACAAAGACATTTAAACTTGTTCTCCCCTTTTGTACATTTGATACCATGCTCCCCCTTTTGTCATGATCAAAAAGATGGGGCAAGTATTTTTCTCTCCTATTTTATCATATCGAACAATATATGCATGTCCTCAAGTTGAATGAATTTTGTCCATTTAAATTTATGCTTGAGGTAGTGTTCTCCCTACAACAAAATTCAGAATGCTTTCATTGGTATCCATTAATGTTGGATCCATAGGGGTTAGTCAAACTCATAAGCCAATAAGCATTTAAAACAATGAGGCAAAAGCAGCAAATGATTCTCAAGGGCAAAAATATATTTATCGATTAATTTGCCCAAGAAATCACTTGTTTGATATCATTTGTTATCATTTGTTATTATGTTCATACCACTTTGATATCACTTGTTGTCAAAATGTAAAGCATTTACCACTTGTTTGATATCACTTGTCAAGATGTTCTAAGCATTTACTACTTGTTAACAAATTCTTATAAATCTGACATATGTCAATAAAAACATAGATGTTAAATATTTCATATACCACTTATTGCACTTGTTCGTATATCAAAACAATAGCCAATTACATTGAGCATATTTTAGAAAAAAAAGAGCAAGAACAAGCCAAGAAATATGCATTTAAGAACATCATATAATTTTCATATAGGGCAAAAATGAAGGCTTGATGAAATAAGATTAAAGCATGTTATTCATAGTTGGAATATATTTTCATTGCATATGTATAAGAAAAGGAAACAGAAACGAAACAAAGAACACGTCGAAAACTTGCTTGCTTTCATCATGTGGTATTCGAATACCTCTTGTCGTATTCGAATACCCATCACATTTTATAAGCTCTGAAGAGCAAGTATTCGAATGCCTTGGAAGGTATTCGAATACTCCAAATAGCATGTGACAAGTACTGATAAAGATGTTTCAGGTTATTCGAATACACATTTGGGTATTCGAATGCCCCAACTAATAAAACCACAAGAACTCTGTACTGATGTATGGTATTCGAATACCATGGGAGGGTATTCGAATAGACCTATCAGAAAAAAACATGGATTTTCACGTACAGATGCAATGGTATTCGAATACCACAGGGAGGTATTCGAATAACTCAAACATAAAAGCATACATTTTGCATCCAGAAGGCATATTTGAGATAAGAAAGCTTACCTTTTCATGGAAATACTCATATGAATGCAAGTCCAAGCCGATAGAGACAAGAAGGAGAGCTTGGAATTTATTATAGTCTTGTGCTTACAGCAACCATTTTCAAAAATGCCGAAGTTAGCTCTTGGCTATCAAGCACACCTGCAACACAATTCAATTTTTGGTTTTTGGTACCCAAATTTTCTTGGGTCCTTGAGTGTCAGTTTTGGGCAATGTACCCTTTGGAACCCAAACCATTTTTGTCCCAATTTTTGTGTTAACATTCTTTCTTGCATTGCATGTTGAAGCACTGTGACCCTTCTTCCCACAATAGAAACATTTAATAAATGGGCTACATGAAATGCTAGAATTAACAAAGAAATTTTTATAGGATTTGTGTTGATTATTCGGGTTATATCCTATTCCAGCTTTTTGAAAAACAACCCTTTGTTTTCCTAATAAAATATTTAAATTATCTCTTCCAAATGTGAATTTGGCAAGGGTGTTCTTTAAATTTTCAATTTCATTTTCAAGCAAATGACATGAAGAGTAAGAATACGAAGTAGAAGCATGTGAGGGATGAGATGAGCATGCATCAATAATTCCCAAAGTTTCATTTTTAATTTTTAATTCTTCAATCTCTTTATTTAAAATAAGAATTTGATTTTCTAAAGAAGAGATTTTTTTCTTAGATGAAGAAATTAATTTTGTAAGCCTAATTGTTTCGTCATGCAATTCTTCAAAGGCATCTTGTAACTCATCATAAGAAGGAGATAATTCAGAATTTACCTCGTTGTCGCTTTCTTCTTTTTCTTCTCCTTTGGCCATAAAACATAGATGGGCTTCTTCGCTATCTGAGCTATCAGTGGAGTCCATGTCGTTGTCATCCCATGCTATGTAGACTCTTCTTTCTTTGGAGGATTTCTTTTCAACTTTCTTTGGGGGAAAAGGCGGTCTTCTTTGTGTCCCCTTTTTCTTTAGGTACTTACCAAATTTTCTTATAAGAAGGCCGAAATTTTCTTCATTAATCTCATTGTTTTCAGTGCCTTCTTCATCCTCATCATCATCTTCAAGTATGGAAGAAGTGGCTTTGAGTGCAATTCCCTTCTTCTTCTTATCGTGCTCTTCACTTTGATTGAGCCTATTTAGTTCCAACTCATGTTCTTGAAGCTTTCCGAATAGGGTGGCTAGAGACATTGTTGATAAGTCTCTTGATTCCGCAATAGCCGTTACTTTGGGTTGCCAAATCCTGCTAAGACATCTCAACACTTTGTTAATCAAATCTTCGTTAGTAAAATTCTTTCCTAATGATGCAAGATGATTAACAATGTGGGTGAACCTCTTTTGCATTTCTTGAATGCTTTCTCCTTGGTTCATTGTAAATAGTTCATATTCGCGAGTTAGAGAATTGATTCTCGACCTCTTTACCTCACTAGTACCCTCATGGGTAACTTGTAAAGTGTCCCACATTTCTTTAGCAGTTTTGCAATTTGAAATTCTAAAAAATTCATCATGTCCCAAAGCTGAGGTAATGATGTTTTTGGCTACTAAGTTATTTTGAACTTTTCTTTTATCATCTTTAGACCAATCACTTCTAGGTGTCTCGGTTTTTACACCATTGACAACGCGTGTAGGTATAAATGCGCCATTTTCGACAGCATCCCACACATCTAGATCAATAGCCTCGATAAAGATTTTCATTCTTTCCTTCCAATATGCATAACCATCCCCATTGAAAAAGGGTGGTCGATTTATGGAAGTTGCTTCTGATAAAACATTTGATGAAGCCATGTACTCTTGAAGCGGCTAAGCTCTTTATACAAGAGTCTAGCTCTGATACCACTTGTTACCCAAGTGGCTTCAGTACTCAAGAGGGGGGTGAATTGAGTAATTAAAGATTTTTCGCAAAAGCCTTAAACAAATAAATTATACTGAATTTAATTATTAAAAGTCGTGAATGAGATGAACATAAGAAGAACAGATAATAATTAAATTGCAAGAATAAATAAAGTTCATAAAGATAAAGAGAATAAGGGTAGAAAAGCGAGACACGATATTTATCCTGGTTCGACCACCAACCACTTGTGGCCTACGTCCAGTCCCAAAACACGGTTCGAGATTTTTACTATTCAATACAAGCTTAACAACATGGTGCTTGCAACCTTTACACAACAGGATACCTCACCCTATTTACTAGAGGGATACCTCACCCCTTTGAAGGATACCTCACCTTCTTTACACCAAGGATACCTCACCCTTTTACTAGAGGATACCTCACCCTCACAAATTCACTAAGGGATACCTCACCCTTTTACGAAGCAGAGAATAGATGAAAAATAAACTCTCACTTAGAGCGAGATATTACAAGTTGAAGTGCTAATAAGCTCTCTAAAGGGTATCTCAAGGTTTTGGCAAAGAGAGCACGTAAGAAAAGAGAAAATAATGTAAAATTCGTTTTTGCCAAGCAAAAGATAATTCAAGTGGTTGGGAGTTTTCATAAGAGACCCAAGGTCTCGTATTTATAGAGCAAAGAAAGCAACTAGCCGTTGGGTGCCAATTAAGAAACCATTAAAAGCAAATATGGCCGTTCTTTGCCATTTTTGAACGTTTCGTGAAAATCAATTTGCAGAACGGTATTCGAATACCTTATGAGGTATTCGAATGCCTCTTGCCAAAACTCTCTTAAAAAAACGATTAAGGTTGGGTTATTCGAATACCAGTTAAGGGTATTCGAATGCCTCATTTAAAAAGGTTCATCTCGAATCTAGGGTATTCGAATACCATATGGGGTATTCGAATGCCTCCGTTTTGGCACAAAGAGAAATATCGATTTGAAACAGGTTATTCGAATACCATAGATGGGTATTCGAATACCACTTTGAAAAACAAAACGTGTAAGCTTGAAAAACACTCTATTCGAATACCTATGGGGTATTCGAATACCTCTGTTATAAAACCAGTTTTAAATGCTTTCAAATGACCAGAAAATAGTTGTTTAATTTTGGAAAAACAATTTTGAAAACATTTCTTTGCAATGCCAATTAATGAGATATCCAATGAGGCTTTTACAAGGATCCTAAGTCCTAAAGCTTATTCTTGAAGATCTTAGACTTGGTCTTCTCATCATCTTCATGTTTGTCTTCACGTTTGTTATCATCAAAACTATTGCTCATGATAGCTAGCCAATTACTGATCCAGCCTTCTTAATTGAAAAACAAAGAAGGTAGATTGTATCCCACATGTGAGGCAGCCAATCGTATTATGGCCACTTGTCCCTTTTGGGAGCCCTATGTTGCGCTGGTCTTGAATGGGTCGAATACTGGTCAACAATGTTTTGGCACAAAGCCGAAAGAGCAGACTACCTCCATCCCAATCTTAAGTAAGTATACACTCATCTTTCATCAAGTTTTTTTAACAATTTCAAAAAAAAAAAAAAAGAGAGGACGTGATGTCTACTGCACTCATGACGCGCAATATAAAGATACGCCATGGACACTGTACTTACAGGTATGTCATCATTTTCTATTTCTTTTATCTTTGTATCATTTTGTTGTATTTTGATTTTTGTACAGACGATCCTTTGAGCAGGGTCCTTCAGGGGTTTCTAGACTTCTTTACCTTGATGGTTTTCTTGAAGTCAAACAAAAAAAAATAATAAAATAAATAAAAGAGTAAAAAAAAAGGAGAAAAGATTCCGTGTTTCTTAATTTCAACCTTTTCTGACAACAGCCAACCTATCCTCATAGGTGCAATTATTCCCCTTTCCATTCTTTTTCCTACTTAAACACTCTATTTTCTCTATTTTCCTTCAACTCAGAAACACTCAAAGGGAGGAAGAGTATAGAATGGGGCCTTCTATTCGTAACCTCAAAAATGTCTATGTTTTTTGTGGGTCGAGTTATGGGAAGGAAGGATTAGAGTTTGTAAACGCAGCTAGCGCTCTTGGTTGATCACTTGCTGCGAGGAATATTCATCTTGTATATGGGGAGGTTGTCGTGGGTTAATGGGGCTGTATCACTTCTTTGCTATTATAGGAGGCAATCGAGGTTTTAGGTGTTATTCCTAAACCTTTGGTGAAAATAACATCACCGGAAAGACAGTTGGAGAAGAAATTCGGGTAACATCTATGCATGGACGAATGAAAACAATGGTTGACAATTCGATGCATTTATTGTCTTACCAGGTGGTTTTGGTACTTTAGAAGAAATTTTTCAAATTGTCTCTTGGGCGAACTAAACATCCACCATAGACCCATTGGTTTGTTGAATGTTAATAATTTCTTTGATCTTTTGTTATCTTTTTTGACAAAGTCATGGAACGAGAAATTTATCACTCCTTCAAGAAGACAACTTCTTATCTCTGCCTCCACTATTGATGAGCTCATTGATAAATTAGAAGCTTTTGAGTATGTACTGATCCGGTATTAGCTCGAGATAGATTGGTCAAGAGAGCGAAAGCGGCGAAGGAAGTAACAAGAAACAAAAGCCCGGATCTGCGACTTCATCTTTAATGGGTTTGATTTTATTATACCTTGTTTGTTTAAATTTGTGTCGAACTTTCTCCAACGGGTAATATCTTTCGTCCTTTACTCATCTATATTTTAACATTAAGGACAATGTTGTGATTTAGTTGGGGGGAAAGATAGTTGACCAAATATATATATATAAAATAAAAAAAAATAAAAAATAAAAAAATTTTGTTGTGTTGTTTGGAAAGTATGATATGATTGTCATGTACTTATTAAATCAATTAGTGATGGCGAGTAAGGAGTAATTTTACTCTTGAGACGCATCTTAATTGGTGGCGAGTAAGGAGTTTTTTAGGTAGTAACTAATTAGTACTAAAGTTTTATTGTTTGATTTCTTTTTGGTCGATGCGCAGATCGATAGTGTGTTTCTTTTCGCTTGGCGTTGATTCACTTCTTATCAGGTTGTGTTGCTCTTTTCTATATCTCTCTTTCACATTGAAGGCAATGTTATATTAAGCGTGGGGGAGAGATTTCAGCATGTTCTTTTTGTAAAAACAAAAACAAAAAAAACAAAAAAAAAACAAAAAAAAAAGAAAAGAAAAAAAAAGGGGGTTCATTGCATCATTGAATAACTTTTCTCCCTTCTTGAACTGATATGCTTGGTGATGGATGATTAAATTGATGAATTGAGTTTGATGGATGCATACCTTGTGAGATTTTGAGCCTAATGGATGGATTCAACATTTATGCCATTCTCTTCTTTCTTGTGTGATTTTCACTCATGTTAATGACCACTCTAGAACTTGCTTTGATTCTTTTTGAGGCTACATTTCACTTGCATGCATGAACATGATTGAGGCCCTCTTTCTTAATTAGCTAGTTTAACCAAATAGCCAACCTTGTTTTCAATATGATATCAAGCACTCTTTTGACTTCTTGAAAATTCTCTGATTCCTGCCAACCTTATATATTTTCCTTTGCTTAACCCCTTTGAGCTTATTTGACCATTCCTTATTTCTAGCTCATTATGTACCTTAAATGAAAAATCGTGTTCTTATTTTACCTTAGGGAATAAAAGAACATTAGCTTTGTTAATGGATGAGTTTTTGAACAAGTGTGGGGGTGTGTATACAAAATAGTTGTTGAAAAAGGAAAGAGTGCCTAAAAAAAAAAAGAAAAAAAAAAAAAAAAAAAAAGGATTGGGAAATGAATATGTAAAGGGATATACATTAGAGTTGGGATGAACTTTTATGCTTGTTATTTGAACTCACTCTCATTTGCTTTTATTCTCTTTGGTATTTATCCTCTCATATCCATTTTATCCTCTTGTTACCTTAACCTCACTACAACCTTGAATAAAGTCCTCATGATTTGTGTATGCATGTGTTTTGAGTAGTGGAGAAGTAGAAGATAAGCAAGCTTATGGTAGTATAATTTTTTTTCATGGGTTGAATTAAGTGAAATACCTACCTTTTAAACACTTGAGAGATTGAGAGGAATCTTGTGAAGATGTATCATTCTCGATTCATGTTGAAGATACCTTGCTTGTTGGTTTGAGATGTGGAGAATTGTTAACTCATGAATGTTTTGATCCCTTGAACCTTTGGTTGTTCTTCTTGATTGTAAAATTTTGGGTTCTTGAATGTCGTTGGAATTTAAATTTTTGTTAATCTCTTGTTAATCTCTTATGTCCTTGTTTTGGTCTTGAGTTTTGCCCAGGAGTGCAAAAAGCTAAGTGTGGGAGAATTTGATAAACACAAATTTTATTCATTAAGAAACCCTTATATTTAGTCATTTACACTCTCCATATTCTTAATTGATTGAGTTTGACATGATTTTGTGAGTTTGAGCTCAAATTGGTCCTAATTGAATATTTTCAGCATTATTGAGATTTTACACTGTTTCTGTATTTTGGTCATAACTTGAGTTCCTGATATCTGACAATCATGAATTTTATCTTGTAGGAAAGCTAAGAGGAAGCTCTACAACTTTGATGAAGAGCTCGAAGTCCGATTCAGATGTCTAAGGGACCTAAGTTTACATGGAAGTCAGAATACGAGTTCTATCAGTAGAATCCGAACAGTGTGCACTCATGAAATCATATCTCAACATGTAATAATGGAGATGGGCTGAAATTTGGACAGTGGATATTTAAGATCCAAATAAACAACTTTCATGAAGAACAAATTTTGAGAAAAAGAAGTCTAGTAGGTCATTTTGAGCTTGCAAGTCGGAACAGAGGTGCTGAAGTTGGGTTTGAGCAACCTACGGTATTTGGGACATATCTTGGGCTTAAGGAAGCCAAATTTGACGAACCAGCTATCCATTTTATAGCCAAGACAAGGATCTACAACTTTCATGAAGAACACTTTTCGTGAATCTGAAGTATAGTGGGTCGTTTTTGGCTTCCAAGTCAGACACGAAATTTTCATCCATCCACTAATCCACTAATCCACTCATCCATCCACTAATCCATCCATCCACTCACCCACTCAACCACTCAACCACTCATCCACTCAACTAACCCACTCAACCAATATTTAATCCACTCCACTCATCCACTCAACCACTCAACCACTCACCCACTAAACCAACCCACTCAACTAAATCAACCAATCAACCAATCACCCACTCAACCACTCAACCACTCATCCACTCAACTAACCCACTTAACCAATATTTAATCCACTCCACTCAAACCAACCCACTTAATCACTCACCCACTCAACCAATCCACTCAACCACCCCACTCCACTAACCCACTCATCCATCCACTCACCTTTGTCATTTTGTTACCCTAGACTTCTAGAAAAGGGCACCATTGGTTATCATAGAGGGGGGAACTCTCCTTCATTTTCTTTCAGTTTTTCTTGTGATTTCTTTCTAGCTATGTGTAACTAAACCTCCCTTGGTTAAGGGGGTGATGAAACCGCTAGTATTAATGTTGTAAACTTTGCATATTTGATTATTTCAACACAGTTATGTTTTTATTCATATATTTCTGAATCTATTGTTGGTATGAAGGTTTTTGTACTTGTTCCTACTTTCAAAGTAGTAGATCTAGGTTTATTATGCGTGGTTGCGGTAGTAGATCTAGTGGGATGTATGATGTTCATGTGGGTATAATTATCTTTGTGCTATTTGCAGTTATAAAAGTGGTAGATCTGGGTTTATTATCTTGTGATTTTGTATTAGATCTAGAGAAATATATGTTCTAAGTAATTTAATCCGGTGTGTGATTAGACCTTAGTGTAATTGGTTTTCTAAATCTTAATGCAATTGTTGGATAGTTGTAAGAGCGGTTGCTTTATGACTAATCAGTGATTAGGAGTTGATTTGAGCGGTTGCTAAATTGGCCAACACGTAAGGAAAACAGAGATTTACTCTCACAATTGCATAAAAACATAATTGAGCATATTGGAATAAAAAGGATATGTGGATTTACATTATCATATAAATCGAGTGGTGGATTCAATCTCTTAACCAATTTTCTTATATTGTTGATTTCAGATTGTTTATTGTTATCTTTGAAGCTGTTCATTGTTCATCAAAACTCCAAAACCCCCCTTTTACTATTTATTATTAATCAGAGTCTAAATTGGGAATTGTTTAATAGTGTTAATTGAATTGGTTCTCTGTGGATCGACCCTTACTAACTACAACTAGTTGTAAGGTTTTATTTTATTTTCTGGTGGGCACGACGGTGATTTTTATCTTAATTTTAATCACTACATCCGCACGCATCGAATTTTGGCGCCGTTCTTGGGAACCAATTTTTTCAATTACACTATTAATTTATTTCCTATTTTTATTCTGTTTTTTTTTTTATTTTATTTTATCTTAATTTTAATCTTTCTTTACGAGTGTTTTGTAGGTGTTGATGTCCTTTGAAGGAGTAGACGAAGGATTGCTAAATTTGAGGAACTATATTGATCAACTCACTTCACATCCTCAATTTCCCTTCCATCAGAGCTAACTTCTAACTCACACCGTGACATTGAATTTGCCTGTTACATTGATCTATCAAGTTCGGAGACATTTGAGCCATCGAAATATCTGAAGAAGAAGTGACAATGGCGAGAAAACACTTTAAGGGCATTGGGTGCTCCAGATCTAGATCAATGACCTCTTTGCATAGACATTCTTGAAAATGAAGAGGCATTTGAATTGAAATCCGGTTTAATCCATCTCTTGCCATCTTTCAATGGATTACCCGGAGAAGACCCCAACAAGCACTTGAAGGAAATCCATATGGTATGTTCTAGCATGAAACCTGCAGGAATTCATGTAGAGCAAGTCAAGTTGAGAGCTTTTCCATTCTCATTGAAAGACTCAGCTAAGGAGTGGCTTTACTACTTGCCACCCGGATCCATCCAATCATGGCAGGACATGGCCCGAACTTTCCTAGACAGATACTTCCCTGCCTCAAAAGCTGCAACAATCAGAAAAGAAATATGTGGTATTCAACAAAGGCATGGGGAATCACTCCATGACTACTAGGAGAGATTTAAGAAGCTATGTTTCAGCTGCCCTCATCATCAAATAAGTGAGCAGCTTTTAATTCAGTATTTCTATGAAGGCTTACAAGTGATGGATCGCAACATGATTGATCTTTGCTAGCGGAGGAGCATTGATTGATAAAACTCCTCAAGAAGCTAGAATCTTGATCTCAAGAATGGCTGCCAATACTCAACAATTCTACTCTAGAAATGACACTTTGGAGTAAGAAGCAAGTGAAAGAAGTAGAGACAACCAAGATATCTGTGACAAATGACTCAATTGATGCTATGGTTCGGCGGTTAATGGATTCGGGTAAAGCACCGAGTTCATGCTTGTGGGATCTGTTGTTCATCTGGACATCCCAACGATATGTGTCCCACTCTCCAAGAAGACACAAATGAGGAGGTAAGAGCAAGAGGGGATATCTTTGGACTTTCAAAAATTACAACCCCTACTCAAACACATATAATCCGGGTTGGAGGGATCATCCAAATTTCAGCTATGCAAAGCAACCTCAAAATCAACCTCCAGCTTATGGACCTCCAGGATTCCAACAAAGGCAAGTACCTTTCCCTCAGAGATAGCAGCAAGTTCAAGCTCCTAAGCAATCTGAGCCTTCATTAGAGGAGCTAGTAAAACAAATGGCCACTAATAATTTCCAGTTCCAACAAGAAACAAATGCAACTATACAAAGTTTCAAACAAGAAACAAGGACTGCAATCAATAACTTGCGAGAATCGAGATAGGGCGTTGTCCACGAGAATTCAACAAGTTTCAAAGCCAAGCTTCAGGAAACTACCCTCACAAATGAAGTGAATCGAGGGAAAATGCTAGTCTTTGTCACATTGAGAAGCGGAAAGACGATGGATGAGCCTACCTCTCTTCCACCAATCATTCAAGAGAAGGATGAACCACCCAAAGAAGCAAATGATAAGGGGCAAACTTCCAAAACCCCTAAGGTAAGTATTTACGAACCCCTTCCTAAATATGTCACTAAAGCTCTTTTTCCTAGTAGGTTGGTTAAAACTAAGAAAGAAGAAGCGAGAAAAAGAAATACTTGAGACTTTTAGGAAGGTAGAGGTTAATATCCCTTTGTTAGATGCCATTAGCGGTACCTAGATATGCAAAATTTCGAAAGAATTATGCACTAACAAGAGGAAGTTAAAAGGAAATGAAAAGGTCAAGTGGGAGAAAATGTTTCAATTTGTAATTAAAAAGAAACTCCCAACCAAATGTAAGGACCACGGCACATTCACCATTCCATGCACTATAGGTAACACAAGGTTTAAAAGGGCAATGCTTGATTCAGGTGCATCTATAAATGTCATGCCATATTCTATTTATGCATCTTTATACTTGGGTCCTTTGGAACCTCTTGGTGTTGTTATTCAATTGGTGATAGATCTAATGCATACCCTAAGGGTGTGGTTGAAGATGTTTTGGTACAGGTGAATGAATTAGTGTTTCCGGTAGACTTCTATGTTTTGGACATAGAAGAGGATGAGTCTCCCAAATCTGATCCTATCTTGCTAGGAAGACCATTTTTGAAGAGGCGCACGGACAAAAATTGATGTGCACTCGGGAATTCTAACAATGGAATTTGATGGGGAATTAATTAGATTCAATATTTTTGAAGCTATGAGATACCAAGTGATGTGCACTCTGCTTGTTTAATTGATTCTTTTGATCCTTTTGATTCTTTAATTTCTGCGTGACTTTTGATACTTGACCATTTTGATGCTCTTGATACAATTCTAACTCATAGCTTAGATGTACGGGAGGAAAAGAAGAAGAGTGAAGAAGAGCCATGGAGTGAAGACATTGATGAAATTGTTCTTTGCCTTACAAGAGCTCTCTTCCACCCGAGAAGAGCATGAGGTAACTTTTGTTGATTTACGTTACTACTGCGATATACCTCAACCTTCCGTTGTGCGGGCAGCACTGAATTGGAACCGAAAGCACTACGATCATCTTAAATACATCTTCTTGGGGGAGAAGGACACCCTTCCAGTAATAATTGCAAAGTCACTCACCCAAGAGTAAGAAGAGAAACTGGTAGCTGTTTTGCAAGAACATAAGACAACCATTGGTTGGTCAATAGCTGATATCAAGGGTATTAGTCCCTCCGTTTGTATGCACGGGATATTAATGGAGGAGGATACTAAACTGTGAGAGACCCTCAGCGGAGATTGAATCCTCCTATGATGGAGGTTGTGAAAAAGGAGATATTGAAGCTCCTAAGTGTGGGGGTGATCTACCCCATTTCTGACAGCAAGTGGGTAAGCCCAGTCCAGGTAGTACCAAAGAAATCTGGAATTACTGTGGTAAGAAATGCTGAAAATGAGCTTATTCCCACTAGGTTACAGATAGGGTGGCGTGTTTGTATTGATTACAGGAAGTTGAATGCCGCCACGAGAAAAGACCACTTTCCTTTACCTTTCATTGATCAAATGTTAGAAAGATTAGCTGGTCATTCTTATTATTGTTTTCTAGATGGTTTTTCAGGTTACAATCAGATTGCCATAGCTCCAGAAGACCAAGACAAGACTACATTCACTTGTCCATTTGGTACCTTTGCATATAGGCGAATGCCTTTTGGACTCTGCAATGCACCGGGAACTTTCCAAAGATGCATGATGAGTATATTTTTCGATTACATTGAAAACATCATTGAGGTTTTTATGGATGACTTTAGTGTCTTTGGAAATGATTTTGAAAATTGTTTGGAACATTTAACTTTGGTGCTTAAAAGATGCATTGACACTAACTGGTGTCTTGAATTGGGAAAAATGTCATTTCATGGTGAATGAAGGTATTGTGTTAGGTCATGTAATTTACGCTAGGGAATTGAAGTAGATAAAGCTAAAGTAGAACTCATGCATTCTTTGCCACCACCCACTAGTGTGCGGGAGATTCGTTCTTTTATTGGTCATGCGAGGTTTCTACCAGGAGATTCATTAAAGACTTTTCTAAAGTCTCATTGCCCCTTTGAGACTTCTTCAAAAAGATGTTAATTTTAACTTTGATGAGAAATGTATGGAAGCTTTCAATAAACTCAAGAAGTTGTTAAGCTGTTGCACCTATCATCGAGCCACCCAATTTGGGAGTTACCTTTTGAACTAATGTGTGATGCCGGTGACTTTGAAGTAGGAGGCTGTCTTGGGACAACGAGTTGATAGAGTTCCTTATGCCATTTACTATGCATCAAGGACTCTAAATGATGCTCAACTTAATTACTCAACCACAGAAAAAGAACTTCTAGCTGTTGTATTTGCTTTAGAAAAATTTAGATCATATCTAATTGGTTCTAAAGTGATTGTGTTTTCAGATCATGCAGCCTTGAAGTATCTTCTAACAAAGAAAGAAGCAAAGCCTAGATTGCTCCGATGCATTTTATTGCTCCAGGAATTTGACTTGGAGATTAAAGACAAGAAAGGGAGCGAAAACTTGGTGGCCGATCACTTGAGTAGATTGGTAACTGAAGAGGAAGAAATGCTTATCATGGAGACTTTTCCGGATGAATATTTAATGGTTGTCAACACCATAATCCCTTGGTATGTTGACATTGTTAACTACCTGGTTACTAAGGACTTTCCGGAGGGTTTGAACAAGGCCCAAAGAGATAAATTAAGGGTATTTGTAAATACTATATCCGGGATGACCCGTACTTATGGAAGCATTGTGCGAGATCAAGTCATTAGGAGGTGCATTCGATTCGAGACACACTCCATCCTCTCCTTTTGCCACACCTATGCATGTGGAGGACACTTTGGCGATAAAAGGACAGCCAATAAAGTGCTTGACAAGTGGTTTCTATTGGCTTTCAATTTTCAAAGACGCTTACAACTTCGTAAGTCTTGTGATCCGTCGTCGAGAACAGGTAATATTGGTCCTCGTAATCAAATGCCTCGGACTCCGATCATTTTTGTGGAACTCTTTGATGTGTGGGGTATTGATTTCATGGGACCATTCCCTCCTTCATTTGGTTTCACATACATTCTTTTATACGTTGATTATGTGTCTAAATGGGTGGAAGCAAAAGCCACTCGATCCGATGATTCTAAAGCGTTGCGAGATTTTGTTAAGTCACATATTTTCTCCGGGTTCGGGACCCCAAGGGCTATCATCGGTGACCAAGGGACCCATTTCTCGCAACAAAACCTTTGATGCTCTATTGAAGAGATATGGAGTAATGCACAGAATTTCCACTCCTTACCATCCACAGACAAATGGGCAACCGAAGTGTCCAACCGGGAGATTAAGTCAATCCTTGAAAAGACAGTGAATCCCTCAAGAAAGGATTGGAGCACTCGACTTGAAGATGCTTTATGGGCTTATAGGACTGCCTATAAGACTCCCATCGGCATGTCACCATTTTGGTTGGTGTATGGAAAGCCACTGTCATTTGCCCGTTGAGTTGCAACATCGATCTTCCTGGGCCATTAAACAAGTTAATATGGAATTGGAAGGTCTTTGGAAAGCAAAGGAAGTTCGATTATGGAATTGGAAGAACTAAGAAATGAGGCCTTTGAGAATGCCCTGATTTATAAGACTAAAGCTAAGGCATTCCATGACCAATTGATTTCTAGAAAGAAATTTCACAGAGGATAAAAAGTCCTGCTATTCCAATCAAGACTCAAATTATTTCCAGGTAAACTGTGTTCTAAGTGGATTGGGCCGTTTGTGGTAACTAATGTTTTTCCTTTTGGTGCAGTTGAGATCAGGAGTGAAATTTCTGGCAAAGCATTTAAGGTCAATGGTCATCGTCTCAAACCATATCATGAACTTCCTGACAGTGCAGAGATGGAAGTGATGACCCTCATCCTTCCACAATATGAGGAGCATTGAAAGTATCATCATGTCGGGCTGAGGACAATAAACTAAGCGCTCATTGGGAGGCAACCCAACCAGATTTGCTCTCTTTATCCCTTTTTATTTTGTGTTTTCATTAGTTTCTTAGATTATGTTTTTATCTGTTTGTTGGTTGTAAGCATTTGAATCTCTAAAAAAAAAAACCAAAAAAAAAAAAAAAAAAAAAAAAACAATTTGTGTGCTCGACAATAAGGTAGGTAGTGCCATTAAATTTTGTCACTCGGAAGCATGTGAAGGTCACTTTTCTTCAGCGACAACAACTGCGAAAATCTTGTAGTATGAATTTTATTGGCCTACTTTATTCAAGGTCTGTTACACCTTTACAAAAGTTGCGGAAATTGGTCAAAAAGGTTCGCTTTGAGATTATCATCTGCACCTACTCCTTGAAAAATTGAGATCTAGGTGGCGCGGTTCTTTTGCTGTCAAACACGTGTATCCTCTGGGGCCGTAGATATTGAGGATCCTAGGAATGGTAATGCGCTTAAAGTTAATGGACAAAGACTCAACCATTCCTGGAGAACCAAGTTCTTAAGTTTTTTTTTTTTTGTTCTTAGGTTAAGTGGCGGATACGGTACTCCGTGACTCTCAAGTCGGTTTATTTTTCAATTTCTCAAAATAACTGAATCCTTCTTCTCCTTCAAAATGGATGTCATTCTTTCAAACCTGAGAAAACATTTTCCTTCTCTTCCTCAAAATGCTCTGAGAAAAATCTACAAAGTTCGATGTGAAAGATTGAGACTGTTAATGCACAAAGGTATGCCGAGAAGATATCTATTTGGATAATTGAAGCAAAGGTTCGATTAGCGGTGAGTCCTCAATTTCATTTGACTCATATATGCCGGTCTTGGAAGAAGTTCATATTCTAAAAAGAGAAGAGCAAAAAGGTTACAAGTCTGTCACAAATGTGGACGATGGAAGTGTAACAAGCGATGTCATACTTTGGGGATAGTTTCCGCAAATAGAGAAGATAAAATTTTCTTCATTAAGAATGGATGAGTAAGGAGTCATTAGATGATATCTTATCGACTCTTGAGACGCATTCTTGTGGATTGGTGCATCGTGAAATTCTTAAATTGTGGAATCTCTTCAAGGATGAAGAAAAACGCTACGATCTTGGGAATCGACTCTAAAAGACCACTGTTTGCCAATTTTTAAGAAAATTGGATGGGAAGCTTATCCTCGACTCATAGAAGACGTTTAAGCCGTTACTGGACGTTAAACCAGAGGCGGATGTGAGTCACATCCACAAACAATTTGTACAAATCATCTTCTTCTTCTTCATGTCATCTCTAAAAAAAAAAACAAAACAAAAAAAATTATGTATACGTCTTAGGGTTGGCTTTGGTAACACACACCGTGAATGGGGAAATGCATGCATCCTGATCCAGCCTTTTTAATTGAAAAACAAAGAAGGTAGATTGTATCCCACATGTGAGGCAGCCAGTCGTATTATGGCCACTTGTCCCTTTTGGGAGCCCTATGTTGCTTTGGTCTTGAATGGGTCGAATATTGGTCAACAATGCTTTGGCACAAAGCGAAAGAAAGCAGACTACCTCCATCCCAATCTTAAGTAAGTATACACTCATCTTTCATCAAGTTTTTTAACAATTTCAAAAAAAAAAAAAAAGAGAGGACGTGATGCTCATCGCACTCATGACGTGCTTGTATAAAGATACGCCATGGACAACGTACTTACAGGTATGTCATCATTTTCTATTTCTTTTATCTTTGTATCATTTTGTTGTATTTTGATTTTTGTACAGACGATCCTTTGAGCGGGGTCCTTCGGGGGTTTCTAGACTTCTTTACCTTGATGGTTTTTTGAAGTCAAACAAAAAAAAAAAAATAATAAAATAATAAAAAATAAAAAATAAAAAAAAAAAAAAAGGAGAAAAGATTCCGTGTTTCTTAATTTCAACCTTTTTCGACAAATGACCAACCTACCCTCATAGGTGCAATTATTCCCCTTTCCATTCTTTTTCCTACTTAAACACTCCATTTTCTCCATTTTCCTTCAACTCGAAACACTCAAAGGGAGGAAGAGTATAGAATGGGGCCTTCTATTCGTAACCTCAAAAATGTCTGTGTTTTTGTGGGTCGAGTTATGGGAAGGGATTAGAGTTTGTAAACGCAGCTAGCACTCTTGGTCGATCACTTGCTGCGAGGAATATTCATCTTGTATATGGGGGAGGTTGTCGTGGGTTAATGGGGGCTGTATCACTTGCTGTTGCTATTATAGGAGGCAGTCAGGTTTTAGGTGTTATTCCTAAACCTTTGGCTGAAAATAACATCACTGAAAAGACAGTTGGAGAAGAAATTCAGGTAACATCTATGCATGGACGAATGAAAACAATGGTTGACAATTCTGATGCATTTATTGTCCACCATAGACCCATTGGTTTGTTGAATGTTAATAATTTCTTTGATCTTTTGTTATCTTTTCTTGACAAAGCTGTGGAACAGAAATTTATCACTCCTTCAGCAAGACAACTTCTTATCTCTGCCTCCACTATTGATGAGCTCATTGATAAATTAGAAGCTTTTGAGTATGTACCTGATCCGGTATTAGCTCAGATAGATTGGTCAACAGGAAGTAGCGAAGGAAGTAACAAGAAACAAAAGCCAGATCTGCGACTTCATCTTTAATGGGTTTGATTTTATTGTACCTTGTTTCTGTTTAAATTTGTGTCAGCTTTCTCCAACAGGTAATATCTTCTGTCCTTTACTCATCTATATTTTAACATTGAGGATAATGTTGTGATTTAGTTGGGGGGAAGGATAGTTGACCAAAATATATATATATATATATATATATATATATATATATATATATATATATATATATATAAAAAAAAAAAATAAAAAAAAAAAAAAATTGTTGTGTTGTTTGGAAAGTATGATATGATTGTCATGTACTTATTAAATCAATTAGTGATGGCAGAGTAAGGAGTAATTTTACTCTTGAGACGCATCTTAATTGGTGGCGAGTAAGGAGTTTTTAGGTAGTAACTAATTAGTACTAAAGTTTTATTGTTTGATTTCTTTTCGAGTCGATGCGATCTTGACGAGTATGTTTCTTTTACGCTTGGCGTTGATTCACTTCTTATCGGGTTGTGTTGCTCTTTTCTATATCTCTCTTTCACATTGAAGGCAATGTTATATTAAGCGTGGGGAGAGATTTGACATGTTCTTTTGTAAAAAAAACAAAAAAAAAAAAAAAAAAAAAAAAAAGGGGTTCATTGCATGATTGAATAACTTTTCTCCCTTCTTGAACTGATATGCTTGGTGATGGATGATTAAATTGATGAATTGAGTTTGATGGATGCATACCTTGTGAGATTTTGAGCCTAATGGATGGATTCAACATTTATGTCATTCTCTTCTTTCTTGTGTGATTTTCACTCATGTTAATGACCACTCTAGAACTTGCTTTGATTCTTTTTGAGGCTACATTTCACTTGCATGCATGAACATGATTGAGGCCCTCTTTCTTAATTAGCTAGTTTAACCAAATAGCCAACCTTGTTTTCAATATGATATCAAGCACTCTTTTGACTTCTTGAAAATTCTCTGATTCCTGCCAACCTTATATATTTTCCTTTGCTTAACCCCTTTGAGCTTATTTGACCATTCCTTATTTCTAGCTCATTATGTACCTTAAATGAAAAATCGTGTTCTTATTTTACCTTAGGGAATAAAAGAACATTAGCTTTGTTAATGGATGAGTTTTTAAACAAGTGTGGGGGTGTGTATACAAAATAGTTGTTGAAAAAGGAAAGAGTGCCTAAAAAAAAAAAGAGAAAAAAAAAAGAAA